>JANAVB010031819.1:3038782-3429200 GCA_029216955.1 Iris pallida | reverse complement strand
AGTACTGGATCGAATGAAACCCTTTTAACAGGTCATCAATCTGCTCTTTCATCTCTACTCTACTCTGCCTCCTTGGGATTCACTCTAGCAAGCCCGGGATATTGGTGATGAACCGGCACTAAATCTATAGTGAACTCCACATCTCTGTCAGCGGAAGCCCTGGAAGATCCTCTGGGAATACATCCATAACTCCCTAATGATAGGTGTGGCGGTGCTACGTCTCCAACTGTAGCACGACAGTTCGGCTCTAGGCTGATCTCCGGCCCTGTCCTCCTGACATTAAATGGTGCTGTGCCTGGGGCTGAACAAAATACTACCCTCATGACAATCTATAGATGCATGGGCATAGCAAGCCATCCATCCCCAATATGATCTCATAACCGGGGTGGCATCACAAAGAATCGTCCCCTGAACTCTCTCCCGGCTATAAAAATAGAACATCTATAGATAAATCTAATAGGCACTGGTCCTCCTTCCGTCATCACTCTACTACTCCGCATAGGTGTAGCTACTAGATGGTGTTTATGCATACTCTAATGATAGGAAGCTATGAGATGCACCAGAATCAAACAAACATACAGCTAGAAAAGTATGTAATAAACATGACCTGTGATGACGTCAGCTAAGTAATCTGACTCCGAAACCTGCTCCGGCTCCGGCTCGAGGGCTAGACTATAAACCCTCCCCTGAGGTCATTCGCTGCTGGCAGATGCTGCCCAACCTCTGCTGCTGAGTCGGAAGCGGTCCCTCTAGTCTTCGCTACTGGGCACTCTCGAAGCTGGTGGGTGCAGACCCACAAGCCAAAACTGTCCCAACTTCTTCCTGCAGATGGAAGCGTCGTAGCCTACCCTCTTGCAGAATGCACAAAACTCCCTTCGGCTGCTGTCGGAGTCCCGGGGCTCTAACTGGCGGGGTCGGGTCGTGATGTAGGGGTGACGGTAAGTCTGCTGGGGGACGTCGGTGCTCTCTGCTGGAAGCCTGACGCTTGGACGGTCCCTCATGATGTACAGAAGCCGGCCTCTTGCATGACAGACGCTCCTCGATGCTCCGGGCCAACTCTAGGCTCTGGTATAGTCAGTCGTACCGTTCGCCACTATAAGGCCGATGTCTGGAACTAGACCATGGCAAAACCTACGGGTCATCTCCTCTGGATCTGCAACCAGACTAGGAGCGAAACGGCTCAGGCGACTAAACTCTGTCGCATACTCGTCAACAGAACGGTTCCTCTGCTGGATGTTCTGGAATCATAGCCCCATGGCTACCCTAGCAGTGGTCGAGAAGAATTTTTTCTTGAACTGGGTCTTGAACTGATCCCAAGTGGCTCTCCCTCTCGCAAATAACGGCTCATTCCGGAACCAGACTCCTGCCAAGTCTATCAGCAGAAATTCCGCTGTCTTACCTGGAGGTCACTCGCATCCTGACTCCTAGGAGCTTCCTCTCTACCGAATCTAGCCAGTCATCTGCTACTACTATGCCTCAGTCCCTGAGAACTCCTTGGGATTCAGACCATGAAGTCCTTGATCGTCCCCGCTCTCTGCCGTGGCTCTACAAGTGGTGGACCACGGGACGTTCCTCAGAACGCTCCATGCTCTGGCGAGTAGGTAGTCTGCTCCTGATGGGTTGTTAGGAACCCTGGATCATAGTGAGCAGCTGGTTCCCGTCGAGTGTGACGGAAGCCTGGGTGGGTATAGTGATAGGGGGTGGTGGAAGTATCGGGGCCTGCTGGGACTGGGATATGGAAGGTGGTGGAGGCATCTGGGGTCTGTAGATCTGTGGAGTGGGGAAATGTGGTAGGTGGAGGTGGAGGTGTATCATTCAACTGGTCAGCTGACTGGATATGGAGTGCACCATTCTCAGGTGTAACATACTGGGACGAACGAGTAAGCACCATCTAATAAAAATAAAAGGACTTAAAGGACTTGTTTAAAGCAGTAATCATAAGCAAGAAAATCTAATTATAATAACAAACATGTGATGTATTTCCTATGTTGCAATCCTAGCATTCCTTTAGGTGTTCTAAGCGTCATTCCTAATGTTGTCTAATTACCTTAAGTTCCTAATTACAGCATGCTTGATACAATACGTAACCAAACAATTTAGTCAGGACCTGCATGGGCCACCACTAAAAACATGTCACGACCCCGCTACCCAAATTGTTGGGCCGGGCCGAGTCATGTCCAGCCTGCTTTGAGATAAAAATGCAGTAAGCTGTTCTAGAGATAACAAGTTAAGACTAAATGTGCTAACAGTTCTATAAGTGAATAAAAGTCATAAATGCTCCAAACACCAAAAGTCTATCATATAGTAAAGTGTCCAAAGTACAAGTCTGAAAATGTAAACTGGATACATGTCCAGTTACAAAATATGTAGCCTAATACATGTCTACTCAAAGTCTAAAAATAAAAGACAACTAGGCGAGGTTCTCCGCAGGAACATCCTCGTAAGCAAAGCCGGTCCTCGCAGTATCTCTATAGTATGTGTCACAGAGTAACTCCTCCTCCGTAAGGACACCTACAACGTTATCCTGTCAGGACGGGAGCAAGTACTAAATCTAAGAAACATATAATACTGATCATGTGATGAAAGGAAATGACATATCATGTTTGTTCAGTTTTTAGGTACATTTTATTATGGCAATAGATATACATTTTAAAGTTTAAACTGTAGTAGGTGAGTGATCAGTCAATAGGTAATCAGGATGTACAGCGGTACATATCAATTTTCTGATGTGCACATACGTACACATAACGCATCGGTGTATATCCATACACAAATGTGGGACCAGACATACGACACAGATACATATAGAATGTAACGGTGCTCGGTAATACATACGGAGAAGGGGGTCATGATCACGTACACTACTAGCAGTTTCCCCTTAACCCGTTATTTAAGCATGTGAGAGATATGAGATACGGTATAAACCTGGTAAGACTGAAAGTAATACAACATGTAAAGTTCTAATTGCTACCCAAGGATCACATTTAACATGGTTGGTAATTCACAGTTTATGGTTATAGCAGTATGTAAAGTTCGTAGAAAGTTCTTGCCTCTAGCAAAGCAAAGCAAAACAAGCTACGATAAAAGTGCTATGGATTCCGGTAACTCGTCACTGTAGAAGTAAACACAATAACTTAGTTTTTCACTAAGCTAAAACGCTAAGACACTAATTGGTGAACACACTTGTGACTGGCACCTAGCCAAATGATGACTCTGGCATAGGAGACCAATGTGTGGTGACACACTATTTTAACTAACTTTCTAGGGTCTTTACACTAGTGAGGGGTGAGGTTCAATACGGCTAAAACTCAAATAACACAAAAAGCTACAAGTCGTAATTAATCATAAATAAATTAAATGACCATTTTGTTCCAACAGTTTTTGATATAGACAAGAGCTTAATTTACATAAAATAAAGTACCAAAATGATCTTTGCTAATTATAGAAATTTATTATAATTTTTCTGGAATTATTAACCAGTACAAGTATTTTATAAAAATCAATTTTCCTAGTATACAGAAAATGAG
This sequence comes from Iris pallida, assembly GCA_029216955.1. Taxonomy (NCBI): domain Eukaryota; kingdom Viridiplantae; phylum Streptophyta; class Magnoliopsida; order Asparagales; family Iridaceae; genus Iris; species Iris pallida. The sequence goes on along the minus strand of JANAVB010031819.1, from coordinate 3,425,673 downwards.
TTTTGGTTCCATATGCCAAACTAGTGGCAAAACGTAGTTTAAATACTATAAAATTATACTAATTAGCTAACTTAACATAGTATCTAAATACTATTTTCCAGAATTTTAGTAGTACTTTAAGTATTTTTAGAAAATCAAAAACAGCATTGCACACAATTGAAATTAAAATTAATTATCTGCGTATTTTGTCCATGTACATAATGTTGAACCAAAGTTCAAAACAGGACCCAAGGCCATGAATCAAGTCCAATGACTTGTACAGGTCTTGAATGTGTGAAAACACATTTGGGCCCAAAACTCATGCTAGGCTTGGACACCAAATGGTTGCAGTATTTAAATACACTAAATATAAATTGGTAAAAGTGCAAAATAAATATAATATTTTAATAAGGTAAAGTTATGCATAGTGAATAATACATACATAGTAAAAAGTACATATCTATGTATAAGGAAATACTAATTTATAAAGTGTTATAATATCTATATATATATATATAGATATATATATATATATATATATATATATATATATATATTATAATATATATATATATATATATATCTAATATTATATATATAATATATTTATAAAGTATATATATATATATATAGATATATATATATATTATATTATATATATATATAATATATATATATATATATATATATATTATATATATATATATATATATTTAAAAGTATATATAATATATATATATATATATATATATATATATATATATATATATATATATATATATATATATATATATAAGGAAACACTTATTTATAAAGTATATATAATACATATACACATGAAATATATACATATATACATATATGTATATAAGCACAAATCTCTATATATATAAAAGTTTACTAACTATAAATTATATATACATATATAAAATACTGTCAAAATGCAGTATATACATATATATACTAATATATATATATATACATAATATAATATAGAAAACAGAAAAGAAAAGAAAAAGAAAAGAAAAGAAAAAGAAACAGAGAAGGGTCGAACCCGAGCCGCGCGCGAAGGGGGGGTTTTATGTCGGGTCGGGCTGGCCAAGGGGTCAGCCCGAAGCTTGTGTTAAGGGTTAGGATTAGGTTAATTTTATTAGGTTTTAAGTGTTAAATGATAATAAAAAAATATATAAGTCCTGTGTCCTGACAGTTAGGGACACAGGTATTTACGTGTCTGGGTCGATTCGACACGTACGACACGAGTTTCACGTGTCCAATTCCACACTCGTGCTCGCCAGGACACGGCAAACAATATAGGACCAACACGAGACACGCACGACACGAAAAAAAATACTGCTACTCACGTGTCCGGTCGTCGAAGGGGGATTTCGAGGGTGCTGGCGGGCGGAGGAGCGGTCGGGACGGCGACGCTCGGGTGGCGACGCGTTCGCCTTGTCACGGCGAACCCTTTGGTGGCGGTGGTAGGGGGTGGCGTTCGTCGTAGGGGCAGCGCTCGGGTTTAGCCGGAGCTAGGGTTCCGGTGGGGGTGAGAGTGGAAGATGGGGCGGTTGTGGTGGTCGTGGGGAGAATTTAGGGTTAGGGTTTGGTCTGGGGAGAGAGGGGGGGTTTAAATAGACTAGTTAGGGCGGTCGGGGGAGCTGTGCGCTGGCCGGAAATGGCGGGGGGCAGCGTCGGTGGGGTCGTCGGGCAGTCGGGGGCTGGTCGTCGGGGGTGGGTAGGAACATTTACAGGAAACCCCCTAGACTTTAGGTAATTACAACAAGGCCTCCAAGTAGTTAAATGCAAATTAGAATTTGCATTCCACAGTTTAAAACAATTAATAAATTACAAACTGATATATTAACAATTTAATAAATTGCATACTGATATAAAAATAATTCAAAAAATTGTAGAATGATATTAAAATATTTTAGAAAATTGCAAATTAATATTTTAACATATAAAACTCATTTAAAAATCATTTAAAAATTCTAGAAAAATTCCTAAAAATCCTAATAATCATTTTAAGGCTAAAAATGACATTAATAATTAATTAACACTTATTAACTAAAATTTGAAAAACAGCGGCTTACACCTTGTATATATATACACATATATAATATATATATATATATATATATATATATATATATATATATATATATATATATATATATATATATATATATACATATAATATATATACATATATATTTAAATCTCCCTCTCTCCCTCTCTAATATCTCTCTCTCACCACACACACACCCCCCCCTCTCCCCATGTCAGCACACACACACCCCTCTCTCTAACCGACTTCTCTCTCTCACACAAATATCTCACTCTCTCTCTCTCTCTTCCTATGTATAATATTATACACACACACACCACACACACACACACACACACACACACACACACACACACTCATATAATATATAATCTCTCTCTCTCTCTCCTTCCCATCACACACAAACACACACCCCTCCCCAATTCAGCCACCAGCAGCAGCCCCTAGCCGAACACTACCACCTCTCCATTCTTCTTCGTTTTCTTCACTTCTTCTTCAATACAACACCATCACCATTATTATTATCATCACCACCACCATCTCCACACACCACCACTCTCACCACCACCATAAACACCACCACCACTTCAACTACACCACCCCCACTGTCGCACGCCACCGCGGCCACCCCAGCAGGCGACCGCCGTCACCGTCGCGCGCGTGTGCAGCAGGCCGCGCAGTAGCAGCAGCAGCTGCTGCATTACGCTACAGCAAGCAGCGACCGGCGGCCGTGCACCGCCGCACGCCGTCGTGCGTCGCCGCGTAGCCAGCCCCGCCACCGCGAGCTCCCCATGCCTCCGGCGAACTCCGGCGCACCACCGCGAACCACCCCGGCAGCGACCAGTTCGACGGAAAGTCGATTTCGACTTCGGGATCGAAATTCCGGCGTGACGCGCGAGGGATCGAACTCAGAATTGTATTTTGGGACAGCAATTTCGTGCACATTTTTCGAGAGATCCGACCGTTGGATCGGCAATTTCTTTGCTCCATCTCAATCTCGGTATATACCCCTTCATTCCTCTCAAATTTCATCCGTTAATTTAATCGTTTGATACATCAAAACCGGCCACCAAGTTGACCCTTTAATTTGAACTATTTTTGGACAGTTTCGTAGAGCCAACTTCGCGGGATCGTATCTTCATCGTCGCAGCTCCATTTGGTGCGCCGTCAGTTCCTGTGCACAGCTGGTATTGTCACGCCTCAGAACCAGAACACTGGAGAGCGGGGGCAGACATAGCCAGCTACGTATAATGAGATGGGATCCACTCCACTATACGGTCACGACTGTCTAGATATATGAGGGTTTATCTACAAGCCATCAGTCTCTTATGGTCAATAACAAGCCTAGTGTCTCAATCACAAGCAAATAAGTAAATATTACAAGATGTAAGATCACCAAATATACAATAGTAAGGCATCACAAATATTACATATTCAGTTGATTATGAAGCTAGTCGTTACAAAATGTGAGGACTAGCAAGAGTTTTAGTCATACATGATCAACCCTAGGTTGCCAATCATGTTACAGCCCGTAGGCAGACAGTAAGTAAAAAAGTACACGAGCTAACACATGCTCGGCGGCTAAACGCCTCAAAAGAATAATTTACAATAGAGTGGAAGAGCAAAAATAAACCCACTTGTTGCCCTGATTACGCCTGGTGTTCACCATCGGGCTGGAAAGTCGGTAGATCCTCTAGTACTGCTCCGGTATCTGGCCATACAAAACTAGCTGGGTCATACCCCAGAAAGAGCAAGTGCCACAAAGGAGGCTTCACTTAGGAACTAAAACCAGCAATTAGCACAAGAGTATAATTACATAATAAGAGACCATAATTTAAGAAAAAGCATGACAGGTGAATATAAAAGACAATCTTGTACAGAATCAATAAAAGACAGGACATATTGGAAAAAGCATGACAGGATGATATACGATGAGATAACCATGGGACTATTCAGATAACCAGGTTACAACCCGTAAACCAAACAAGGACCAGGGTTGTAACCCTTCGTCTGAACAAAAATTGGTTTCTCCCACCATTTATCGGTAAGATAATATAAGAAATCAGGACATGTAACAATCTTGTACAGGATCAAGACAAGAATAAACTGGTAAACTCCATCCAATATTTCACGGCCAAGCAATAAGTACGGCTTGATACTTTAACTAACTAGGGTTATCACAGGCCTAGTTACTAGCAAGATGCAGCGAGATTCTTCCAAGTCCAGTTACCCGCCTGCTGCTACCTGAGTGACCCCAGCAAAGAAAAGGAAAAAGATAGCATGATATAGCAGACACACTGTAGTAAGATACATGTGTCCTAAGGTACCACACTCGACGGCGGGCTGGAAGTGCGCTCATCTCGACGGATAGCAACAAATCCCATGTATATATATATATATATATATATATATATATATATATATATATATATATATATAAGGCCGGGATCAAAGGGGCAACAGGTAACTGGGAAAGTCTCTCCATGAACTACTGGATTATTCTAGTAATTAGCCTTAGTCCATTTGAGTGGGTAACCCTTACCGTGGTACTCAGGGGTCCCCGTCCTAGACATGATGCAAGACAAGACGGGTTCTTTTGTACAAGCACAATCGTCCACGGTGTCCAAGTTATTCAATCTTGTCAAGTCACGTTAGTCGTCGCAACAGCATTACGAGAATTGTATCATGTCAGATTTATCATGTCAAGAGTGCACCACGGCGGGCCACTATCAAGAATTATCATGCCAAGTTATCATGTCAAATTATCAGGTCAAGTCTATTTGTCAGGAGTGCACCACGGCGGATCACTATCAAGTCATGCCAGTTATCAAGGGAGAGAGAAACTTACACAATTAAATAATAATATATTTATAATATATATATTCTTGAAGCCAAGGAGAAACTCTACAACTTTTATGTTGGGAGTACGAAGAAATTCGGACCACAATTCACGTAAATAAGACATTTAAACAATCAAAGTGGGACCCATGCAGTCCAAAAAGTGGGAGAACAAACATGCGGTCAAAGAGAGTGGAAGGCCACCCATGCGGCCAGCCAAAGCTTATGCGGCCAGAAAACAACTGAATGGAGCCATGCGGCCAAGAGTAAATGCCTACAAGAAATATTCATGCACCCAGAAAAGACCGAGAGTGGGAAGGCAATAAATGCGAGCTTCCACTCAAACAAAGAAAAGGGGCACGTGGCCACCCAAGTACAGAGGCCACGTGGCCTAAAAGTGAATGGCCATGCGGCCATACGCTTCTCATGCGGCCCACTTGATAGCTAAACATGCAAATGCAAGGCATATAATCTATGTAACACGGCAAGGCACATTAAAATATTAAAGTATGCATACTGACAAAGCGTATAAAATATGTTGCATAGCAAGCATATGCGGCTGACTTTTTCTTTTCCTGCAAGATAATATATAAAAAAATAATATCACAGTACAAGTGAGCCATGCGGCTCTCAATTGCTCCCATATGCGGCTGAAATGCATTAGAGAATGCATAAATTATATTCTATTGCTCCCTTTTGAGAATGCATTTAATAATGCATTGAATGCATGCATTTGGAGAATGCATCAAAATCTTGCATTACATGCATGCGTTGGAGAATGCATTAAAATATGCAATGCATTTAAATATGCATTAATTATGAATCCTGCTGAAGTGTTTTGAAGAATGCCATTTGGAATAATGCATTAAGTGCATGCATTTAAGAGAATACAATAAAATATTGCATTATATGTGGCTCGTTTATTTTGTTCCATGCGGCTAACACTATCAGCATGCTCTTTTGCATGCAAAAGTAGGCAAAAGCAAGCTAAGGCCATAAACCCATAATATTAGCTAATTAAGCAAATACTTTAATAAAAGCATTAAAGTATGAAATGACAATATATTAAGTTAAGGCATTGAAAATGAGACAACAACCAAGCCTTATGCGGCTCTGTTACTCCAAAATGCTTTAATCAAAGCTTAAAGCATTAAATCCTTAAGACATTTAATTAATAAATGTTAAAGCACTAAAGCATTTAAAAAGCTATGCGGCTCTCTTGGGTGCATTAGGAAAAATGCATTGGAACAATGCATTAAATACATGCATTTTAAAATAGGCAATAAAATATTGTATGCATTAGGTGCACGTTGGAATATTGCATGCTTATGCGGCTCACATGGGTGCTGATGCATTCCATTCTTAATGCATTAAATAATTATGCCTATGCGGCTGGTTGTTCTCATTGCATTAAATAATGCATGCAAAAATAAATGCTGGCTATTGCATTTGTAGGCCATGCGGCTGAGTGCAAAAATGTCCATGCGGCTCAGCAAAATTTCATAGGTCAAATTTGGACCAAACAATATTCTCTGCACATTGGATCATCAACTTAGCAAAATATACAAGTTTGATAGATCAAAAGTCCTGAAAATTAGAAATACCACAAAACTAGATCTACAAAAATTTAACCATGGAAATGAAAAATGCCAAGTACTAAAGTGGGTTAGAAACACATGAGAAAGACAATGTAACAATAAAAATGGGGTTCCTCCATGAAGCAAGGTGCACTTGCCTAAGCTCTCCCTCTCTCCTGGTAGGTGGAGAAGTAAAGATGGAGAAGAAAAAATGAGTAATAAGTAATAATGGAAGAGAGAGAGTAGGATTGATATTTATGGTGGGAGTGGTGGTAGGTGGGAGTGGTCCTCCACATGATAAACCAAAACAAGCAAGGTCAAATAAATCGAACCGAACCAAGCCAATGCAATTACCATGATGGACCATAAGCCAATTAAACCAATCAAACAAAATTAACCAAATTTAACTAATCATGATTAAGCAAAAATACGGGTCCAAAACACGTATACGTACAGTAAATACGTATCACAAATTTGGGACACTACAGGTATAACCCTCTTCCTGCCATTTCAGTTTCGTTTCATTGTGAGCATGTTTGGTTGGTCGAATTCGACGCCAAAGTTGGCCGTCCGAATTCTTAATTTTGTACTTGTAAAATTCTATTTTTGAACTCGGGACTCCGAATTCAATTTTTGACACCACCAGTAGACTCGTGGCGTCGTTTTGGCATGTTTTTATATAAAATTTGTTAGATTTGGAGGACGTGGGCCCTGGCACGTATTTCGGTGCAAAGCGGGCCTCATAGTCCGGGTCAACGGGACTTTTTGACGCCGGTTCATCGGAATCCAATTTCGGATATACCGTTGAGTTCATATCGTCATTCTGGACTCGTTGACATATAATTTGCTAGGTTTTAGTGGACATTGGTCCCGGCACGCACTTCGGTGCAAGTCGAATACCAATATCCGGGTCAACGGGTCATTTTAAGATCGGCTCATCGGAATCCAATTCTGGATATACTGTTGGGTTCGTATCATCATTCTGGACTCGTTGACATATAATTTGCTGAGTTTTAAGGACATTGGCTCCGACACGCTTTTCCATGCAAGTTGGATACCAATATTCGGGTCAACGGATCATTTTGAGATCGGCTCATCGGAATCCAATTCTGGATATACCGTTGGGTTCGTATCGTCATTTTGGACTCGTTGACATATAATTTGTTGAGTTTTGAGGACATTGGCTTCGACACGCTTTTCCATACAAATCGGTTTCCAATATCCGGGTCAACGGAGCAATCTGAGATCGGGTCATCGGAATCCAATTTCGGATATACCGTTGAGTTCGTATCGTCATTCTGGATTCGTGGACATATAATTTGTTAGGTTTAGTGCACTTTTATTTTGGCACATTTTTCGGTACAAAGTGGATCCGACACGGATACCATTTTGACTCGAAATTACCTTTTTGTCCATGTGTCCAAATTGGACTTATGGATAGGCTATCCTAGCTAATTTGACCATTATGGACACGTTGGTGATGGTTGTTTCACCATCCGACAACATCTGTAGGTTTTTACCATATTATTATAATATTTCTCTTTTGTTTGTATTTTGAGATCCATCGATTCCAATGATTTCATCATCACTGAAATTGATATGTTGACCCTGTAGATGTTTATAGAGACTAGCTTTGACCCTGTTTGACCATGGTTGACTACTTTGACTGAACGACGAAGTAGAGTCAACATTTGACCTAGGTTAGACTAGTTTTGACCTTGGTTGACCACGGTTGACTATTTTGACCAAAGTCAACCGAAAGTCGACCGTAGCCTAAAATTGACTAGAATTTGACCAGAGTTGACCAGTTGACCAAAAGTCAACTGTTAGTCAACATTAGCCTAGTTTGACCTAGAGTTGACCAGAGTTGACTAGAGTTGACCAGTTGACCAAAAGTCAACTATAAGTCAACCATTGACCCAGTTTGACCTAGTTTGACTTGGTTTGACTTCCTGTGACCTAGTTTGACCTAGTGTAACTCAGTGTGACCTAGTTTGACTTAGTTGACTGAGTCTGACCTAGATTGTGTAGCTTATACTATAGAATCAAGCCTAGCATTGTTGAACCCTAATTAGCTTATATATATCTTATCTTTAGGTCCGTGGCATCACTCTTAGCATTGACCCTATTTGACAGCTCAGGACCGCAGGCGAGTATATTCTCTGATAGTATTTCCTTGTCTTGATATTTTCTGTATCTGATTCAGTTGTAGTGTTTTACTTGATTCTCGTCACGATGGTACACGGACTAGTATATATCGGATTCCTGTCATAAGATGTCATTCTTGGATTTTCTTGGGATACTGGTACTTGCTCGATCTTGTTATTGTACTTGTATTGACACTGTTTCCTGAGAAGGAGTATCTACCTTCTTAGGGAATCTCGTGCCATGACGTGTTATGTCCGGATCCGTATACTATTCGGAGAATGGAGAATTATTAGGGGCTATGTGATCAAAGCCACCATGTCACTATATTCTTGTGCTCGTGCCACTCTCCCCTCACGTAGGGTGTAGCGAGATTCTATTTTCCTTGTGCTTGTTATCCAGGTTGGCCGGCATGACCCTTCCCAGATTTTTTGTGATTGTCGGACCAAGTGGATAGCCTGTCATGTAACATTTCCCAAAGCCGATCACATAACGCTCTAATAATTCAAGACACATTTTATATTTACTTTATCTTATCTTATATCCTGCTCTGTTCTACATTCAGTACTTTCTCACCATGCTATGATATTCAGTTACTCACATGTTCTACATGCCTTTATGTTGTACCTTGATTGGAGACTAAGTTCTGCTCGGGAGAAGGATTACAACCCCGGTCCTTGTTTGGTTTAAGGGTTGTAACTCAGCTTCCGAATGGTTCCTAAGTCATCCTATATCTTTGTCTTGTATTTCATTATACTGTCTCTTACAGCATTTGTCAATACTATAAAACTGTTGTTAGTTTATGTACTCGTTCCCATCCTGACTGGATACGTTGACAATATTTTAGGAGTTGTTATACCATTATTGGACTTCATGATGTTGCTAGCTGAGGTGGATCTCACTATTCTTCTATGTGAGTTGTCTGGTAGTTATCCTTAGTTTGTCTTGTTTTTCCTTCTTTATTTTCATGTCTTATGATTCCTTCTAGTAGTTTCTAATTGTTCTTGTGCCTTAGTTATCTTTCATGTCTTATCTTCTTTAGATGTTGGGTTGTGATTGAGTACATTTGTAGTTCATGGACCTTCTAGATGTAGTATATATTTATTGGGTACTAGACAGCATTCTACCGTCGATACTGTGGCGTAGGCTGGGCGTGGCCCACGTATTCGTATCCGTATATCCGGGTGCGGGTCGTGACACGTTTTTAGTGGTGGCCCATGCAGGTCAGTCTTTGCAATTAATGCGAAGTCGTGGTAGTACTTGAGCTTTTCTGTACTACTGTGAGCCTGCCCTAGGATTAAGGTTGAGTCATGGAATATTTTAGGAATTTGGTACTCAGGCACATATTAGAAAACTCTTGATAGATTCCAGGGATGACCCCTGGGAATCTTATTTCGAACTTTTCGAAACTTTTTCCATTTATTTCTGTCCGTCCTGATTTTTGAAACATCTGTCCGTTATCAACTTTATTCTTTCTTGGAATGAGTTTGTGGACCCCAAAGGGAAGGTATAAGTTGGACTTATATATCTTCTAGGTTGAGACAAGAATATGATTTGCCAGTCTCATATCAGGTTGAGATTGTTTTAGATTATATTCCAATAATTTTCTTTTATCTTGACCTAGATAGTACCTTTGGACATCTCCTGAGAATTTTCTTCTAAACCCTATCTCGGAATCTGTTTCCGCTAGTTTCCATTTACTTATCTTTGATTCGTTGTTGAATTTTAAATCTTGATGTTCATTTGTTGTTGACTTCGATTTTGATTTTGTTTGAGATAAGTTTTTAAGGATTGAGTTAAGATATCCTTATAAACATATTTGATGGAGACGATGGGAACTGTCATGACCCGCACCCGCTTTTCGGACGTGAGCTCGTGAGCAAGCCAGCTACGTATCGAGCGGACTCCAGCCCGACTCGAGTACGTATAAGCTGTCAAGGTCATGGTTTCATGTCTAATCTAAACTATATCTCAATCCACAAGAATAATATAAAACAAGAATGAACAAGTATGGGTCATGGTCTGCAGCCCATTAGCATATTGTCCGATTAGACTCCAAGAATGATATGAGTCTATAAAATAAGCAAAATATAATATGGTACGAAATATAAAGCACGAGAGGATAATAAAGAAATATCACAAGCAAATACCTGTATCATGCATCGCAATTCTCTGTCATCCTGCTCTACTAACTAACTCCACGCAGTCGCTAAACCTGAAGAGATCATCAGGTCCTCAGAGGACTAGCAAGATACATAAAATATGCCTATCTAACAGTTTAATCATGCAATAATATAACCAAGGTATAAACAGGAACTAGACAGGAAACTGACATGTGGCTACTGACAGGTAGCTATGAACACGGATACGGGATCAAGTATGCATAAATGAACTGCCGTAAGATCAATGGAATACCAACCCTCGCCCCGAATGTGGACTCGCAGGTCAGTTTCAAGACAAGTCACCCTCGCCCCGTATGTGGACTCACAGGTGCAAAGGACAACCCTCGCCCCGTGTGTGGACTCGCAGGTTGTGGGAAAGACAAAGGAATAGCAGTTCACTCACACATACTTGCAGACACGACTCAGTCAAGGTACAGGTGAAGACACGGTACAACTCAGTCATGACACAGGTAAGGACAACTCTAGCATGATCCATGACGTAAACAAGCCTGGTATAACTACACTATCAAGTCATGAAATACTGATATACAAGCAAGACAATAAACTGGTAAACGCGGTATCATATAAATCTATAACAACTAAGATAACTAAAGATAACATACTACAACAGGTATACTATAAGCATGAAAATAAACTGTAGAGGGAGGCAAGGTATACTTGCCTGGTGGTTGCACGCAGATCCAACAAATATATAGTCGACTGGTAAGCCATACAGTCCAAGTCATCACAACTGTCTCCGAAAGATGAAACAAACATTATCAACGTTCTCAGAATAGTCAAATTATCTAGAGCTGGATTAGTATTTATTTTTCTTTTGGAACAAATGTAATATTTGAGTGCTGTATTAATGTTTGTTGTATTTCAGGCTTTTCAAATTGAATAAAATGTTTTTATATTTCGTTAGAATTTTATCTGCATGTGTTTCACTGCTTGATACAGCTTACTGCCGCCGTCTCAACAACGGTGCAGGCTGGGCATGATCCGATTCGACCCAAGAAATTAGGACCGGGTCGTGACAGTTACGTAACCGGTACGATATGCTCTGACCTGCATGGGCCACCACAAAAACTTGTCACGACCCGCACCCGCTTTTCGGACGCGAGCTCGTGAGCAAGCCAGCTACGTATCGAGCGGACTCCAGCCCGACGCGAGTATGTATAAGCTGTCAAGGTCATGGTTTCATGTCTAATCTAAACTATATCTCAATCCACAAGAATAATGTAAAACAAGAATGAACAAGTATGGGTCATGGTCTGCAGCCCATTAGCATATTGTCCGATTAGACTCCAAGAATGATATGAGTCTATAAAATAAGCAAAATATAACATGGTACGGAATATAAAGCACGAAAGGATAATAAAGAAATATCACAAGCAAATACCTGTATTATGCATCGCAATCCTCTGCCATCCTGCTCTACTAACTAACTCCACGCAGTCGCTAAACCTGAAGAGATCATCAGGTCCTCAGATGACTAGCAAGATACATAAAACATGCCTATCTAACAGTTTAATCATGCAATAATATAACTGTCACGCCCAGACCCGGAATCACCCGAATCATCGTCCTCGCAGGGGGTGTGACAAATTGGTATCAGAGCTCTAGGCTCAATTTCCTCTGGACGCTCGCTTCATTACAATTCTAAAAGTTGCCCACCACTTGATATCACTCTTGACTCTACTCGATGCCGTACTGGATGTTCCATACAATAAGTCTAATACAAATCATAAAATTTTGCCGCATGTGTTTTGGAAATTTCATGATGTTTGCTAAGAAAGTTGCGAGGGGTATATTGCATTTAATGCAACGAGCCGTAAAAATATTAGTTGCTGCAAGCATAACAAATTGTGAGATACGATTTGAGATACTGTTGCAATGTAACATGTTGAATGAAAAATAAAATGATGCACGAAGTGCAGCGAGTTAATATGAATATGCGTTGAAATGAAAGTGAGAAGTGATAAGCCAATACCGAAATGTGTTAAAATGGATTGTGCATTGACTTGGAAAGTCGAGAGTAATTCGTTGCACGAGGTACGGTAAATGTCGGAAATGATCGTTGCACGATGTGCAACGCGTGTTGGAAGTAAAATCATTGCACGTGGTGCAACGCATATCAAATTAATCGTTGCACGAAGTACAAAGGAAATTAGAAATAAATCGTTGTACAAAGTGAAATAAAAGTGTCGGAAATAAATCGTAGCACGATGTGCAACGCGTATCGAAGGTAAAATTTGTTGCACGGGGTGCAACGCATATCAAATAAATTGTTGCACGAGATGCAACGTAAGAAAAGAATTGAAATCATAAATCGATAGAACGAATCGTTCGGTTGCACACCAAACTTATGTTGGCAAGCGAGAACATTGACCGAATCGTGTCGAATTTTGATAGAATCAAAGTTACGGTTGTGATCAAGCACGATCACTGCAAAAATCGTTAGTCGGAAGAGATTGTCGGTTTATACTAAGTGTAATGCAAGGGAAATGGCTTGAATTTCGAGTGGTATATGCCATACCACGTAGGCGATGAATGGCTCGATTCCGAGTGGTATATGGTATAGCACTTGTGCGATAAACTTCATCGCCACGTTATAAGAATTGCGGAAGGTTTGTCCGCAACGGGCGGAAGAGTACCGAGACTCGATTGAAAATTTGTATGACGGTATGTTGATGCAAGTGATCATTGAAAATCGGTTGGGACGATAAGGCGAGACTCATATCGATGAACGATACGTCAGACGAAAGTTATAAGTTGGTCGGACGACCGAGACTAGCGAAACGATTATGCCTTGACGCAATAATCGGATCGACGGGAAAGGAATACTCGAGCTTACAAATGAGTCGCACAACTTGCGATCTCGGTAGAAATGTTGGGCGAGACGAATCGAATCGCACGACTTGCGATTTCGATAGAAATGTTAGGCGATGCGAGTTGTAATCGAATCGCACGATGTGCGACTTCGGTGAAGAGTTGGTTGACGTGAGTAATCGTGCCTAAGAAATAGTTGGTTACGCTACGGCGACACTCATTTGAGTATGACTGGAAAATACGCGAAACTTAGAGGGCGTGATCGTATAACTTGAGGGCTCGATGTTGGATAATCGGTAACTCAGTTACGCGATCAAAGTATAGCGGGATGCGGCGAATCGGAGAACGAGTGGATGCGTATAGAAAAGTTTGTTGCGAACTTGGATGTATGCGATGCGAGTTAAGTTGACGTAAAAACGGATTCGAAGTCGACCCACTTGCTATCGAAATTGATATGAACTATCAAGATCGATACGCAAGAAAACGTAAGCACGATGTGAGAATACAAAATAGAGTGCGCCTTGTGCTATCAAAGTTTTGTAAATAATGATAGGAGAAGGAACGAACTGGTTGATCGTGAACTTTGTGATTAATCAAGACGAGACTATAAGTCATCGACGATTGCTCGATGCGTACAGCATCTCGTGTGTCGACCCGCGAATAAGATAGACTCGAAATCGATACGAGTAGATGTTTCATAAATTTGCGAAATCATCGACGGTAGTGCATGACTTGACTCGGAGGATAGTAGCGCCTCAGTTGTGTCGATAGAAACAGTTTTGTCCGAAATTTGGGTAGTCCCATAGAATCGTCGGAACGTGATTTGGCTCCGAAATAAGATATAGCATGGTTCGTGTTAAACTGTCCTTCGGTGATGATCCACAATTATCGAGCATAGCTTCGGGGCAGCTGACCCTAGAAGACTTGACCGCCAAATCGAATTGAATGCTGCAGACCGTAAGACGACCCATGCGATATCGCATATGAGAATTGCACTGATAACGAATATAACACGGTGCATGTTGACGATAAGTCTAGGCGATCGAGAATTGTTGGAACAGCTTTCGATTGAGAATGATAAGTTAGATTTTGAGTATTCGTCGGATGAATACTTGAATGGTTATGTTGGTCGACGGTCGAACTAGAGTTCACCAACGGACTTGGTGATTCGGATAGGCGATTGTGAGAGTCATGATATGCACGAGAGAGAACGATAAGGAAACGACTTACGAGTTGTACCGTTAGATTCGGATTCACCTCGCAATTGAGCTTGCGTGAATCGAACCTATATTCGATGTTGCGAGACGGGTAAGTTGGGAATTTGGCTAGTAAATTCCTACTCGTTAGGAATCGAATGTAAGGCGCATCGTAAAGACCTTCGTGTCAAGGCGATCGTTGCCTTGAGCACCGTCGCCTTGATGTAAACTTTTGAGTTGGATAGATTGTGGCCTTTGTGCAATATCAATTTAAACTTGCGTCGGAAGGATTTGAGCACGGTGCCTAGGTAAGTAACCTAGTGGGCGTAGCCCTGAATGTTGATGCATTTGTAAGTCAACAAAGGAAGTCGTATCGAGATAAGTTGCATAGCAAGACTTCGAAAATAGTTGGGTGGCAATTTCAAACGCAAGGCGTTGCGGAGACTCGTTGTGATCGGATGCGCGACGGCTTGACGCGACGCGTAGAATTGATAGTCCCGATGAAACATACAAAGTGAGAAATGCGATTTTTGAATCGCATCGTGTACCTTGACTTTTGTTGGCAAATCGCGTATGTATCAATATGCATGTGCGCTAGAATTGCGAGAACGAGTAATAGAGCCAAGTCCGATCGAGAATACGAGATGTCAAGTTATCGAAAATAAGAGTTACGTGTTTGTGTTGTTCCGATATCTTACAACTGAGCTTGGCTGAAATGCATATATTGGTGGGACGCCTAAAATATGTGTATAATTCTAAACTAAGTTGTACGATCCAAACGATAGTGAGACGAGATCGTGGAATGATCTAATGAAACCCTTGGAAATTTAGTATTGGTTTCGGTTCGGGACGAACCTTGTTTTGAGTGGTATATTCTGTAATGCCCCGCTCCGCACAGTACATTATGCTGAGTCGTTGACTCAAAGAGTTACGTTGACCCGATAATGTATCGATGCAAAACGATACGAGAGTTAAGTTGTCCCGAGCAATGCATCAAACTAAGTTGATGCGAAGAGTTGCCTTGTCCCAAAGAATGCATCAAGTGAATCGATACGAAGCGCCGCGTTGCCCCGAAGGATGAGTGCGTTGAATCGGCTCGAAGATTCTAAGAAATTGAATCGACCAAGGTGCAAGTCCGAATCGATGTAAGTATTGATTTTAGTTGGTTTCGTGTGCAGGTTATACTTTGACGGGAAAATATTAGAGGTCGATCTTTTGTAATATTTAGTAAGGGGTCCACGAAATCAAATCGTCGCCTTGCGACGGGCTGAGACTTGGGCACGCTAAGGCAAATCGGACGTATAACTCAATGAAGCACGAAGTGCTCGAATGGCTAAGTCAGGAGAGTGGCCGCGCAACGAAGTTAGGAAATCGAGCCGCATCGGCTCGGCGAAACGACAAAGGCGTATCGACTCAAGGTGGGAGGATTGACTTCTTTTTACTCCTTCATTCGATAAGTCAAATATATTATTGTATGCTAAAAGTTAACCTATCGACGCCACGGGCGTGGTCCGATCGGAGATAAATCATAGTGTGAGTCGAACACTAAGTTAGAACAATCGAAATGAAATGTGCATCAATATGCACGAGTCGCTATGGGATATTGGATATCGTTAAGGCGAGCGCCTCGGTGCGCAAGCCGCAAGAACATAGGATAACTGTAATTGGCGAGTGCCTTAGTGCACGAACCATACCGTGCCTTTGCTGCACGAGTTAGACGGCTAGAACATTGGAAGACAATAGGCGAGCGTCCAAGCGCGCAAGCCCCGAACATTGAATGCTAAGTTATAGAACATGGATATACGGTCGAACGTGCCTACGTGCACGGGATAATAAAAGATGGCTTCTTTGCGAGAGAATACAGTTGTGGCATGAATGTGGCGGAACTGTCGGCTATGATATGGTGCCTCGAAAGGTGTTCGAGACCTTCGGGTCGTTCGGTTGACGAGTATTGAGTTGAGACACGATGCCATTGAATCATTGAAACGAAGTATGAAATGTAAGAACACAGAAAGTTAACGAAAGAGATGCGAGATGATAAGTCTGAGTCTCGGACTCAAGACTATGTTTGGTTGTTTGAATTTGATTACTTGAATGATAGGGCGTTGTATGGTCGATTGGAATGGGCTTGAGATAATTACGATGATATCTTCCGTGCACGAAACGTTCCCTCCGAACGGGCGCACCGGGGCACCGGGACCGTTCGGCCTAGGAGGGATGATAATCTTTGATAGGCGCACATTCGCGAAGTCCGATTAGCACTCGGTCGTAAATGTGAGAAGCCGTAAATGATGGTAGGCACGCGGTAAGTTTCGGTTGTTGGGATAGCAACCCAACCCGTGAAACGCCGGGCTACCCAAACAAGAGAGAGAAAAGAAGGAGAGAAAAGAAAGTAAGGAAAGATAAAAGAGAAACTCCTTTAGTCCATTCCGGCGCGGATACGCCCACGACCTTCATATAGTTAAGGAACGATGGGTTGAAAGTGTAGGCGCGTATGCGTCCGCATAGAGATCCAGCTTAGAGATGCACATATAATATGACAGGGAAGGATTACGACGTATTCACCTTGCGTCGATGTAAGGGCGAGTGCGTCGACTTGGTAAGTCGTGCCACGAATCAAACACGAGATTGTTTGTTTGCTTGCCTATTCAATTCGATAACATGCTGCTATGATAACATGCTTCACGCTTTCGAAGATGCCATGAAATTGACCCTAAGGAGAACATAGCAAGATCATAAGCTAAGTTGCATGATTCAACATAAATATTAAAATATCGGTTTGGAAAGATGATCTTTGCTTCAGTACATGCGAGGACGAACGTACTGATTCCCCACCAGCTTCATGCAGGGTGCAGGAAATGGATTGCTCGCGACGAAGCGTTGCTTGAACGTGTTAAGGCTTGGAATGCCGAAGCGCATTGAAGCGTGCTATCGTATTGACGCTCGGACTACGCAGCTGGATTGATGCGGCCGAGATGTAGAAGGCATGATGTATGGAACGGTGAAATCCTTTGTGGGCAAGAGAGAACCTGAGTGTTGTAGCCAACCTGGCATATATGTTAGGCTATTGAAAGCCTTTGTAATCTCAGTTTCGAATATCAATAAAGAGAATTGTTTCGTATACTCTGTTTTCCTTTCGTTGTTAAATATCGAATCAAAAGATAACCATTTGAGAACTTGTCATCTTGCCTTGCACGAGCGCAACTCCAGGCTCATGCGGCATCACGCCCCCTGTGAGGACGATGATTCGGGTGATTTTGGGTCGGGGCGTGACAATAACCAAGGTATAAACAGGAACTAGACAGGAAACTGACATGTGGCTACTGACAGGTAGCTATGAACACGGATACGGAATCAAGTATGCATAAATAAACTGCTGAAAGATCAATAGAATACCAACCCTCGTCCTAATGTGGACTCGCAGGTCAGTTTCAAGACAAGTCACCCTTGCCCCGTATGTGGACTCGCAGGTGCAAAGGACAACCCTCGCCCCGTGTGTGGACTCGCAGGTTGTGGGAAAGACAAAGGAATAGCAGTTCACTCACGCATACCTGCAGACACGACTCAGTCAAGATCCAGGTGAAGACACGGTACAACTCAGTCATGACACAGGTAAGGACAACTCTAGCATGATCCATGACATAAACAAGCCTGGTATAACTACACTATCAAGTCATGAAATACTGATATACAAGCAAGACAATAAACTGGTAAATGCGGTATCATATAAATCTATAACAACTAAGATAACTAAAGATAACATACTACAACAGGTATACTATAAGCATGAAAATAAACTGTAGAGGGAGGCAAGGTATACTTGCCTGGTGGTTGCACGCAGATCCAACAAATATATAGTCGACTGGTAAGCCATACAGTCCAAGTCATCACAACTGTCTCCGAAAGATGAAACAAACATTATCAACGTTCTCAGAATAGTCAAATTATCTAGGATTGCCTGTCCTTAAGTCCAATTCTGGACACAGGAGCAAAACGGTAATTTTGGGCCAAAACGGTGTTCGTCGTTGGACCCGCTTTGCACCGAAAAATGTGCCAGAGTCAATGGTCTCTAAAGTAGTCAAACTACATGTCTACAGATTCGTTTTGATGATACGAACCCAATGGTATGTCCAATTGTGGATTCCGGTGGACCGTGCACAAAATCGCCCGTTGAATCGGATCGTGGGGCCCGCGAAATGGCGATCCAATCAACTATCTCAGAATTGGACCAAACTTGGCATACAGGACCAGAAAGACGATACGGTCCTATTGGTGCAAGTTTCGTCTCGATCTAACGAGCGTGTACGAAGTAATTGGAAAATTTGTACAGAGGTCGATACGGTAAATTTCGACGGATACGTATCAAATTCATCGCGCACACGCGACCAATTTGAATTCTGCCAAAGTCCACACGTCCACGAAGTCGATACGCACCTTTCGATGCTTTCGGTTCATGACCACGTCGCCCGGATTGGCGGGACGCACGTCGTATCGAAGGAATTTTTAGTTTTCGAAACATGTTTTTCATAATTTTCAATCTGATTTCTACTACTGTCTAAACCACAATAAATAAAACTATTAATGAGGTTTCCATGCCCTATATGTTGTCTTCAAGTGTGTCTAATTAGATTTTTGAAAACCTTAATAGGTAGTTCGAAAACTGGCTTCCAATATGGATGATTGGACTGTTTTTTCTGTTTCGAATCCGAACAGTTTTTCAGGATTTTCCCATCGATTTCCTGAGAAATCTAGTCCAATATTTTAGAATCTAAAAGAAGGGACATGTAGATGGTCATATAGGCTACGTGTTGGGTTTTGTAGATCGTAAAACGATAAACTAGGAAGAGAGAAAAATAGGGAAGAACACTGTCACCTGCGCGGGTTGCTGCCGTTGCTATCCACGCGCTCAGTCGGCCCGGCGACGCTCCGGCCGGCAGGCAGCGACCCAGGGCGGCGCTGCGCACGTGGGGGTGCGCCCAGGCGTTAGGGTGGCGGCGAGGGATCCTGTTTAGGGTTTCTACTCCTCGGTCTCTCTCGTTCTCTGTTTTATACAGTCGGGTCTGTGTTGGTAAGCTCTGTTTGCTGCTGTGGGGTTTTTATGATCGGGCTGGGCTGCTCTGTTGATGTGGGGGCTGAGCTCGGGCTGGCAGGCCAGGCTGGGCTTCTCAGCTGGGCTGGGTTGGCTGTTATGGGGTTGGGTTGGGCCATTTAACATTTTCTTTTTCTTTTTTCTTTATATAGAAACTAAGGTATATATATTTATATATACACACATATATGTATACATACATATATATATTTATATATATACACGTATATATATTTATATATTTATATATATTCATTCACACCTATAAATATTATATATATATATATATATATATATATATATATACATATATATATATATATATATACATATATATATATATATATATATATATATATATATATATATATATATATATATATATTCACACCTATAAATGACTATAAAATATCCCTATATACATCTACAGTAGATATATACAATGCCTATATAATATATATATTATTGGACCATTAAAATATAGGTACTTATTTGTATATATTTACCACAAAATTTTATATTAATATATTTCTAACTTATAAAAATATTGCAATCATAAAATATTTTCTATGTAAATTACTCATGTGCACATATTAATCCCGTGTTTGTTAATCCTATTTGTCCGCAGAAAATATACATTTATTCTAATATCAAATATGAAATTATCAAATGCATAGTGAGTAACCTATACTATATAACAATTTTTATAACAAACAATAATACTTATTTGGACGATTTAACTATATTACAAAATATGTATCTGCATGGACACCATTGCACACACTACATGACTACATGGGCTTAGGCTCTATTTGGGCCCAATCCGGGCTAGTTTGGTCTCACCGGATTTCCTAAAAAGTCATAATTATAGAAAAACTAATTAAATCATTTAATGGGTGTCAAGTCGCAACTTGGCCTGGTTTTCCTAGTTAGAACATTACTATGGCTCGGCCTTCCTTGGCATGGCTAATACACTAGTCAAGGTACGCCACTGCATTAGACGTGCCATGATTCCTAGTCGTCTGGTACCTCAAAACTCAACCATGGCTAAAGTCATCTACCATAATAATTAACTAAATAATCATTTATAAAATTCTAAAATCACTATTTAAATCAAATAAATAATAATAAAAATATTTTGAAAATTTCTCCGAGAAGGGAAGCTACTGGAACGGTAAATGTCTACTTTATTCATGGGGTTTAGAATTTATCGCAGCTATATTAGCTAGCATGACAGGGACATGGAGTCTGATTTTGGATATACTATCCTAGTTATGGAATTCAGATTCTCTTGCAGCCATACCGGTTGGCGTGGTAAGGAATCTAGATGACATGATTATAGGGTGTATACCTTAGTTATGGACTCCATCGTTTATTACAGCTATGTTTACTGGCATGGCATAAATTCTGGCAGCATGGTTTTGGATAGACATGTATGGTTATCAGGTCGTATCTTAAATTGATTCACTTCTTTTGACCAAATGATGAGGACAATTCATACCCTTATTTCTCGACTTATCATTTGTTACTTTTCTCATCGTATGATGATTTCCCCATCTTGCCATCGTTTCCTTTGACTTGTTTAGCTATGTCTTGATTACACCAATCACCTATCTCATATCTACATTTGTCATCTATACTTAAAAACTCTGAAAATTTCAAAAATTTTATATCTCAATTGTTTCTTAAATTTCGATACTATTAAGATTTTGATTCTCTTCTGTCTATGACCAATCAATTTTGGTCGTCTTGTTTATCGTGCCAAAGAGTCTTGGTTGCTGACTAGACTTGGATGCTCGTGTCCAGCCTTCGTTGATCTTATTATCCATCTTGCCTAAATTTTGATTTACTCAAAAGTTGATCAACTTAGATCGTGTTGAGACAAATTTCTTTATCGTGGTTGGATTTCAATGCTATTAACCCTCGTGCCTTGACTTCCGATTTTGATCATGTTTGGATTTTTGTAGCTCCCCTTCCTGAATTTTTTTAAAATAATTTATTATTATTTATTTTATTTAAATGGTGATTTTAGAAATTTAGAAATGATTATTTAGTTAATTATTACGATAATAATTTTATTCATGGTTAGAAATTGGAGTACAAGACGACTGGAAGCATGGCACGGATAGTGCAGTGGCGTGCTTTGGCTAGTGTATTAGCCATGCCGGGGAAGACCGAGCCATAGTGATGTCCTAACTAAGAAAACCAGGCCAAGTTGCGACTTAACCTTTATAAATAGTTTCATGTTTCATTATTAATATTTTTTGACGTTTAAGTGACCCGGTCGTACCGAACTGGTCAAACTGGACTCGAACTGAATCCAAGCCCATGTAGTAATGTAGCGGGACCAAATACGGCCTTGTAGACATGTTTGGGAAATGCAAACATTTTGTATATATTTTAGGAATTGGCAATTATTTTCTAAATATTTATTATATGTAAGTTATAGGTATTATTAATATTAAATAGCGTCTTAGAGTATTGATACGATTTTCTGGGGCCCAGTAATGGGAGTATATGATATGCCCATCCAGGTGCTACTATTGAATTATTTTTGGTATTAATATTATTATTAATATTATTACTGTGTTCATTGAGAATAGATTATTTATTATTATTAGTTATTATTAATTTATTATTTATCAAAAGAATAAATATATGTGTGTATGTGTATTATATAAAAATATATATGAGTATATATGTGTATGTGCATGTATATATAAATATATATACTATATACATGTATGTGTATATAAATACAAATATTAATTAATAGGTGTGTATGTGTATATATAAATACAAATAATACCATGTGTATATATATGTGTAGGTGTATATATATATATATATATAAATATATATATGTATACATATATTTGTATGTATAAATATATATATGTATACATATATTTGTATGTATGAATATGTGTAGAAGAAATAAAAAGGAATAAGAATCAGCAACTCAGCCGGCCCATAAACCCAGCCCGGCCTAGGTCCCAGAGACCAGCCCAATATAGCAAATCCCACACCAGCTCAGCCCATACCCGAAAGCCCAACTCCATTACCCGAGCCCACTAAACAATCCCCCACAGCAATCCCATGCCATAACCCAGCTCACCCAGGCCCAGCCTAGGCCGAGCAACCCAGGCCGAGCCCAGGTACCCCCAAACCGCACTGCATATCAAATCCCCACACCCCATGTTCGATTTTTTCAGTACAGCCGTATATATATACACAAATGGGAACGAAGAAAAAATCGAGAAAACCCTAACCCACTTTAGATCCTTTGGTTCGTGATCCATCCTCCTACTCTAGGCGGCCACCCCGACGGCCACGCGTCGCCGGAGGACCACCGGCGGTCGACTGCGTGCGCATACAGGCGCGGATGGGACGACAGCAACGACAGAACACCAGTTGCTCGACCCAGGTTCGTCATCTCGTTGCTCCTTCATCTCGTAGTCAATCGACGAACCGATTGGTTCGTCGTAATCACAACATATACGACTATCAATCCCTTCAAATAGTTTCCCTTAAATCGTACTATGTGCGACGATAATCGAGTTCAAAAACTTGAAAAAGATTGGTTTTATGAATTACTGAAACAGGGAACAAAACAGCTTTCACCCCTGTTTGGAAGGCCGATTGTTGGCAATCCATCAGAAAACTTTGAGAAACTTTTTAACAAAGTTTTAGAAGACATATAGGGCTATAAAACCTATTTTTTGTTTTCTGTTTTCATTTAGTAAGTAGAAAGTTAATTGTTTAGAAAAATCGGGAAAAACCCGATAAAACAGTTTTTTAAAAACTTAGAAATCCATCGACTCGACGTGTGTCCCGCCAAACCGGGCGACGTAGTCGCGAACCGAAAGCATTGAAAGGTGCGTAACGGCTTCGTGGACGTGTGGGCTTTGACGGAATTCAAATTGGTCGCGTGTGCGCGACGAATTTGATACGTATCCGTCAAAATTCACTATATCGGCCTCTGTGCAAATTTCTTAATTACTTCGTGCACACTCGTCAGATCGAGACGAAACTTGCGCCAACAGGACCGTATCGTTTTTCTGGTCCTGTATGCCAAGTTTGGTCCAATTCTAAGACAGTTGAATCGGAACACCGTTTTGCGGGCCCTACGGTCCGATTCAACGGGCGATTTTGTGCACGGCCCGCCGAAATCCAACTTTGGACATGTAATGTCCATATCTCGTATTACGTATTTGGAATATGTGTACGTATTTTGACCCGTATTGTATGTTTCCCTGCTTGATTTATTTTAGAATTTTATTGAGTTTATCTTGGTTCGGTTCGGCTTGATGTGGTTAGGCTTGGTTCGGTTTTGGTTGGAGAACCAACCCACCCCACCTACCACCACTCCCACCATAAATATCAATCCCACTCTCTCTCTTCCATTATTACTCATTACTCATATATTCTTCTTCCTCCATTTACTTCTCCACCTACCAGGAGAGAGGGAGAGCTTAGGCAAGTGCATCTTGCTTCATGGAGGAAGTCCATTTTTATTGTTCCATTGTCTTCCTCATGTGTTTCTAATCCACTTTAGTATTTAGCATTTTTTATTTCTATGGTTAAATTCTTGTAAATCTAGCCTTGTGGTATTTTCGGTTTCCGGAAGTTTTGATCTATCAAACTTACGTATTTTGCTAGTTGATGATCCCATGTTGCAAAAAATTTCGTTTGGTCCAAATTTGACCTACGGGTGTTTGCTGAGCCGCATGAGCATTAATAATCCTGGCCGCATGGCCTTTCCATCAATTTGGAATGCATTAGCAATTAATGCATTAGTTAGTCTAGCATTTAATGCATTAGCCATAATTCTTGGCCGCATGCATTTGTTTGAGTGGCCACGTGTCCTTTTCTTTTGCTTGAGTAGAAGCTTGCATTTATTGCAGGTTCCTCTCTCCTTATCTTTTCTGGTTGCATGAATATTTCTTGCTGGCCGCATGGCCCCCTTCAGTTATTTTTCTGGCCACATAAGCTTTGGCTAGCCGCATGGGTGGCCTCCCACTCTCATTGGCCGCATGGATGTTCTTCCACTTTTTGGCCGCATGGGGTCCACTTTGATTGTTTAAATGTTTTATTTGCCTGAATTGTGGTCAGAATTTCTTTCCACTTCCAACATAAAAGTTGTGGAGTTTCTACTTGGCTTCAAGAATATATATATTATAATTATATTATTATTTAATTGTGCTAGTTTCTCCCCTCCTTGATAAATGACATGACTTGATAGTGATCCGCCACGGTGTACTCCTGACAAGATAACTTGACCTGACAATTTGACATGATAACTTGACATGATAACTCTTGATAGTGGTCCGCCATGGCGCACTCTTGACATGATAAACCTGACATGATATATCTTGAAGGCTGTTACGACGGCTAGCATGACTTCACAAGATTGAACAACTTGGACACCGTGGACGATTGTGCTTGTACAAATGAACCCGTCTTGTCTTGCATAATGTCTAGGATGGGGACCTCTGAGTACCACGGTCAGGGGTACCCACTGAAATCAACTAAGGCTAATAACTATAATAATTTAGTAGTCATGACAGATTTCCCCAGTTACAGGCGATCCCGTTATCCCGGCCACAATTGTTTGGACTTGTAGCCTGCCGTCGAGTATGGCACATTTCCAGCCCACTATCATGTGGGGCACTTCATGAAACAATTTCTACGTACACTGTTATGTGTTGCACACCATGCTACCTAATAATTATTGATAACTGCTTAATGAATCTAAGTCGCCTGGATAACCTGGATTAGCTGCAGGGCTTGTGGCTGGAGGAACATCTCATTGCATATTGCTAGTAACTAAGGCTTGTGATAACCGTAGTTAGTTAAAGTATCAAGCCGTACTTATTATTTGGCCGTGAATGATTGGATGGAGTCTAGTCTTGTCTTGATCCTGTACAAGATTGTTACATGTCCTGAGTTCTTATTTTACCTTGCCGATAAATGGTGGGAGAAGCCAAGTTCTGTTCAGACGAAGGGTTACAACCCCGGTCCTTATTTTGTTTACGGGTTGTAACCTGGTTATCTGAATAGTCCCGTGGTTATCTCATCGTATATCACCTGTCATGCTTGATACGTTTTACCTTATCAATAGTAATTGAGGCGGGTTTCTATTCAGGCGAAGGATTGCAACCTCGGTCCTTGTTTGGTTTAAGGGTTGCAGTCTGGCTACTTGAATGGTTTCTTCGTGCTCAATATATTATTGTTATCTCAGTTATTATCAGTATCTTTTAATTACCCTTGTTATTCATTGATGATATGCTGGTTTTAGTTCCTAAGTGAAGCCTCCTTTGTGGCACTTGCTCTTTCTGGGGCCTGACCCAGCTGGTTTTGTATGGCCAGATACCGGAGCAACTCCAGAGGATCTACCGATTTTCCAGCCCGATGGTGACCACTAGACGGAATCCGGGCAACGAATGGGTTTATTTTGGTTCTCCCACTCTATTGTAAAATTATTCTTTTGAGGCGTTTAGCCGCCGAGCAAGTGTTAGCTCGTGTACATTTTACTTACTGTCTGCCTACGGGCTGTAACATGATTGGCAACCTAAGGTTGATCATGTATGACTAAAACTCTCGCTAGTCCTCACATCTTGTAACGACTAGCTTCATGATTAGCTGAATATGTAATATTTGGGATGCCTTACTATTGTATATTTGGTGATCTTACATCTTGTAACATTTACTTACTTGCTTGTGATTGAGATACTAGGCTTGTTCTTGACCATAAGAGACTGATGGATTGTAGTTAAACCCTCATATATCTAGACAGCCATGACCGTATAGTGAGGTGGACTCTATTTCATTATACGTAGCTGGCTATGTCTGCCTCCGCTCTCCAGTATTCTGGTTCTGGGGCGTGACATGGTTTAAGTGGTGGCCCATACAGGTCTTGTCAATCAAAAAATGTGAGGGTTTATCGAATAGATGTCTCAATCAGTACTCGTCCTTGATCTCTGCTCGTATCCTCTTGATTCTTGAAATTCTTGTCCTGATCACATGCTTGTAATCGTTGATCTGTCCTGGTCCTTCCTTATTGTTCCTATGTCATCTTTTTTAGCGGCATTAAACCTGGACCTGCCGATCAGCAAGACGGAGCACCTCCTGTGGACCAGCAACAACCAGAAGATCTGGCCCAGCACTCAAGAGCAGCCTTCCGAGTCATGCCTACCGGGGATCCCGAGCCACCAGTTTAGCCCGTCCAGCCTGCAGAGCCTGATAATGGCACTTTGGTAGGTCTCATCAGATCATTGTTAACTTCTCAAGATCGGCGAGGAGATGCCTTGCACCAAGCAGTAGAAGATGCTCTGAACAGAGGCGGTCGTCATGGGAACAGTACAGCGAACGGTTTCAAGCGTCTGAACCCTCCATTCTTCGATGGCAGCGAAGATGCTATCGCTGCTGATGCGTGGCTTCAAGACACAGAGGTAATATTGGAGACAGCGAAGACCCCGGAAGACGAGAAGGTGGCCGTAGTGCGCCTGCAGTTATTGGATCTTGCCCGTAGCTGGTGGACGGCACAGGCCGTGGGATTAGTGGCCCCTATTTCATGGGCAGTATTCCGTGAGAGGTTCCAGACCAAGTACTTCGATGCTGTAGCTCGGTACGATCTACAGACCAAGTTCACCAATTTGAAGCAGATGGACAGGACGGTCGACGGATATGCGGCCGAGTTTTCCAGGCTCAGTCGGTTTACTCCCACCTTGGTGGCAACCGAGTTCGACAGAGCCCAGCGATTTCAGCAGGGACTCCACTTAGAGATTCTTCTGGCAGTGGAGCAGTTTGAGCATCAGACTTTCGATGCGATATTGAGGGCAGCTAGGAGGCATGAGTATACCTCCCACAGGATCGTGGACAGGACCGAAGGTCGAAAGCGATCTCACGGCCAGATGACCCAGTCGATAGCACCAGCACCGGCAGTCCGGGCTTTGACAATTAGAACTCCGAGGCAGGCGGCCTCAGTAACGTCGGTCACGTCCCCTCAGCAGCAGAAGCAGAAGCAGTCTTCCACAATGGGCTGCACTCATTGTGGGAAGCCAGGACACGTTGTTTCGGAGTATCGCAGAGCACATAGATTGTGTTTGGCTTGTGGAGCACCGGACCACAAGATAGGGTCCTGCCCGAATAGGGCCAGTTTATTATCGGTCCAGACTAGTCCCTCGGTAAGGGGACCAGCACCGGCACCAG
Source organism: Iris pallida (assembly GCA_029216955.1). Taxonomy (NCBI): domain Eukaryota; kingdom Viridiplantae; phylum Streptophyta; class Magnoliopsida; order Asparagales; family Iridaceae; genus Iris; species Iris pallida. The sequence goes on along the minus strand of JANAVB010031819.1, from coordinate 3,397,576 downwards.
TACAGCAGCAGAGACCCCAGCAGTATGCCCTGGTCCAAGCTCAGATTCAGAACCGGCAGAGAGGTTCCTAGCAGGATATCTTTCCTATTCCTTCTGCCTTCAAATTCCTTGCTTGCATGATTGATTGTTTGATTGATTGCTTAGTATAGCTTGTCATTGCAATCTCTATCCTCTTGATTAAATTCCGAGGACGGAATTCTTTTAAGGTGGGTAGAGTTGTAATACCCATATCTCGTATTATGTATTTGGAATACGTGTACGTATTTTGACCCGTATTGCATGTTTCCATGCTTGATTTATTTTGGCATTTCATTGAGTTTATCTTGGTTCGGTTCGGCTTGATGTGGTTAGGCTTGGTTCGGTTTTGGTTAGAGAACCAACCCACCCCACCTACCACCACTCCCACCATAAATATCAACTCCACTCTCTCTCTTCCATTATTACTCATTACTCATATATTCTTCTTCCTCCATTTACTTCTCCACCCACCAGGAGAGAGGGAGAGCTTAGGCAAGTGCATCTTGCTTCATGGAGGAAGTCCATTTTTATTGTTCTATTGTCTTCCTCATGTGTTTCTAATCCACTTTAGTATTTAGCATTTTTCATTTCTATGGTTAAATTCTTGTAAATCTAGCCTTGTGGTATTTTCGGTTTCCGGAAGTTTTGATCTATCAAACTTACGTATTTTGCTAGTTGATGATCCCATGTTGCAAAAAATTTCGTTTGGTCCAAATTTGACCTACGGGTGTTTGCTGAGCCGCATGAGCATTAATAATCCTGGCCGCATGGCCTTTCCATCAATTTGGAATGCATTAGCAATTAATGCATTAGTTAGTCTAGCATTTAATGCATTAGTATTTTAATGCATTAACAATTACTGTTAGCATGTTGTAGCAATTTTGTTTGCAATTGCACGCTCACTCAGCCGCATATGGCCATCCCAGTCAGTTGAGCCGCATATGGGAGCAAGTGAGTGGGCTAGCTTTTTTTTAATATTTGTTGCATGCATCAGTGCTTGCGTGGGAGGAATAAGTGGAGCCGCATATAACATTTAAACTTGGCCGCATGTAACAAATCAGTGAGCCGCATGCTTAATCCATGCATTATAATCTATTATAATAATGCATTATATCATAGGCCAGCCACATGCAATTCAAGGCATTATAATGCTCCATGCATTAATGCTCTATGTATCATATAATCCATGCATTATAATAATGTTTTTTTTTGCTAGCATCAGCCGCATATGAGTTGATATGTAGCATGCTTTGTTGGTCAGCCGCATGTATATGCTTAGTTATTTATCATTAGCAAGTTACATGCCTTATAATAATAAGTCTAATGCATTAGGCTTAGTTATTAATACTTTAAGCATTCAGTAAGCATTTAAGAATTCTTTAGTGCATTTTTTCTTTACTGCATTCTTACGTAGGCATTCAAGAATTCAAGAATTCTTTAGTGCCTATGTAATGCATTTAATGCATTCATTAGTGCATTTTCTAATGCCTTCCTTAATGCATTAATTAATGCATTACTTGAAAGCCAGCCGCATAGCTCCTTAAGGCTTAATATTTACTATTTAATGCTATAAGGCCTTTCATGGCACCAGCCGCATAGCCTCTCCCTAATGTATTTAATGCATAGTGCATTTCTTTAATGCATTGTTCCTACATTCTTTTAGTCCCAGCCGCATATGGAAGCATGGGGACAATCAGCCGCATGGCCCTTAGCTTTTGGCCGCATGGCCTTACTTTAATTATTTGCATGTAGCCATAATTCTTGGTCGCATACATTTGTTTGAGTGGCCACGTGTCCTTTTCTTTTGCTTGAGTGGAAGCTTGCATTTATTGCAGGTTCCTCTCTCCTTATCTTTTCTGGTTGCATGAATATTTCTTGCTGGCCGTATGGCCCCCTTCAGTTATTTTTCTGGCCACATAAGCTTTGGCTGGCCGCATGGGTGGCCTCCCACTCTCATTGGCCGCATGGATGTTCTCTCACTTTTTGGCCGCATGGGGTCCACTTTGATTGTTTAAATGTTTTATTTGCCTGAATTATGGTCAGAATTTTTTCCCACTCCCAACATAAAAGTTGTGGAGTTTCTCCTTGGCTTCAAGAATATATATATTATAATTATATTATTATTTAATTGTGCTAGTTTTTCCCCTCCTTGATAAATGACATGACTTGATAGTGATCCGTCGCGGTGCACTCCTGATAAGATAACTTGACCTGACAATTTGACATGATAACTTGACATGATAACTCTTGATAGTGGCCCGTCGTGGCGCACTCTTGACATGATAAACCTGACACGATATATCTCGAAGGCTGTTGCGATGGCTAGCATGACTTCACAAGATTGAACAACTTGGACACCGTGGACGATTGTGCTTATACAAATGAACCCGTCTTGTCTTGCATCATGTCTAGGATGGGGACCTCTGAGTACCACGGTCAGGGGTACCCACTGAAATCAACTAAAGCTAATAACTAGAATAATTCAGTAGTCATGAGAGATTTTCCCAGTTACAGGCGATCCCGTTATCCCGGCCACAATTGTTTGGACTTGTAGCCTGCCGTCGAGTAGGGCACATTTCCAGCCCACTATCATGTGGGGCACTTCATGAAACAATTTCTACGCACACTGTCATGTGTTGCACACCAAGCTACCTAATAATTATTGATAACTGCTTAATGAATCTAAGTCGCCTGGATAACCTGGATTAGCTGCAGGGCTTGTGGCTGGAGGAACATCTCATTGCATATTGCTAGTAACTAAGGCTTGTGATAACCCTAGTTAGTTAAAGTATCAAGCCGTACTTATTGCTTGGCCGTGAATGATTGGATGGAGTCTAGTCTTGTCTTGATCCTGTACAAGATTGTTACATGTCCTGAGTTCTTATTTTACCTTGCCGATAAATGGTGGGAGAAGCCAAGTTCTGTTCAGACGAAGGGTTACAACTCCGGTCCTTGTTTGGTTTACGGGTTGTAACCTGGTTATCTGAATAGTCCCGTGGTTATCTCATCGTATATCACCTGTCATGCTTGATACGTTTTACCTTATCAATAGTAATTGAGGCGGGTTTCTATTCAGGCGAAGGATTGCAACCCCGGTCCTTGTTTGGTTTAAGGGTTGCAGTCTGGCTACTTGAATGGTTTCTTCGTGCTCAATATATTATTGTTATCTCATTTATTATCAGTATCTTTTAATTACCCTTGTTATTCATTTATGATATGCTGGTTTTAGTTCCTAAGTGAAGCCTCCTTTGTGGCACTTGCTCTTTCTGGGGTCTGACCCAGCTGGTTTTGTATGGCCAGATACCGGAGCAACTCCAGAGGATCTACTGGTTTTTCAGCCCGATGGTGACCACTAGACGGAATCCGAGCAACGAGTGGGTTTATTTTGGCTCTTCCGCTCTATTATAAAATTATTCTTTTGAGGCGTTTAGCCGCCGAGCAAGTGTTAGCTCGTGTACATTTTACTTACTGTCTGCCTACGGGCTGTAACATGATTGGCAACCTAGGGTTGATCATGTATGACTAAAACTCTCGCTAGTCCTCACATCTTGTAACGACTAGCTTCATGATCAGCTGAATATGTAATGTTTGGGACGCCTTACTATTGTATATTTGGTGATCTTACATCTTGTAACATTTACTTACTTGCATGTGATTGAGACACTAGCCTTGTTCTTGACCATAAGAGACTGATGGATTGTAGTTAAACCCTCATATATCTAGACAGCCGTGACCGTATAGTGAGGTGGACTCCATTTCATTATACGTAGCTGGCTATGTCTGCCCCCGCTCTCCAGTATTCTGGTTCTGGGGCGTGACAGGACATACGGTTGGGTTCGTATCGAAAAACTGGACCCGTTGACATATAGTTTGACGACTTTAGAGACCGTTAACTCTGGCACATTTTTTGATACAAAGCGTATCTACCGACGGACACCATCTTGACCCGAAATTACCGTTTTGTCCCTGTGTCCAGAATTGGACTTAAGGACAGGCAATCCTAGCTAATTTGACTATTCTAAGAACGTTGGTAATATTTATTTCAGCATCTGGAGACTTCTGTATGTGTTGACTGATTGTGGCTCATTGAGTGGTATGGTATTATTGGTTTCACCAGCTAAGGACCTCAGGCAAGTGCACTTTCTGATTGCTTTCGATTCATAGTAGTCTTTTTATTTCATGTTTATTCATATATCTTGCTGCTTGTTGACACGTTCGTCACACGGAGTAGTCGGAAGGGAAAATATCTTAGTAGACATGTGGACTACCCAGAATTATCCCCTTGATGTCTATTCGTGAACAATAGCACTTGTACACGACACGTGCAGGTGCCGGATTTACCCCCTAGCCATTCACATGTCAAAAAAGATATTTCACACCACCTAGGTAGATGTCTTTTATTTTCCTTTTCATCTCCACCGTGCCATGTCTTCAGTACTTTCCAGTTTTCATATCTCATAAGCTATTTTCATGTCTTGTTAATTCTATTATATTTTCGCATTGCCGTCGGTTTGTGTACTTGTTCCATTCCTGACTGAAAACCAACATTTTTCAGGTTTAGCCGCGATCATTCTTAGCACTGGGAAGACATGGGTATGCTGAGGCCGACCTAGATAGTGGAACTAGTTGTCATTTTCATTAATTATGAGAACTTTGTATTTTCCTTTAAATATAAATCTTGTAAATGTTATAACAAACTTATAAATGTGAATGAGCAGCAAATAGTATATTTTGTGATTTTGAGCATTTATTTCTTGCGGGCTTGACAGCGTTCTACCGTCGACTCTGCGGCGTAGGCTGGCATGGACACGTCTCGTATCCGAAAAATGGGTACGGGTCATGACAATTTTGGATACTCGTGTCTAAATGCTTTTCGACCTTGATTTTATTTCCTGATTACATCCAAATTCCTTGTGCTTAGTCGTACCCAGATGACCTGGCGTGACTAAGCCGACTTGAATCATTTGATCATGATTTTAACGATCATAATTATATATTTTATCTTGCCTCAGACTCGTGCCTAAAATTTTTGACTTTCAATCACGACTAACTAGTGTGACTACGAAATTAGTCGTGTTAGAATTAAACATGTTTGACTTTCTACCGTGCCAAATTGACTTGGATTTCTTCCCAAATTGTTCTTTTAAGACCTTGATTTTGAATTCATGATTTATTCGTCATTCACAACTGAACTTGGATCTTGATCATGCTTATGTGACCTATAATCTGATTTCTATCAAATCTATCTCTCAATCGTGCTATACTCAAATTTTTCTCTCCATTTGCTTCTCTTAGCCCTGTTTTAGATCATGACTATTCGACTTTGATTTTCATGATCTTGATAATCTTAACCCTCAAATCGTGCTAAAAATCTTGAACCCTAATCGACTGTGTCGAAATAGATCTCCTTCGTACTTGAATTTTGATTCTCTAGTCACTCGTGCTCAAGTTTCATTCCTGATCATGATTAGGTTTACGATTTTCGTCGCTCTACTCTACTTCGTGCCTAAGTGGTTAATCATTCCAAAATTCTTGAACGCGTCTGGGTCTTGATTTCACTCATGACCAGGTGGTTAAATTCTCGATCACTATTTGTGCTAAGTATTATTATTCCTAACAATACCTAACCACATCATTTTCGTCTTGATCGTGCCTATGTATATATAACCCTAGATCTAATTTCATCGAGCTGAAATCCTGTTAATCAAATTTTTGACTTGATTGTAATCGGACGAAGCTCAAGTTTTGATTTTGTTATCATACCTCTATCGTGCCAAGTGAACTTAGACTATTTCCAATTTTAATCACGTTCGAACTTGGATCGTATTTCATGATTTTATTAATCATACTCCTTAATCTTTGATCGGGCCTATAAGACCTTGACTTCGATTTTGTTGTGTCTGAAATTTTACCTCAACCATGCCAAACCTTGTTTTGGTCATGGTTAGCTTTTCATCTTGATCGGGCCTGTGCGACTTTCGGGTTGATTTCCATCAACCTAAGTCCTACAGAACACCCCGTACTGGAACTTTATTATATCTTCTATTCTCCTAATCGTCTCTAAAATCGTGCCCAATGACTTGACTTATTTCTGAAATCATGCACATATGATTTTTTTTCTTTTCATATCATGATTCTACCGTGCCAAAATCTCTCATCGTGCCTGAACAATTTTGAATTGATTTTCTTGATCGTGCAAAACTCGTTATTCTTGGACCGTGCCTAAAATATTGCCTAAATCTTCTATCATGTTTTAACCCCACTACCAACCTTTAATTTTGAGGATGAAATTTTTATAAGGTGGGTAGGATGTAATCCCCCTGAATTTTCGAGATTTATTTTCGAATTTTCTAAATAATTTATTCTCGATAATTTATTTTATTTAATTAATTTTGATCATTAAATGCTCTTTACCGTGACTTTGGTTTCTAGAGCATCAGGGATGCCAGTCTCTGGAAACTTTCTTCTTGAAGTTTGTAGTAGACGAGATTATCTTCAATTTGTTATATCGTGTCGCACTCGAACTTGTTCCCTTGTGCTCCATTTGCTTCGTGCAACTTTCGGGTCAATTTAGACCAATTTATCGTCTGCCGTAATTCGTGACTTAACTTCCAACTTAATTTTCGGGCCCGACATCGGTCTAATCCAGTCGACCCAATATATGGCCCTGGCCTGTTTTGAGTCAACTATGTACGTGCCACTTGCGTGCCACCGAATTGATCTCCCTTCTGCTCCCATTTCATCCGTGATTTTAATTGGTTTAATTTATTATTTTAATTAAATCTTGGCCCCAAGTTTGTCCAAACTTGGCCCAACACCCAACCCAATTTGGTGTAACCCCTGTCATGACTACCCATACATCTCACTATTGTATTTGCCTTCTTCCCTACTCAAAATATCTATTTCTCTCTCCTTGTATACATATACACATATATATACATATAATATATATACATATATATTTAAATCTCCCCCTCTCTCTCTCTAAATATCTCTCTCTCACCACACACACACCCTCTCCCCATGTCAGCACACACACACCCCCCTCTCTCTCTAACCGACTTCTTTCTCTCTCTCACAAATATCTCACTCTCTCTCTTCCTATGTATAATATTATACACACACACACTCATATAATATATAATCTCTCTCTTTCTCCTTCCCATCACACACAAACACACACCCCTCCCCAATCCAGCCACCAGCAGCAGCCCCTAGCCGAACACTACCACCTCTCCATTCTCCTTCTTTTTCTTCACTTCTTATTCAACACAACACCATCACCATTATCATTATCATCACCACCACCATCTCCACACACCACTACTCTCACCACCACCATAAACACCACCACCACTTCAACTACACCACCCCCACCGTTGTACGCCGCCGCAGCCACCCCAGCCGGCGACCGCCACCGTCGTCGCGCGCGTGCGCAGCAGGCCGCACAGTAGCAGCAGTAGCTGCATCACGCTGCAGCAGCAGCGGCCGGCGGTCGTGCACCGTCGCACGCCGCCGTGCTTCGCCGCGTGGCCGACCCTGCCACCGCGAGCTCCCCATGCCTCCGGCGAACTTTCGCGCACCACCGCGCATCACCCGGGCAGCGACCAGTTCGACGGAAAGTCGATTTTGACTTCGGGATCGAAATCCCGGCGTGACGCACGCGGGATCGAACTCGGAATTGTGTTTCGGGACAGCAATTTCGTGCACATTTTTTGAGAGATCCGACCATTGTATTGACAATTACTTCGCTCCATCTCAATCTCGGTATATACCCCTTCATCCCTCTCAAATTTCATCCGTTAATTTTATCGTTTGATACATCAAAACCGGCCACCAAGTTGACCCTTTAATTTGAACTATTTTTGGACAGTTTCGTGGAGCCAACTTCGCGGGATCGTATCTTCATCGTCGTAGCTCCATTTGGTGCGCCATAAGTTCCTATTCATAGCTGGTATAACCCTCTTCCTGCCATTTCTGTTTCGTTTCATTGTGAGCACGTTTGGTGGGTCACATTCGACGCCAAAGTTGGTCGTCCGAATTCTTAATTTTGAACTTGTAAAATTCTATTTTTAAATTCGGGACTCCGAATTCAATTTCTGACACCACCAGTAGACTCGTGGCATCGTTCTGGCACGTTTTCATATAAAGTTTGTTAGATTTGGATGACGTGGGCCCTGGCACGTATTTCAGTGCAAAGTGGACCCCACAGTCTGGGTCAACAGGACTTTTTGACGTCGGCTCATCGGAATCCAATTCCGAATATACCGTTGAGTTCGTATCGTCATTCTGGACTCGTTGACATATAATTTGCTAGGTTTTAGTGGACATTGGTCCCGACACGCACTTCGGTGCAAGTCGGATATCAATATCCGGATCAACGGGTCATTTTGAGATCGGCTTATCGGAATCCAATTATGGATATACCGTTAGGTTCATATCGTTATTCTGGACTCGTTGACATATAATTTGCTGAGTTTTAAGGACATTGGCTCCGACACGCTTTTCCATGCAAGTCGGATACCAATATCCGGATCAATAGGTCATTTTGAGGTCGGCTCATCGGAATCCAATTCTGGATATACCGTTGGGTTCGTATCGTCATTCTGGACTCGTTGACATATAATTTGCTGAGTTTTGAGGATATTGGCTTCGACACGTTTTTCCATGCAAATCGGTTTCCAATATCCGGGTCAACGGACCAATCTGAGATCGGGTCATCGGAATTCAATTTCGGATATACCGTTGAGTTCGTATCATCATTCTGGATTCGTGGACATATAATTTGTTAGGTTTAGCGCACTTTTATTCCGGCACATTTTTCGGTAGAAAGTGGATCCGACACGGACACCATTTTGACTCGAAATTACCTTTTTGTCCCTGTGTCCAAATTGGACTTATGGATAGGCTATCCTAACTAATTTGACCATTCTGGACACGTTGGTGATGGTTGTTTCACCATCCGACAACATCTGTAGGTTTTCACCCTATTATTATAATCTTTCTCTTTTGTTTGTATTTTGAGATCCATCGATTCCAATGATTTCACCATCACTGAAATTGATATGTTGACCCTGTAGATGTTTATAGAGACTAGCTTTGACCCTGTTTGACCATGGTTGACTACTTTGACTGAACGACAAAGTAGAGTCAACATTTGACCTAGGTTAGACTAGTTTTGACCTTGGTTGACCACGGTTGAGTATTTTGAACAAAGTCAACCGGAAGTCGACCGTAGCCTAAAATTGACTAGAATTTGATCAGAGTTGACCAGTTGACCAAAAGTCAACTGTTAGTCAATATTAGCCTAGTTTGATCTAGAGTTGACCAGAGTTGACTAGAGTTGACCAGTTGACCAAAAGTCAACTATAAGTCAACCATTGACCCAGTTTGACCTAGTTTGACTTGGTTTGACTTCTTGTGACCTAGTTTGACCTAGTGTAACTCAGTGTGACTAGTTTGACTTAGTTGACTGAGTCTGACCTAGATTGCATAGCTTATACTATAGAATCAAGCCTAACATTGTTGAACCCTAATTAGCTTATATATATATCTTATCTTTAGGTCTGTGGCATCACTCTGAGCATTGACCCCATTTGACAGCTCATGACCACAGGCGAGTGCATTCTCTGATAGTAGTTCCTTGTCTTGATATTTTCTGTATCCGATTCAGTTATAGTATTTTACTTGATTCTCGTCACGATGGTACACGGACTAGCATATACCGGATTCCTGTCATGAGATGTCATTCTTGGATTTTTTGGGATACTAGTACTTGCTCGATCTTGTTCTTGTACTTGTATTGACACTGTTTTCTGAGAAGGAGTAGCTACCTTCTTAGGGAATCTCGTGCCATGACGTGCTATGTCCGGATCCGTATACTATTCGGGAAATGGAGAATTATTAGGGGCTATGTGATCAAAGCCACCCTGTCACTATATTCTTGTGCTCGCGCCACTCTCCCCTCACGTAGGGTGTAGCGAGATCCTATTTTCCTTGTGCTTGCTATCCAGGTTGGCCGGCATGACCCTTCCCAGATTTTTTTGTGATTGTCGGGCCAAGTGGATAACCTGTCCTGTAATATTTCTCAAAGCCGATCACATAACGCTCTAATAATTCAAGACACATTTTATATTTACTTTATCTTATCTTATATCCTGCTCTGTTCTACATTCAGTACTTTCTCACTATGCTATGATATTCAGTTACTCACATATTCTACATGCCTTTATGTTGTACCTTGATTGGAGACTAAGTTCTGCTCGGGAGAAGGGTTACAATTCCGGTCCTTGTTTAGTTTAAGGGTTATAACTCAGCTTCCGAATGGTTCATAAGTCATCCTATATCTTTGTCTTGTATTTTATTATACTGTCTCTTACAGTATTTGTCAATTCTATGAAACTGTTGTTAGTTTATGTACTCGTTCCCATCCTGACTGGATACGTTGACAATATTTTAGGAGTTGTTATACCATTATTGGACTTCATGATGTTGCTAGCTGAGGTGGATCTCACTATTCTTCTATGTGAGTTGCCTGGTAGTTATCCTTAGTTTGTCTTGTTTTTCCTTCTTTATTTTTCTGTCTTATGATTTCTTCCAGTAGTTTCTAATTGTTCTTGTGCCTTAGTTATCTTTCATGTCTTATCTTCTTTAGATGTTGGGTTGTGATTGAGTACATTTGTAGTTCATGGACCTTCTAGATGTAGTGTATATTTATTGGGTACTAGACATCGTTCTACTGCCGATACTGCTGTCACACCCCGAGTCGACAAACCGTTCGTCTCCGGTGTTATTTTGTCGAATCGATCGTACTCGCTAAGGCGTGATATCGTACGAGTCTGGAATTGCACTTGTACAAGGCAAGAACGTTACGTTGAGTCTTTATATTGAAACGCCAAGTTGAAACTTCACAATTCACATCAGAATATAAGACGCAGTATAGGAAGATAGAAATTTGCTTTTCATTCATAGCTTGCAACGAAGTGCAAGTCGTAATGTACATTGGATGCCGTTGCGACTACATTGATTGAAAACAGAAAGAAATACATTCGACAAGCTGCCTAAACTAACACTTGTCGTTCCATACATTCGCCCCTTTATACATAAGTCGTCGATTGAATTGGCTTCAAAATACTTCAACATAGGAAGAGCTTCAAAATGCCTCTCCGTACTTCAGCTCCAGTTTAGTTTCGAGCGCCCGTCGCACCTGGGAAAATTGGAAGAGGGGATTAGCACACTTGCTAAGTGGACGGGACGAACCCACTCGTCTAAACCGACTCTGATTGTTAGGGTAGGCATGCTTTAGAGTTGTTTCTCTTAGAACTAAATGAATTCAGTTCATATTCGATAGCCATCTTTGATTAATAAAGCATACAGTGAAACATAGCAGTTTTTCATATTTCTTACCATGGCCGTGCTCGTCCCTGCATGAAAACACAGATAATATTTACTATCTGCATAAGACAATAGGTGAGCATGCTCTATCTTATATGTGCGGTCATTGATGCTATGCATCACGAGGGACTTTATATGGCATTACGGCGTGCCTGTCAGCGTGGGTTGCAAGCCCTGCTGCAGGTCTCGTAATGCCTCACGTCAAAGCACGACTTTATCTTTTTTCCTAGGTCGATTCGGTTCCGATGCCCCGGATACCGCATCGAGGAAAGTTCAACTTGTGCACAAGCTGTCCATGACCATGTCAATGCGTGAACTTGTTTAATATGTGCGGGCAGATTTGTATAGCGCGGACAGTATTGAATGACATTATCATTTTCCTCCAACTCATGCAACAATTCATTTTTTCCGAAACCGTACTCTCGATTTAGCGTCCCGTTGGCACCAAATTGTCCAAGGCATCATAACCCATAATCAACGTTTCATAATATTTTGCAGCACTTGAAATAGTCTATCTTTTTTCGAAAACCTTAAACTTTCTGAGTTATGTGATAAACTTGTATTTTTTAGAGTAGATTACTCTAAAATGGTACATTTTTTTTCGAGTTCTTAACTTAGTGGATTGTCATGCAATTAACTTGGCATCGTTCGATTTGAATGAACTCGAGGCAAGGAATTAGTTTGTGGGACAGAATAGAAAAGAAGGTCGAATAATCCACCGATTATTTTGCTTCGTGCCGGTCGTCCAAGCGCTACGCAACGTCAATCCTTAGTTACGCGAGCTCCTGCAATGGCACCAACGCTTTGTTAGAATTCCTTCTTTTCCCCTTGCATCGAAATCGTAATTGCATCCATGAAAATGACGCGGAAGCACTTCATCAAGCCTCGCGGCAAAAGATCCAAGAAAACCATACAGCGGTCCGGTCCCATCGAAGGGACTCTTATAGAGAACTCACTTGCCGAGACGCAGTCCGCTGCATCTAGGACTTATTCCAACAGAAGTCGTTCCATTAGTTGGATCGATTCTCGTAACTTCCGTCCAAATCGATTTGAATCGATGCCGCAAGGCGTTATCGTTTACCAAGCTTAGCGATCGAGTCAGATGGCCATCTAAGTTCCCAACCGATCTGACTCGGCGCAAGCATATTATGAAGTTCCGTCGCCTATCGAAAGCGGGGCGCTACATAATATACCACTAAGAAAAAGTTTCGTCCCGAAACTTAAGAACAAGGGTCTGACCTTAATTTAGACAAACAACGCAGGGTATTTCTCTTTCATCTCCGCCTCCATCTCCCACGTCGACTCCTCGACTGAATGGTTCCGCCAAAGCACGTGGACCAAGGACATCGACCGATTGCGTAGCACCTTCTCCTTGCGGTCCAAAATTTGAATAGGCTCCTCCGAGTAAGACAAGTCAGTACGTAGCTCCAACTGATCGAAGCTAACCACATGACTTGGATCGTGCACGTATTTTCGAAGTTGTGAAACATGGAAGACATCATGCACATCAGCCAAGGCAGGAGGTAGTGCGATCCGATAAGCAACCGTTGCAACTCGCTCGATGATCTCGAAGGGGCCTACAAATCTCAGGCTCAACTTGCCTTTAACGCCGAACCGCATCACACCGCGCATGGGCGTTACTTTCAAAAACACGTGGTCCCCGACCAAGAACTCTAGCGGTCGTCGACGAAGATCTGCGTAGCTCTTTTGTCGACTTTGCGCGATGCGGAGTCTATCTCGAATCAAGCGGACCTTTTCGACGGCCTACTCTACCAGTTCCGGTCCAAGCACTTGTCGTTCTCCGATTTCATCCCAGCATATCGGCGAACGACACTTCCTCCCATAGAGCGCTTCGTATGGAGCCATCTGAATGCTCGACTGATAACTGTTGTTATACGCAAACTCCGCAAGCGGCAAATGCGTATCCCAACTAGTCTTTAGGTCGATCGCACACAGACGCAGTATATCTTCTAGGATTTGATTTACACTCTCCATCTGACCGTCTGTTTGGGGATGGTAAGTAGAACTAAAGTTTAGTTTCGTCCCCATCGCCGCTTGTAGGCTCGTCCAGAAATGCGATAGGAATCGCCCGTCTCTGTCCGAAATTATTGAGGCCGGCACCCCGTGCAGTCGAACAATCTCGTCGATGTAGATTTGTGCTAACCGATCGACGCTCCATGCTACTTTAATTGTGATGAAGTGAGTCGACTTGGTCAATCTATCAACAATGACCCAAATCGTATCATTCCCCCGCGACGTCTTCAGAAATTCTACAATAAAATCCATCGAGATGTTGTCCTACTTCTACTCGGGAATGGCGATGTTCTGCAGCTCTCCGCCTGGCCTTTGGTGTTCCGCCTTCACTTGCTGACGTGCCATGCACTGCGATACGAAAGTAGCCACGTCTTTCTTCATGCCGTGCCACCAGAAGTTTGTGCGCAAGTCCTTGTACATCTTGGTGCTTCCAGGATGTAACGAGTACTTCGTATAATGTGCCTCCGTCAGAATTTTTTTCCTGAGTTCGACAGTTTCAGGAATGCAGAGCCTTCCCTTTAGTCGTATCGTCCCGTCTCCGTCTTCCGCAAAGTCAGTTGCCCTTCCCATTGGAATTAGCTCACGTATCTTCTTCAGGAATGAGTCATCCTTCTGTGCGGTCTTTATCTTGCTAAGCAGGCTCGATCCTAACTTCAGCTGAGCTAGGTGCAGGTGTCGATACTCAATTCCGAGTTCGATACCCATCGTATTAAGGTCTCGCCGTATCTCCTTGTTTATGGCTAGTGTTCCCATAAATATTCTGCTAAGCGCATCGGCTACAACATTTCCCTTGCCCGGCGTATACTCGATCGTTAGCTCATAATCTTTTATGAGTTCGAGCCAACGTCGCTGTCGTAGGTTGAGTTTTCGTTGCGTAAACAAGTATTTCAGGCTTTTATGATCTGTATAGATTCTGCAAGCCACGCCATAGAGATAGTGCCGCCAGAGTTTCAACGCAAACACGATCACCGCCAATTCTAAGTCGTGCGTCGGGTAGTTTTTCTCGTGCTGCTTCAACTGCCGTAAAGCATAGGAGATGACTTTGTCTCTCTGCATGAGTACGCACCCGAGGCCAGTTCCCGATGTGTCGCTAAATATCTGAAAGCCTTCTGGACCGTCTGAAAGTGTAAGGATTGGAGCTGAGACGAGCCGTTGCTTCAACTCTTGAAAGCTGGATTCACAGTTGTCACTCCATTCAAATACTACTCCCTTCTGGGTGAGGCGAGTCAGAGGCGATGCTAGTTTTGAAAAGTTTCGCACGAATCTTCGGTAGTAGTCCGCTAAGCCCAGGAAACTCCGAATATCGCTAGCCGAGGCAGATCGTTTCCAATCTACCACCGCTTCAATCTTCTTTGGGTCCACCGCGACACCTTCGGCAGAGATTACATGTCCGAGGAATATCACGCTACTCATCCAGAAATCGCACTTACTCTGCTTGGCATACAATTTGTTTTCACGCATAATCTGCAGTACCGTCTTCAAGTGTTCTGCATGCTCTTCTCGATTCTTTGAGTAGATAAGGATATCGTTGATGAATACGACTACAAATTTATCGATTTGAGGTCGGAAGACTCGGTTCATCAGATCCATGAACGCGATTGGGGCATTCGTCAAACCGAACGGCATGACGAGGAATTCGTAATGACCATATCGAGTGCGGAAGGCAGACTTCGATACGTCGTCGGACTTGATCTTCAATTGATGATAGCCTGAGCGAAGTTCGATTTTTGAAAATACTGACGCACCTTGCAGTTGGTCAAACAAGTCGTCAATTCGCGGCAAAGGATACTTGTTCCGCACGGTCGCCTTGTTGAGTTCTCGATAGTCGATACATAGCCGCATCGACCCATCCTTCTTCTTTACGAACAATACGGGAGCTCCCCACGGAGAGACGCTAGGGCGAATAAATCTGCTGTCTAGCAACTCTTGTAATTGCACCTTCAGCTCCTTCAGTTCTGCTGGAGCCATTCGGTACGGCGCCTTTGATATCGGCCGTGTATCCGGAAAGGTGTCAATACTGAATTCTATTTCTCGATCCGGCGGCATTCCGGGCATCTCCTCAGGAAAAACGTCAGGAAAATCTGCCACAACATCAATCTGTATTGCGTTTGTATTATCCTTTCGCGTATCTCGAACTGATGCCAAGTATCCCGTACAGCCGGAACGCAGCATACGTCTTGCCGAGATTGTCGATACCATCATTGCCGTCTTCGAGACCGTACCGCACGAATATGCGAACTCTGTCTCGCCTGGAAGACGAAACACCACTCTCTTCTCCGCGCACTCGATCGTTGCATGACAAATGCCCAACCAATCCATGCCCAGGATTATGTCGTACTCTTTGATGTCTAGTACGACGGCATCCAAGGATAGATATCTTCCCCTATGCAAATGTGGCCATCCCTACAAATAAAGTTTGCAGGCATATCGACTCCCGACGGAGTGCTAACGCTAATATTCATATCTAGTGATTGCATGGTGATTTTATTTTCTTTCGCATAATCAGTAGATATAAAGTTATGCGTCACACCCGAATCGAATAGTACTCGAGCAGGTATATTTTTGTAGAGTAATATACCTGTTACAACGGTATCGGACGCGAATGCCTCATCTCGAGTTAATGTATAAACTCGGCCTTGAGCCCCATGGCGTTAATTCTGTTGATTGACGGGCACCGTATTTGCACCTTGCAGCATCGGCGCTTTGTGCGGATTCGGAACGTTCCTTGGTGGGTTCTGTTGGTCCGAAACATTTCTCGAACATTGTGACTTTGAATGGCCCTTCTCGCCACACCCGTAACATGTTCTATGGTAACAATCGCTCGGACGATGCCCATGCCTGCCACAGGTACTGCAGTGTAATCCTGGATACGGACGCCGATTCTCAGACATGTTTGGGCACTTTTGTACTCCCGATCCTCCAGCGTCATTAGGACGCTTGTTGAAATTGTTGCGAACGACAGGCACGGCCCTTTGTGACATACGGCCAAAGATCCGTTCACTATCAAGTGCGGCTTCGTAGGATTCACGATAAGTTCGGCATCGTTGGTTCATGACGTCCCTTCGCAGTTCGTCGTTCAGGCCTTGTTGGAAGCATTCACACCATGCTTTCTTGTTGGGCAGGAAGGCGCCGACAAACTTCGCCAGCTTTGAGAAGCTCGAGTCGTAATCTTCGACATGCATATTTCCCTGTCGTAGCATCATGAACTCGTCTTCTTTTTGACGACGGACGGCACGAGGAACGTACTGTTCGAGGAAAGCTTCTTTGAATATTTTCTAGGAAATCGTAGCGTCTGTATCGGCTTCGTAGATTTCCTGCTTCTTAGCTGCCCACCAGTCGTACGCCCTCAGTTGCAGCTGTAACACCGCACAAGTTACCCTCTGGGACCCTTCAATGCTAAACAGATTAAACAGGTCCTCAATCTCCGCGAGCCACCCTACGATCACATCAGGCTCTGCTCGGCCATTGAATTTTGGAGGATTTATCTTGCGAAACTCCTTTGCCTTGAACAAAGAAGAAGAATTTTTTATTTGCGGTTGAGCTTCTTCCTCCTCGTCTTCTTCTTGATCATCTTGCATCTCCTCCGGTACCTCGTCCGTATCCTTGGTATTTTTCGCCATTCTGCTCACTATCTGAGTCAGGGCGTTCATCTGCTTTTGCTGCGCATCAAATTGGGCTTTGAATTGCGCCTGAAGCTGTTGCTGCTGCAGTTCCATCAACTGTAGCATCTTCTCCATAGTCGTCTCGCTAGGGCCAGCGCTTTTTGTGCTCGACGTACTATCCATGGTTTGCGTTGTTGTGCCAGGATTGTTTCTTTTCTTAGTCATTCCTACAAAATAGAGCAAACCCGTTAGTATTTTTCAAAAATATCTACGGACTTACCTGTATGGAACTTTTATTTCATGCAGCATATCGACAAGCATTCAATCGAGCCATCGCAACGGACATTCCAACAATGAAACATCTTTCGAAAATCCGAGGAAACATAACTGTGCTCTGATACCAATTTGTCACGCCCCTAGTCGACAAACCGTTCGTCCCCGGTATTATTTTGCCGAATCGATCGTCCTCGCTAAGGCATGATGCCGTACGAGTCTGGAATTGCACTCGTACAAGGCAAGAACGTTACGTTGAGTCTTTATATTGAAACACCAAGTTGAAACTTCACAATTTACATCAGAATATAAGACGCAGTATAGGAAGATAGAAATTTGCTTTTCATTCATAGCTTGCAACGAAGTGCAAGTCATAATTTACATTGGATGCCGTTGCGGCTACATTGATTGAAAACAGAAAGAAATACATTCGACAAGCTGCCTAAACTAACACTTGCCGTTCCATATATTCGCTCCTTTATACATAAGCCGTCGATTGAATTGACTTCAAAATACTTCAGCATAGGAAGAGCTTCAAAATGCCTCTCCGTACTTCAGCTCCAGTTTAGTTTTGAGCGCCCGTCGCACCTGGGAAAGTTGGGGGAGGGGATTAGCACTACAACAAATATGGCATACAATAGCAGTTTATCTATAGCGTTCAAGCCTCCCTGCTATAGAATGCCATCATCAATAGCGTTCCTTCCGCAGTGCTATTAAAATAGAATACAATAGCAATTTATCTATAGCGTTCGAGCCTCCCTGCTATTATAATATAATCATCCATAGCGTTCATATTGAAGTGCTATTAAACGTTCATACAATAGCAGTTTATCTATAACGTTGAAGCCTCCCTGCTATTAGAATGTCATTATCAATAGCGTTCATTATGCAGTGCTGTTAATAGAACTTTATATAGCGTGTTATGAACGCTGTTAAAGGTATAGTTTTTTTAACGTTGCTATGCCCATATGTCTAGGGTGAGCATTTTTCGATTTTTGGACCGAAATCCGAACCGAACCTAATCGAATAAGAGATTCGGTTCGATTTGAAAAAAATCGATTCGGTTTCGGTTTCGAAAATACTAAAATTTCTTATTCGGTTTTGGTTTCGGTTTTGGGATTCGGTTTCGGATTAATTCCACTAACCTTTCAGAAATTTTATCTAAAATTCCTCTCCCTGGTAAACCGAATAAGAAAATTAGTAATATATACGAAATATATCTTTGTATATTTAGTTACTATATATATTGAAAAAAAATATTATAAATAAACTGAAATATTGGTTAAACCAAATAAACTGAAAATCGAACAGATTTATTCCGTTCGGTTTGGTTCGGTACAGAATATTTCTGTTGGTTTCAATTTTTGTTATTCGATTTTCGGTCGAATTCGGTATTTGGTAATTCGGTTCGGCAAAAAATAAAAATAAATAAATAAATAATAAATAAATAAATAAATAAGAAAGATTTTTTGAAAAAAATAATAGTATAGAAAATTATATTCTTAAGGGATATAATGATTATATTTTGTGTATAAAATATTTATTGAAATATACCGAATTTTTGAAAATAAATTTTTATAACATAAATTAAATATAAAAATAAAACATTTATCCTAAATTTGTGCAAAAAGAAAAGATGATAACAAAAAGTTTAAAATTTAAATTTTCATATAACTTTTCATTTCCCTCTTAAAGATCCTTCCACAAGTTTTCACTTTTAGTTTCCCACTTAACCTTTTCCTATTCCCGCACAAATTTTCACTTTTAGTTGTGTCCCTTGGTTCCTCATCCAAGGGCAAATCAAACACCTCTAATTAACTGTCTTCATCTTTCTAGCTTCCTTAAGAAGAGAAAAGCAGCAGTCATTCAAAATATTCCCATATTTTTTCCCTTTTCTACAAAATTCCTAACACTATAATGACCGGTGGGGCTCGGGCTTCACTGTCCATGTCGTCGCCATGGTGCCGTCGAGCAGGCATAGTCGTCGTCTCCTAGCGGCAGCGGTTGCCTCCTCCCCGTGCTTCCCCCTTCTCATTTCCTCTCTCCTCACTCCCAACCTGTAGCCATCACGAGATGGGCATCCACCGCCACCACCCTCTCCGGCGCCATCACCACCTCCACACCATCATCTCGAGGCCGGTCTCCTTCTCCACCAAGTCGCCTCCACTCCTTCGATTTAAAAACTTAGGGTTAGGGTTTTGATTTTGTGTTCTTCCACTACAAAAAAATGGCGTTTCTTGACAGTTTGTTCCTCGATGGTCGTGCTAAACCATCAAGAAAAGCCATTATGTTGACGATTTTAGACATACGTCAAGAAAATACCCATTTTTTTGTTATATTACAAAAATTTACCATAATACTCGACGGTTTTAGGGGAACCGTAAAAAAACCATTGTATTTATTGACGGTTTGGCTATAACCGTCAAGTAATGCATATGAGGAAAAAAAATTCGCGCATATTTTAGCTGCCATTTTATTAATTTTGTAAACTTTTTTTAAATATTTGATATATATTGACAGTTCCGCGACCGAGGAACCATAGAAAGTCTGCTGCTATTTTTTTCCTTTTCTTAAAAGAAATCCGCTTCTCCCCTATGTCTATTTTTCCTTCTCCTTCTAAATTCTCCCAAGCCCTAATTTTCAATTTTCAGTTCTTATCCCTCCTCCAACATTCAAACCCTAGTTCCTCCGCCCTCGCCCCCAAGAAGAAAAGCAGCTTCATCCAGCCCTCCCTTGACCTCTCGAAGGACTGCAACATCGACCTCATCCCTATCGACCCCTCCCTCCCTCTCCTCTCCTGCCTCCGCCCGACCCTGGCGAAGCACCCCACCGTGGGCCGTCGCATTTTTGAGCTGCCACCCCGCGGGGTCACGATCAACGTTCGATTCGACGTTCGAGTAGGGGAGTTTGTTGACGAGATCACCGCGCTCGAGGAGGTCTTGGAAGGTCCGACAAAGATGGATCTCTGAGCTTGAGGACCACTTCTGTGACCTATCTCCTCTCTCCCTCCTCCGTCGAACCCTCGCCACAGTTGAGCCTGTCGATCAGAGTGCTTTCGAATCCATGGTAACAATTTTCTAGAAGCTCAAAAATCCCTCATTTTCCTCTCAATTAGAAGTTCTAGGTTACCTTAATCTTTGCTTTTTTTGGTTGAAAATGGTGTTGTTAGGGCTTGGATCAGAGTGAGCCCACGTCAGATCTGGAAATCAGTGAGACTTGTCTTTGATTCATTTTTTGTTATTCTGACACTAATCGAGTAGTGTTCGAGGGAATGCCTATAAGAGAGAATTATTTGTATACATTCTATGGAAAGCCATTCAAATCGTATAGACTGACATTGTATCTTTTCTACTAATGTCATTTCTTATTGAAGACATATATTCTCATAATGTCATTTCTTGTTGGAGAGAAGAAGGATGGGTTCAAGTAGATCTCAGCTAAATTTCAGATGAAGACATGTTTATTGTTAGTTACATAACAAGAGCAGCAAATCCAAGCAAGGAACAAGAGTTACAGAAAATGCCAAAAAATAACATTTTTGTAGTTTACCTTATTTAGGTACTCAATGCCTTGTGATTAATTGTGAGATAACCAAGGGAGACTGACGAATTTCCTCACTTGCAGTTGTCAAGCAAGGATGTAATATACTTAGAGGCCTATAATTACTATTCCTATTCTAGTATAGTGTGATTTTCTTTGAAATGGGAAAATAGTGTCCGGATCCATATAGTCTAGTGTGAATTTTTCTCTGACAATCTTGATACTTGTCATTTAAACAATTTTCTTACACTTGCACTAGACTCTCATCCATTGCTTGACCTTTTATCTTCCAAACTTATGTTTGTCTGAAACAATTCAGTAATTTTATTGCAGTCAAAATGTAGAAAATATGTTACCATTTAGGAAGAAAGAAAGAAGAAAGGAATGTAGTAACTTTTACAGATGTCAAGCATACTTCAACTGACACAAACCAACTCTTCCTCAAACCAAACATCTGCATATTCTATGCATGGCTCTGCATTTCACTTATTAATACTGATGTGGTCATATGTTGTTTGACACACATATGCATATTCTGTGCATGGCTCTACATTTCACTTATTAATACGCACATCCAGTTGTTGTAGGAAACATATTTTTGCCCATATATCTACACTCAAAGCATTAGGTACTAATATATACACAAACACACACCTACTAGCAGTTCTCGTGTACTGTTGCACTGCTTCTACACTGCACAAGAGCACTGACATGGGTTCTGCCCTGTAGAGCACACATGGATACATTGGTATTTCACTACACGTCCTCTGATACTAAAATCTATGGTAATCTAATTATCTACGGCTCCACATAAGTAGAGGTTAACTGCCCACCGCTATCACTATGTAATGAAAAATCAAGATTTTCTCTCTGAACTAATGAATATTGGAGGTATTGGAGCATGATACTAATATATGGCCTCGGCTTCAATGGTAGAGCCATTTGCATATGGATGTATACCTGCAAAGTATGCCTATTATTGCTTTTGTAGAATGTGGCAGTAATGGAGAGATACTGAAGTTACAAACTACAAGCCCCCCTAAAGTTGTGTAGGATCTCATCTTTGCTTATCAAACAAAATAATTTTTGAAGTACTTTATCTGCACTGTAGTGATCTTAGAAGTTAATTAAGTTTACTCTGGGTTAGAGTTTATTATTTCTGATTGATTTTTTCTTATTAATTTCTCTTCTAAATGTTTTAATAAGCATTTTGTTGGCAGGTATTTGCTTGCAGTCTAGTGAAGCATCGTTAAATCTTCACCTTAGATTCCAAAGATCTTTTACTATGTCTAGGTATGCATCAACCAAATTTAGGCATTCTTTGAGGAGAAGTAGGAAGAGGAGCGACAACCAAGTCATCTCTATATCAATTGAGGATGTTCTGGACGTTGAGGAGCCACAGGCTGTTGATGCATTTCGCTAGTCATTGATTATGGATGAGTTGCTTCTGCATAGCATGATGATTATCATATGATACTGAGGTACATTATTGCTTCCTTTCTTTCTCCTGCTTGCTAATATAATTTTTTTTGTCATTTTGCCCTTTGATTTTTTTTTCTATTTTACTGACTCAATAGTGTATACTTGGTATCTTTTTTATTGTTCACGTGGGGATGAGAATGGCATAGTATTCTTTTAGTTTTGAGATGGTACCTATGTCAGTATAAAATATTTAGATCGTGCACATTTTTTCTCTTTAACTGTCCTGAAGGATTATCTTGTTTATATCTTTATTAAATTCATCCTAAATTTCTAATGTTGATACAAAATTTATCTTGATTTGTGCTGAAAGAAGTATATTTAGGAGTTGGTTTTTGTGGAACATCTATCTATAGATTCTTGAAGGCAAGTCTGATGTTGAGAAAGCAAAGCACATGTGGGCTAAAATGCTACAGTGGAGGCAAGACTTGGTGCTGACACCACTATTGAGGTAATGCAAAGTATTCTTCTGCTTCAATAGTTTTTCATAGCAACCTTTACATAGGATCATAATGTTGATGATTTTACTGTACTTATTGTGTAGATAATAGTGATTTCCGTAGACCCAATCCGGATCCAACCCGAGTTTTATGGTTCAATTTTTTCTAAGAAAATACATTCGATGACTGGTTCAATGTTAAAGCAATGAGCATGTGACTAAAGCACAGGCAAGGAACCTTTTTTTAGTTTAAAATCAACATCTCCTACAAACTTGCATAATAACTCTTTATTTATTGTTGAGCTACTTCATATTTTGGATTATGTGATGAAGTGTCCTACCGAATCACGTGACACTAGGAGAAGAATAAGAAAAAATAAGAGGGTAGGAAGGGAAATACACTTCCCATAAAGTTCAATTGGTGAGACAACTGAAACCTCGAGCTCTCTCTTGTTTCTTATCATGCATTTGAAACTTGGATGGCTCATAATTTGATCCTAAAGGCTACCAATCTGGCTGGGATATATTAGAGAAATCAAAGATTAGTTACTTTTCTGGCATCTAAGGGGATCACTAGAAGTTTGCTCCTGCTAGTTTCCCAGTGAATTGATTTTGATGACTAGCAGTTTGCTCCCGATCGTAGAATTGCTTGTGTAATCGCTGTTGCAAAAGCTCGTGACACCTTTGAACCATTCCTTCAACAGCTGTATGTTCTGATCTAGAAATATTTATTGAACCATTGCTTGGGTATAAAATATTTATTGAAATATATCCAATTTTTGAAAATAAATTTTTATAACATAAATTAAATATAAAAATAAAACGTTTATCCTAAATTTGTGCAAAAAGAAAAGATGATAACAGAAAGTTTAAAATTTAAATTTTCATACAACTTTTCATTTCCCTCTTAAAGATCCTTCCACAAATTTTCACTTTTAGTTTCCCACTTAACCTTTTTCCTATTCCCCATCTACAGACCATTTCATTTCCCCCCTTCCCCAGAAACCCTAGCTTCCCTCCTCCCTCCACGAAACCTCAAAATCCTAGGGTTTTACTCCCCCCTCCTCTCAATTTTTGTTTGCAGACGCCTCGAAACCCTAACTTTACGAACCCTAATTTCTGTTCCGGACACGAAGGTGAGCTCTCCTGCCTCTCTTTTCCCGATTTGAAGCATTTATTGTTGATTTGATGGATTTAAGTTAAAATTCTTGTTTCTGTTTGGTGGGTTCAGACATGGGAGAAGCGAAGGACAACGATGCCTACGAGGAGGAGCTTCTCGATTACGAAGAGGACGAGGAGAAGGCCCCCGATTCTGCGGCGGCCAAGGCCACCGGCGAAGCGGTGAAGAAGTAAGATTGATTTTTTTAATTTTCTTCGATTTTTTTGTTGCTTAATTACAAGTGGAGGTAACCATGTTGCAAAATACATATATATATATATGATGAGATCTATTATGCAAATTTTACTGGGTTTCATTTACGAGTTGAGTGTACTTTGTCAATTTTAAACCAGGCTTGTGTGTCATCTTGATAAGATGTACATTTGCTTGTGTTGCATTTTGACATGCATATAAAGTCTGAACAGCATGGGAGCCGATGAGGCTCCCATGAAAGAGAGATGGGGGCAGCCATGCAATACACACAATTTTTTTTCTTAAGATCCTAACAATGATTTACTAGACTACTTTCTAACTGCATGATTTTATCCTCTGGTCTAAATAGGAGATCTGCTGCTAGCTCCTATAATGTTATTACATAGCAGAACACAAGATGTCCACTCTGCATTTTTCTATTGCAATTGCTTGGAATAACTTGCAAACTTTCAGGTTCGTATTGCGCGTATCTTCAATGCATACGGGCCTCGAATGTGCATAGATGATGGACGGGTCGTCAGCAATTTCATTGCCCAGGTTTTTCTATCCTTATATAACAGAAACCCTTGATTTATTGCTTTCTTCATGCGACTATTTATGTATATAGACATCATCAAATGTATCATCCTCATGATTAGTTGATCTTGATAATTTTATGGCAGGCCATCCGTGGACAACCAATGACTGTTTATGGGGATGGAAAACAAACTCGAAGTTTCCAATATGTTACTGATTTGGTATTAGATATCTTTTTATTCTTATATGCTCTTCACATTGGTTGGAAACCACATATGCATTCTTCTTTCCTCATGCATATTTCTTCTTGTCAGCTTGTGCATTTACATTAGTTTTATTGGCAGTATGTTTTCGTATTTTTTGGTCAAGTTATTGACAAATTGGTGCATTTGTTTGTTAATACCAAAATGTTTGTGTACCATGTGATGTAATTCGGAATCCCTCTGGAGTGGCTTCTAATTGGTAATTGTCTGATATGCATACAATCTTGATATGCATTTTGTCTCTTGGTGCTTATGGTTTCCTTTGTTTTTGGTAGTTCAATGCGAGTAACAATTTTTCTTCTTCTGTATTACCTTAAATGAATGTCATATGCTTAATGTTCAAATTTCATATACTATATTAGAATTTTTATATAATACTTCATTCCTCGTGCAGAATAGCTAATTGTTAAGTTTCTATATGTTCTAATTGTATTCTACTTGCCATCTGCAGCTGAGATAGCTATGTTCGATAGTTGCATTGTTGTCTACAAGTTTATTCAGGACCTCCACTTTTTTGTTACCGGGGGAGATGAGGAAAATGAGCTCATCTTAGCAACAGTTCTCCAGGGTTTCTTTGATGCAGTGGGCCTTCTTCTCAGGTCTTATTTGTTGCAGTTACCTTTGCTTTCCGTTTTCACTTGGTCGTCCTAACAACTAAAATGTGTTGCTTCCTTCAGGAACAATGCAGATAAAAGGACCGCACTCGAAAATTTGGATATGATCCTTTTATGCCTTGATGAGATTGTTGATGGGGGGTAAGTTGTTAATTTTGGTTGATTTTGATCATTGTTTAGTTGGAATTACAAACTTTTGAGTTACGGACACGAGGACACGATGTTCAGGAACTTTTTGAAGCTGGACTTACACACATGCTTATCTGAGTTCATTGTTTGCTGGTATTGCAGGATAATTTTGGAAACCGAAGGAAGTGTTATTGCTGTAAAAGTTGCTACTAGTGGTGGTCTGGATGGGGCAACATCCTTGTCCGAGCAGGTCAAATTTTCTCCATCACATAACAAACCTTGTTTGCTGATTATGTAGGATTTACTCAGCAGGTTAGCTAATAATCTCAGTCGTGGCTAAAACTACAAACTGCACACTTCTTCAATAATCTGAACTTATAATCTACTGTTTACTGAACACTAAAGCGTATGATCTAATGCACATTGGAGAGTAAATATCTACACATAATACCTTACTGAACTTTACCTACAGAAAACCTATTTTCCACTACACAACAGATATGGAAAACTGAAAGCTTTGGTCTGTACTGATAAGTCTTTAGTATAGACCATATTTAGCGATATCAGCTTCATCTATATGAAAAAATACACTCACTCAGTTGGAACTTATTAATCCTTTCAAACTTTCAGTCAAAAAACGAGAAGAAGTGTTGAGAACACTTACAATTACAACAGAATATATAAACACATAAGACTCAATTAGTGCACTGGTAAGGCATCACTTTTCCTATCCCAATAATTTACTTTTCGTCAATTGTCTGGATCGGCTCGAGATGGTTTTTTTCTTTACACTAATGATTTTTCTCCTATTTTTGTGTAGGTTGGATGAAGGAAGAGGATGCTTTCGGAGGAGTTTTGGTTGTGGATAGGCTCGAAGGGAGCTAAATGTTAGATAGTCAACATTTTGGGATATATGTAGCTGACTACACTGTTAATATTTAATTTTTGGACATATGTTTGGTACTATTTCGTTGTTCTACATGGAGAAATTATAGATTTTGAATGTTTGGTACTACTTCGTTGTTCTACATATATTAGACAGTGAGATTAATGAATTTACTTATGTTCGGAATTCATTCTGTGATTGGTTCGCATTTAAATTTTTGAATACCTGCATTTTGTGTAACTGCGGCATTATCTGCAATAGTATTCTGATGTGCTGTATTCTGCAAATTTTTGAATACAAAATTTTGACTCTGCAATAGCATTCTGACATGCTATTGTTGCACATATAATAGCAGGAAAGAAATGCTATAAAAAGCAGATATATATCAAAACGCTGTTAACAAACAATAACATACAGGAACGCAATTAAAAATAAACAACGTTCAGGAATGCCATAACACATTTATAGCGTTAACAAATGTTATTAATGAACTATAGCGTTCGTAAAGGCTATGTAAACTATATAGCGTTTGTAAGTGCTATAACATGTCTATAGCGTTCATGAACGCTACAATAAATTAATAGCGTTCATGAATGATATTAAAGTTCTATAGCGTTCCTAAGTGCTATAACTATCATATAGCGTTTCAAAACGCTATACATCGTCTATAGCGTCAATGAACGCTATAATCCATGAATAGCGTTCGTGAATGCTATAACTTTATAGCGTTCTTGTACATGGGGTTATTATAGCGGGGGCATATATAGCGGACGGAATATGCTATAATATGCATTCTACAGCGTTCAACGCACGCTATCATATCCCATATCTGTTGTAGTGTAGCACACTTGCTAAGTGGACGAGACGAACCCACTCGTCTAAACCGACTCTGATTGTTAGGGTAGGCATGCTTTAGAGTTGTCTTTCTATTAGAACTAAATGAATTCAGTTCATATTCGATAGCCATCTTTGAGTAATAAAGCATACAGTAAAACATAGCAGTTTTTCATATTTCTTACCACGGCCGTGCTCGTCCCTGCATGAAAACACAGATAATATTTACTACCTGCATAAGACAATAGGTGAGCATGCTCTATCTTATATGTGCGGTCATTGATGCTATACAGCACGAGGGACTTTATATGGCATTATGACGTGCCTGTCAGCGTGGGTTGCAAGCCCTGCTGCAGGTCTCGTAATGCCTCGCGCCGAAGCACGACTTTATCTTTTCCCCCTAGGTCGATTCGGTTCCGATGCCCCGGATACCTCATCGAGAAAAGTTCAACTTGTGCATAAGCTGTCCATGACCATGCCAATGTGTGAACTTGTTTAATATGTGAGGGCAGATTTATATATCGCGGACAGTATTGAATGACATTATCATTTTCCTCCAACTCATGCAACAATTTATTTTCCCCGAAAACGTACTCTCGATTTAGCATCCCGCAGGCACCAAATTGTCCGAGACATCATAACCCATAATCAACGTTTCATAATATTTTGTAGCACTTGAAATAGTCTATCTTTTTTCGAAAATCTTAAACTTTCTGAATTATGTGATAAACTTGTATTTTTCAGAGTAGATTACTCTAAAATGATACGTTTTTCCCGAGTTCTTGACTTAGTGGATTGGCATGCAATTAACTTGGCATCGTTTGATTTGACTGAATTCGAGGCAAGTAATTAGTTTGCGGGACAGATAGAAAAGAAGGCCGAATCACCCACCGATTATTTTGCTTCGTGCCGGTCGTCCAAGCGCTACGCAATGTCAATCCTTAGTTACGCGAGCTCCTGCAATGGCACCAACGCTTTGTTAGAATTCCTTCTTTTCCCCTTGCATCGAAATCGTAATTGCATCTATGAAAACGACGCGAAAGCACTTCATCAAGCCCAGCGACAAAAGATCCAAGAAAACCATACAGCGGTCCGGTCCCGTCGAAGGGACTCTTATAGAGAGCTCACTCGCCGAGACGCAGCCCGCTGCATCTAGGACTTATTCCAACAGAAGTCGTTCCATTAGTTGGATCGATTCTCGTAACTTCCGTCCAAATCGATTTGAATCGATGCCGCAAGGCGTTATCGTTTACCAAGCTTAGCGATCGAGTCAGATGGCCATCTAAGTTCCCGACCGATCTGACTCGGCGCAAGCATATTATGAAGTTTCGTCGTCTATCGAAAGCGGGGCGCTACAACTGCGGTGTAGGTTGGGCGTGGTCCACGTATTCGTATCCGTATATCCGGGTGCGGGTCGTGACATAAACGGATACACAAATATCCCGCAGGACCCTGACACTACTTTGGACATGAAGAGATGATGATGAGGTATATGGCATGTATCTCCCGTATACGATTGATCATCTGTATGATGGAGCGTGTGTCGGCATAGTCATGTTGATCATTTTCATTATACTACTACTGGACTCCTGATTAGGGCTTGAATATGAGAAGGATTCGATATGTTCTAGATTCATTGGACGAGGAGGACAGTCACTAGACGTGGGAGCTACGAGGTTAGTTCACTTGACGTTACTGCATGACGGGTGCCCCAAGGGAGCGTCATTACACGAGTACCCATGACATCATAGACAGTCCCATGCGTCGAAAGTTGTCCTCATTTGCATATACACATAGTGGATAGATTATCCCTGATTCATTGTGCTTTTTCATACAATAGTGGCATGTATATTCTGTATCTTGTTGCGCCCTCCTGAGGACCTGGTTTCCTTCCAGGTTGGTTGAGTATGTTTGTAGAGTTCCTTGTAGTTAATTAAGAATTAACTATTAGTTAAATAAAAATTACTCATTATTATTAATTTTAATTTTTTTTAGCTAATAGTTATTTATTATTTTATAAAAAAAATAACTAATAGTTAGTTATCGTAATTATAATTTAAATTAATATTTTTTAATTAATAGTTTTATTATTTAGTATTTTATAATAATCTCAATTAATAATTTATAACATTATTAATCATAATTATAATTATAATTAATAATTTATTAATCATAACTATAATCTTAAGTATTATTTATTAATTAATTAATATAATCATAATTAATAATTTATTAGTTTATTATAATCTTAATGAATAATTTGGTAATTACTATTTGATTGTAATATTAATTAATAATATTATAATCATAAATAATTTATAATTTAGTAATTCAATAATTAATATGTTATAATAATTTTAATTAATAATTTATTAACCAACATTATAGTCTTAATTAATAATTTTAGGTTCATCAATTAAATATTTAATTCTAACCTTTATTAATCATAATTATAATAATTTATTATCATAACTATAATTTTAATTAATAAATTATAAATAAATATTTAGTTATAATCTTAATTAATAATTTATTAGTCTTAATTATAAGTTTAATTATAAATATTAATTACTATTTTATTATAATCTTAATTAATAATATATTAATCACAATTATAATCAGAATTAATAGTTTATTATTCAATAATTAAAATATTATTAAAATTTTAATTAATAATTTATTAATCGGCATTATAATCTTAATTGATAGTTTATTAATCATAAATATTATCATAATTATAATAATAATTTAATTATTAATAATTAATATAATTATAATTATAATAATTAATTAATAATTTATTTATTTATTAGTTTATTAATTAATATATTGTTATTATAATTATAGTTTACAAAATTTTATGTTTGGTTTTCGATTTGGATTTGAATTTTGAATTTTTAAATCCAAATCCAAATACAAATCCTGGTTACCAAAACCTAAGGTGGGTCCCTGGTGAATTAGAGAGGGTCACATATTAGGTGGCTTAAAAAATAAATAAATGAACAAACTAATACTTCTTATCGAAGTCCGGGAGTTGGAGATCTCGTCCCCGAGCTATTTCTTTTCAGTCGACTCCTTCTTCTTCTCCCTCTCCGAATCTGAAGTCGCCATGATTTCCACGGTAGTTACATAAAAACCAATAATGTTCTTCCCAATTCCTTCTATAGATCCCAGGGACTGATTTGGTATTTCGTAATTTTTTCTGGAGACGAGCAACTCTGGTTCGTCTTCTTCGCAGAGCCCTAGGTCTCCGTCGGCGTCGCAGCAGCAGCCGTTCCTCTCGGTTACGGTCACCGACCCGGTGAAGCTAGGGAATGGAGTCCAGGCCTACATCTCCTATCGCGTCATCACCAAGGTTTTTCACCAATTTCCCTTGTAATTTTAAATATTGAGGAGTTTTGTTGAGGTTTGGGTTTCAAGTGTAAAAAATGATTTATTTTAGGTGGGAAAAATAAGAATTTTGGGGTTGGATGTGAATTTTTCCGATCTTGGTGAACGTTTGGGGGTGCAGGTGTTAAAATTAACTTTTAGGTGGAGAAGTGTAAGATTTTTTGGGGCTCTTTTTTTCTTTCTAATTTGTAAATATTGAGGAGTTCTTGTTGAATTATCGGCTCAGGTGTAAAACTTGATTTTTTTTGAGGGGTTTTTTAGGTGGAGAAGTGTAAGATTTTTGGGGCTGGATGTGAAGATTCTAATTTGCCCCTTCTTTTTTAAATATTGAGGAGTTCTTGTTGAAGTTGGGGGTTCAGGTGTAAAAATTTCTTCCTCCAGGTGGGGAAAAGTGAGATTTTGGTGTTGGATGTGAATGTTATGATTTTTGTGAAGTTTGGGGGTTGAGGTGTAAAAGATAACTTTTTTTAGGTTGAGATGCGAAGATTCTAACGTTCAATTTTGTAGTTATTTTGGACTACTAAACCATGTTGCTATATAAGGAGTAGATGAAAATGAAGAGGTCCAGGAAGAAGAAGGTTGCTAACATTTTGTTTGGCAGTCTATTTGTTACCATAAGGATTACGGACAATTTCCGTTCCATTACATCTTGAATCGATTTTGTTGAAGTGTAAATTTGACATGCAAGCGTTTTGTCGAGATGCAAAAGCTAAGAATTTAGGGTTGGGTGTGAAAAATTCTAGAATGCTTGAGGTAAATCGAACGATACAACAATGTAGTTATTTTGGTACAATCCATGCTGCCATACAATGATTACATGAAAATCAAGAAGAAAAGAGGAATACACAAAAAAAAAAATTGTTGAAGTTTATGTGGAAAAAATTGTAATATTTCATGTCTAATGCGACATTTCTAACATGCAACAGGTAAATTAAAAAACATGTGATTATGTTATAGTTGAAGATTGGGTTTTAGGAGTAAATTTTGACATGCAAATGCCTTTTAGGTGGAAAACTATGATTATTGGATTGAATCTCTAGCACACGAGGGGTTGAGGTGCAAATTTTGACATGCGAGTGTTTTAAGGTTTGGTGTTAAATGTGAAAATTATAACATGCAATAGGTAAATTAAAAGATATGTTGTTGAGGTTAAATTTTGACATGCAATAAAAGATTTTTGCGGTTGACGATATTCCAAAGTAGCCAAGTGTTGAGTTTTAACCAATTTAGAAGAGATGGTGTAATAGTTCTATAGAGTTTTTGCTTCATGACAAGAGGGCAGTAGTAGTTATTGCTGACAATGTCATTCTTTGTCGATGGTTGCTTGTATAGAAGCTATTTATTACTGGGAGGATTTATTATTGTTTCACTCACCCGGTCACACCTACTGCACATAGCCATTTATGTATTTGTTAGACCATTACAGTTATCAATGGGTATTTTTATAACTACTATTTAATGACATATAAATGAAACTTCAGTAAATTGTTTCATAATAATTAAGTGTGTCGGTTTGTATTTAAATTTATTCAAACTTCAAAACAAAGATCGTTAATGATTAATCTAATTTTGATTTTTCTAGCAATTGGAACTTTTTTGAATCTCAAGGTGCATAATATAATGTTTATTATAAGGGTTAATGTCTCTAAACCCTCTTATGTTTTTTATGTTTACCTCGGGGATCTCCTGGTGGTTCCTTGTGCTCCAACCCACCACCGATTAGGAATAAAGGAGAGGTGGGGGAGGGGAGAAGGGGGAGAGAAGAAGAAGAGGGGAGGGTGATGGTTTGAGCCCTCTTGTGAGCTTGAGCGGCCGATCTGTTTGGTGGTCAGAGAGAGGAGGTGTTAATGACCGGGTTTTTGCTATGAATTGGGTGGATTTGGGTTTGTGAATTTGAGCTGTGTTAGTTCAGGTAGGTATTAAAAATATGAAATCATAGAGGGATAATTATTTTTGTCACTAATTATTAACGCTGTCAATGGTAATTAATATTTTGGAGGTTCCTGGAACTTAAAAAACGATAAAGGGTCTTCATCACCTTTTATTTCTTGATGCGAATGTGAACGTGTCCAATAGACAAACACAAGGAGGTTTTGAGAAATTAACAATGAACTGTAGTATGTTAGTTAAAGTCCACTGAGGTGTTGAATAATTTTACCAAACTTCTTAACTTGATTGGTCTTTAAATGCGGAATAAATTTACTTTTTTGAATCTTAAGCCTAGACTCTGTACTGATTATTACTAGTTTGGAAATGTCGAAAGAAAATGCATTTGCATATGCTGTCATTTCTCACCAAATTATATAATACTTCCGACAGTATGAAATGACAATCAAACATATGGTTACTAGAAAAAGAATGTAAAGCCAGCAAGGCATTCGTCGTACACATGGTCTGGTACACCATGCCATCGTCCGAATTTGGAAAATTTTACTCTCAACTAGGGTGGAGCTATCCTCTAAACAAATTTTGGAATGTTTACAGTTATCAACTTATCGTGGCATCTTATTTCTTTTACTGCCTGTTTTCTTGTTAATATCTAATCATTCCTCTAATAATATCCTTGGCTTGGCTTATTTGCTGCAACCTTGAACTCGCATCTTGAATCCCCAATTTATAAGTTCAAATAGATAATGTGGACTTTGAAGACAAAAAGAAGAAGTGAATATAACACATTAAATACTAGACTTTTTTGCCTGCCTCTTCACTTGAAGAATGTTTCTCCATTTCGCTTATAAGCATAATAATTTCCTTTTGGAACATAATTTATATATAACATTAATTGATGCTCTCGCTTTGCCTACAGGAATAATGCAAGGATATAGTCTATGTTTCTTTCTATCTCTAATTTTTTTGAATGATGTAATACCAGACAAATTTGCCTGAATATCAAGGGCAAGAAAAGATTGTCATTCGCCGTTACAGTGACTTCGTGTGGCTGCGTGATAGGCTTGCTGACAAATACAAAGGGATTTTCATCCCTCCTCTACCAGAAAAGAGTACCGTAGGTAAGTCATGAAAGCCATTGTCATAGATTCGTTGATTATGGGAACTAGAAGTGAACTAAATAAAACAATGTAGTTATTGTCTTGATTTTATACAATATCTTTTGAACTTTACATATTCATAATGTCTTGAACTGCTATTATTCATTCTACTTTCTCTTTAGGGTGCCATGCTTTGTCTTTACAGCAGTTGATCCTTTCCCATAATTGTTTCTATGTACTGGGAACTCTTTTGACCAGTCAAACAATAGCCGGAAAGCATACATACTGAGAATCATAATCATCTCTAAGCTCCAGCCCCTACAACTTGGTCCCAAATGCCAAAGAAGGCCTATAAATCAACAAGAGAGAAAAAATCTATTGTCTTCTTTTAAGTCGGTCATTTGGAGAAGATTTTTCTTCTTCTTTCTAGTAATGTATCTTCTACTGGTCTCCTGTAGCGTCTTCAATGCTTGCAACTGAACTTTCAGTGCAGTAAGTTGATTGAGAATTTCCCCGATGATAAATTCATTCATTCGACATTTCTAACATTTTTTGTGAATGTATAGAAAACTATAATATCAAGCCCCTGCTGAGTCTGACTGTGGATGCCACTTTATGCTTGTTACTGCGCGGACAACAGCAGGATTATTGCAACTTCACCACTGTCCTGTATTGATGGATCCTGGCGCTGCTGGTGTAGCATGCTAAAGCACTGCAGCCTACAAACTACCCTTAAATTGCTTCCTTGGTACTACCGTTCTAGTTGCTTGCTGTCCAGAACTTTGCCTAGAATAGTCATCCCAGATTTGTTGTTTGAATAGGAATATTGCCACAATTCATTATTGGCTAATTTGCACTTAAACACCATCAGTTTTCAACTTGTTGCAACTACAATAAGCTATTTTTTCAAGCAACTTGCTACCATGAACTTCAAATTTTTGCTCATAACTACCTTCTGTCAATATTCTGTTAGTTTTAACTGTCATGTGATGTACATTACATGACTATTTTGAACAAACTTGTCCCTAAAAGAAAAAGAAAATTACAACTCCTATCATCTCTCCCACCCAACTCATCACTTTTCTCCCTCACAATCCATTATTAGGTTTCAAACCTGAATTCTCTCCATCTATGGAAATTATGTGATATCAGGCAGTTCAATCACTCAAACATATGAATTGCACAGGAATCGAGATCATAATAAGAAACTAGGATTTTATTGATGAAGAGAATTCGTTTTTTTTTTACAAGCCTTAAAGAAGAAGAAGAATAAATGAATTTCCTAGAGAGAATTCTCACAGTATATCCAAATGTGAACTCAAATGACATAGCCGTTGACTTTATAGTTTATATTTCGGCTATGAGCAGTACTCTGCCACTCTTCGTACTTCTATGGATTCCCTTTCTTCTCTGATGCCAGAGCTCAACTTAATGTCAGAAAATGAATGCCATCCTTGTGCCGAGTTGCAAAGAGTGAGCTCCTCTTACTGATTTATTGTTGTATTCACAAATATGTAGAACGCAAAACATCCTTAAGATGCTTGTGGTTGTTATTCATTGCTTAATAGTTACTGATAGCCATTGTTCGGTGAAGAGAATTAGTGAAGGCATGAATTGTCCATTAACGCCCACCAATGTGTTAGCAGCTACAGTGTTCTCTGCTATAGCCACATACTGACGGTGCTGCAGTTGCTAATGTTGTTGCTATGCTGGATTGGTGGGTTGGGGGAGGGATGGGTTGGGACCATGGTGTTGATGATGATGACGGCTAATAATAATGGTGATAGATAATATTGATGATAATGGCAGTGGGGGGAGGCACTAGAGGACTTGTGGGCGAGGATGGTGGTGGCTGGCTGGATTTAGGTTTTAGGGTGTGGATTTGAGTTGGTTGAGGGGTGAGGAAGAAGAAGATGGGTAGAGCCGTCATTTTATGTTTTCCGTTAACAATGTCTTGGTAGCAATGTGCAAACAATAGTTTATGGTAGCAAGTTGCAAAAAGTTGAAGTTGATGGTATTTAAATGCAAATGCAAATTAGCCTTCATTATTTGACCTCCTTTGCATGCGAGTCAAGCGAATGTGAGAGTAAGCTTATGCTTTGATACTCCACTCTTGATTCTCATCCGACATAATGGTCTTGATTAACAATAACAGTCTAAGAAGGAATATTCTTCAACCTATCGCTTCAAACCGGAGAACTTTTTTCTTCTCAGGATAAGATCATTCATAGTCAGGGTTTACTCCAAGGTCCGAAACTGGTGTTTCGGTTCCTCCCATGTGAGTTAAGGTTTGGTGGTTTCAACAGTTCTAACTCATAGTTTTGAAGTCTCGGTTTTCAGGAATGTAGAAAAACAGGAGGACAAATAAGTGCCCACCATGTCTCTTTTCCTCCCCAAATGAGTACACTTCATTTTACTTTTGTCATCGATTTTCTTCTTTATAGTACCATCTCCCATGGTGCATACCGAGTAAGAGAGCCAAGGAGTATGGTTGAAAACTTTGGTGCATGCGTCTCATCTTTTTTTCTTCTTTTTTTTGCTGTTTTATTGTACTCGGGAGTATTCTTGTCCTGATGGATAGAGGGACCTCCCGCAATCAATAATTAATTTCATATTCAGTTCTCTTCCTCATTCTAGACCCATTGACATGTGGTCAGTGGCCGTTTTGCATTGTGACCACGTTGGCAATCAAAGTCTCGGTTTTCAGGAATGTAGAAAAACAGGAGAACAAATAAGTGCCCGCCATGACTCTTTTCCTCCCCAAATGAGTACGCTTCATTTTACTTTTATCATCAATTTTCTTCTTTATAGTACTATCTCCCATGGTGCATGTCGTAAGAGAGCCAAGGAGTATGGTTGAAAACTTTGGTTCATGTGTCTCATATTTATTTTTTTCTGTTTTATTGTACTCGGGAGTATTCTTGTTCTGATGGATAGAGAGACCTCCCGCGATAAATAATTAATTTCATATTCAGTTCTCTTCCTCATTCTAGACCACATTGACATGTGGTCGGTGGCCGTTTGCATTGTGACCACGTTGGCAATTTTTAGTTTGAAAAAAAGAAGGAACTTTTTGTTAAATTTGTAGAAAAACAAGGGAAATTTGGCCATGGAATAAGCTTAGAGATTAATAGAAAGGTTTCTTTTTTAGTTAATCTGATAGAAACCTTTGGATACGAAAGCTGAAAGCTGAAATTTCTTCAATTAGGGAATGAAAATTCAGCACATAGCACAACAAAAAGAGGGAAAGGGAGACCATTTTCACCGAATAAAGGGGAAATTTTGGTTTGAGAAGCAGAAATCATTATCCAGTGAATTATGGATTCTAAACAACCCCCAAATAATCTGTTCTGAATATAATGGAATAGTATACTTTGAACCAAAATCGAAAAAGGGGAAAATTAGAAATAAAAACTGGGAAAAAACTTATGCAGAGTAATCAAACTTAGAAGAAGAATTGGTAAAATTATCATCAAACCTTTGTTTGAGAAGCAGAAATCATTAAGCTCAGAATTCTGGGAAAAGATGTTTCTTTTTTCTTGTTGAAGAACGGAAAGGGTGAAAATAATGCAGAAAACCTAAATTGTTAAAGAAATCAAAGAGAAGAAAGATTGATTTCACCTTATTGTTCATTTTGCTTCTCTCTACTCTCGAAATGGAAGAAGAAGAAAATAATGAAGGGGTCCCTTGTTGGAAATATTAAATATTGAGTCCATACGAATTCCTAGACTTGCGTGCCGGCTCCTATAAAATGGGAGAAAGGAAGGATTGGGAAAGAAAAAAAAGTGATATGGGCGTTAGGGTGCATGCCGAGTAAGAGAGAGTAAGAGAACCAAGGATCATGGTTGAAAACTTAGGTGCACTTGTCGTTTTTTCTTTCTTTCTGTTTTATAGGACTCGGGAGTATGCTTGTTCTGATGGAATAGAGGGTCCTTCCATAACCTGCTCGTAACTCAACTTTCAGTTCAGTATGTGGTGGGAACTTTTTGACCCTTTCCCGTAATTGTTTGTATGTAATGGAAACTTTTTTGATCAATCAAACAATAGCCGGAACGCATACGTATAGAGAATCATCATCTAAGATCAAGCTCAACTGGTCCCAAATGCCTAAGGAGACCTATGAAACAATAAGGGTTTGCTTGGATTTTGGGAAAAAAATACGCAGGGTTAACTGAAGGGAAGTTAAGGAGGAGGGGAGCCAATACATATAACCTTATTTGGATTGGAGGAAGAATTAAGTGAGGTGTGTTTAATAACTCTTGTTTGTATTGAAGGTTTTGAATGGGAAGATGATTAATAAAAATACAATAGTTACCAAAATATCCTTATTATATGTGGCATAAATTTGCACAAAACATATGCGGTCATCAACTCAATAGATGTATAAAATATATGTGGTCATCAACTATCTCTTCTCCAATTTTTTGATGCACCTGAACGATTTTTTTTATGCATCAAAGATATGTGGTTATCAACTCAACAGATGCATCAAAAACATAGCCGCCGAGTTTTACTTTTTATTTTCATTATAATTTTTAACGATGCGTAATAAGAAAAAGCGAGAAGAGACGACACACCTGGACGGTAGCAGGTTGAAAACCAGGAAGATGGAGCAGCAAGTTAAAAGCAAGAAACATGAAGGAGAAGGTCGTGATATTTTATGTGGCGAACAAGGGATATTTATGACTTCTTAAACAACAACCCCTCACTTTCCCTTTTTAACCCTCCGGTCGAGAGTTAAAAAATGGACAAAAGAAGGTTAAACAAATCCTCATTTAACCCTCTATGGCACACCCTCCTAAACCCCCACCCTCAAACCAAGTAGGATTTTTTTCCCCCACTCAACTTCCCCTCACTTAACTCTCTTCACCCTCAATCCAAGCAGGCCCTAAGGGTTTTGAAAAAAACCCTATTGTTTTCTTTTAAGTAGGTCATTTAGGGAAGGAAAAATAAATCTAATCATGTACCTTGCACTGGTCTCCTGTAACGTCCTCGATGCTCGTAACTGAACTTTCAGTGCAGTATGTTGATTGATAATTTCAAAGTCCGTGCGATAAATTCAGTCATTTGACATTTCTAACATTTTTGTGAATATGTAGAAAATATAATATCAAACACCTGCTGAGTCTGTCTCTGGATACCAATGTACACCTGCCTGTTACTGCATGGACAACAGCAGGACTATCACAACTTCACCACTGTCCTGTATTGATGGATCCTGGCCATGCTGGTGTAGCATGCTGAAAGCACTGCAGCCTTCAGACTACCCTTAATTTGCTGCTTTGGTACTACCAGTCTGGTTGTTTGCTGGACACCATGTCCAGGGCCACTGTCATTGGAATACTCATCTCAGATTCGTTGTTTGATTAGGAATATTGCTGAGCTCACAATTCATTATTTGACCTCCTTTGCATGAGAGAGAAGCCAATATGAGAATGATAGAATAAGTTTATGCTTTGCTACAGTACTCTTGATTCTCATCCGACATCATGATCTTAAATTAACAATAACAGCCTAAGGAATATCCTTCAACCTATTGCTTCAAAGCGGAGAATTTCTTTTTTCTAAAGATAACATGATTCATAGTCAGGATTTACTGCAAGGCTGGAAATCGTTGTTTGGTTCGTCCCTATGAGTTAAGGTTTGGTGGTTTCAAATACTTTCAACAGTTCTAAATCATAGTTTCAGAGTTTTGAGTTTCAGGATTGTATAAAAACAGGAATATCAAATACGTGCCTGCCATGTGTCTTTTCCTCCCCAAATGAGTACACTTCATTTTATTTTTAGCATCATTTTTCTTCTTTATCATACCATCTCCCATGGTGTATGCGGAGTAAGAGAGCCAAGGAGCATGGTTGAAAAGTTAGGTGCATATGTCTCGTCTTTTTCTGCTTTATTCAACGTGGGGTATGCTTTATCTGATGGGATAGAGGGTCCTTCATAACCTGTCTGCAGTTGTTTCTAATATGATCACCATCCTCGTTGCTCTTCCATTTCAACAGTCGATAATGATCAATTTCTTCCCATAACCCTTGTAAAATAGGCAGCTATAACTATACTTCCCGTCACAAAAATCATGAATCTTCTATTGAATCTTATTTTCACCGACCAAATCCATTGGATCTCTGTGTCTTATTGCAGCCGTATCTTATGCGTCTTTCACAATCTCCAGAAACAAGAAGGTGCAACTGGCCGAGGAAATTGGAGAACCCAAAATTACATGTTTGCCATACCATTTTCGTTTTCATTTTCCTACTTTTACATACCTTGGATTACCTTCAAGTCAAGATTTTGTGACTGTTCTTCCATTTTGTAAAGATGTATGTTTGAGCCAAGTGGGACCTCTCCAAATGATTCTCATCTCACCATAGTTGTATGGTGATGTTTGGAGATATTGATCTTCACTCCATGGTTTCCTAGGTTGAGAAGGATTTTAGGTGAGTTTTTTTTTTTGAAGAGAGAGAAGCGTCAAAGAGATGGAGGCTGTTAGAAAAAGGTTTCCAAATACAGACTGAGAAGGGTTGTCTATAAACTCTTCAAATCTTGCTTGTGGAGGCGGAAACCTTGGAAATTGTCCATTCTCATATACCACAAAGTTTTGATGGCACTAAAATTCTCTATTGATTCATAAGAGAAAAGTAGGGTTAAATATGGAGTTGTCTTAAGTGTTTACATTGAAACTCACGTTTCAGCCACCTAGAAGAAGATGCGATCTCCATCACTAAGAGTACTAAGCAATAATGAAATGAACCCTCATAAAATGCTGAAAGATATTATACATCAAATTGCGTGCAACAAAAAGAGAGGGTATACACCACATCAGTTGGCTTTACGACTGGTCTTGCCACTGGGATGACACCTGAAAATTCTCAATTTCTAACCAACTGGTGTACCAATTGATAGGGCATTTGACTGCTCAATCCACTGGTTCCAGATTGGCTTCACATCATTTTTTGTTTTATGCTCGCTAGTATGTGAGTTATGTCATACTAATGAGTTGCTACTTTAGTTATTTAGTGAAGATTCTTATGCTTTATTAGGCGTGTGGTTATTTGCTTGGTTCTATGAGTTACCTTGTTTGCCAATTGCTAATTTGTAGATTACTACTTTGCTGGCTTTAGCTTATGCAATATTTGTTGTATTTACCTTCTTTTAATTAATTTGTTGTTATGCTTGGAGATATTTTCTTGGGAGAGATAGATCACTTGATTTGATATAACCTTTTACCTAGAAATGTAAGAATGAACTCAAGTGAAGTTTTGTCTAATATTTACTGTCATTTTGGATGTGTAAGAGTATTTACTAATAAAAATAGGTTAATTCGCTATAGTAGCCATCTAGCACCCATCTTGCTACTATGCTATCCATCACCTTCATTTAGAACACTGATGAGGTAGATGAAGCCAGAGAATATTCCTCCCAAGCTATGGACAAGTAGAATCAAGAAATCGGTTAACTGCAGCGGTTAGCTCATGGGGATACAAAACTTCCTTTATATCGAATGAGCTCTTTGTTTGATTTTGGAAAATGATATAGTTTTGTCACTCTCATAAATCTATGTTGTATTTGTTGCTATACTAGTTGGCTTGTTTATGTCTTGTTGTTGTGCTAGTGTCATTTTAGCAAGCATCCTGCTCTTATATCCACTGCATTTATGTATCTTGTGATTCAAAAGCCATGGTATCTGGGAACCACCTGGTGCTATCAGTAGTTCTATTAGATACTGGTAATTGGCCCCAGAGAGTTCTCTCCATGTAAAATGAGAGTGGCAGTTGCTCTTCTTCATGTAGATCAAGGGGAAATCGTGCTGGTTAGGTTTAGGTGCTTACTTGATTGGAGGAAATCTGGCAATGCTCTGAGTGTCATCGAGGATGATGTTGATTGTCCAATAACTATCCAGTGTATAGTGAGTTGGTGGAATTCACTATGGATGAGCAGTTGGGCTCTGATCGGTGGCAGAGGATACGATGAAGATTAACTCAACACAATGTCAAAGGACTTGGATGTTCATAGGATTTAGTAAGGGGAAAGCGTGTAGGAACCCTAGAGGGGGGGTGAATAGGGTCAAGCTAACTAATCAAGCACTTAGCACAAGCTAATTGGCAATTTAAAAATATAAGTGCAAGAGAAGAAGCAAACACAATACCGACACCCGATATATCCTGGTATCCTCCTAAGAGGCAGTCCAGTCCCGGAACTCTCTCCGGCTTTAATCCACTATTTGAGCAAATAGTTACACACGAGTTTGGATCCGAAGAACTCGCCAACTTCTTACACAAGAGCTTTAATCCGAAGGGCTCTCCGACTTCAACCGAGAGTTTGGATACGAAGACTCCCCAACTTCAACCGAGAGTTTGGATACGAAGACTCTCCAACTTCAACCTTTCACAATAGGTTTTGATCTCCTTACAATAGGATGAAGATCTCACTTTTCAACTCAATAACTCTAACACAATTTGTAGATGGCAAATGAAGGCTTTGTAGAGTTGTATGTGGATAAGCTTTGGTGGCTTGGAAATTTTTAGGCTCAAAGCATCAACCTTGAATGAAGGGGGTTCAAGGCTATTTATAACCAAAGCAAAGGAAAGTGCAATAATGCAACTTTCTCAGGCTGACGGATCATCCGCCGGATTTTCGCGAAAATCCGTCGGATCATCCGCCTGAATAGTCCAACGGCTATAAAAAGAGCCGTTGGGATCAATCGTTCGTAAAATCCGACCGTTGGAATGCAAACGGTCATATAGCGGAAAATCCGTCGGAATTCTGCGGTTTTCCGTCGGATAATCCGAACACTCACAGAAGGTATTCTGTGAGACCATTCGGATCTTCCGCCGGATTTCCGCGGAGATCCACCGGATTATCCGCCAGGATTCCGAAGATTGTCCTGGGTTATTATCTACCCTAGCTTTCGATTTTGCCATCCATTTTTTGTGTTTACAATGGTTCCTAAGACTCATTACAGACTCCAGATATACTGTAGCAGGTGCAGGCTTCTTCAGAGTCTTGAAATGATGATGGCATGGCTTGGCTTCTTCCTTTGATAGGTGCTGGCTTTTTCCCTTGGCGGCAGCTGTCCAAAGATATCCAGTTTGCGAAAACTGAATACCTTTCGGGGGCTTCGCCCCCGAACCTCCGACGAGGGACGCTGCCCCCTCGACCCCCGTCCGCTGACCGGGCAGCGGAACCCCCGGTGCGAGGCTCCAGAGATGTCGTCGGGTGGTTCAGAGAAATCTTGTGGGATCCGTCGTCTTTGGCCCACCATGATTTCTTCATTGCATATGTCCACATTGATCTTGCTTATTGCTTTTCTGCATGTACATGTTAGACGAACAAAGCAATATACATGTAGCAAGTATGATAAGATAAAGCACATTAGGACTATGCAAAGTTTAAGTATAAGTGCTAAGGTGATAGCATAAATGTTAGTGATATCATAATGATTAAACTTAATTGAATGACCACAATCAAAAATATAGTTTTGATTTTGGCGACCCAAGTAAGTTTAAGATAGATAAGCTCATATCACTAATATGTAAACCAATAGGTACATATCACCAAAGGTATAAGTATAAGTAGAAATGCTTTTAGCGATAGTATGAAGATTAGTGATAGTGAAGTGCTAAACTTAACATATTAACCATATTAAAAAACATGATACAATCATTGGGCCAACAAAGCGTGTCATACCATGGATGTAGGGTTGCAAATGAGCCAAGCCGTTCGCGAGCTGCTCGAAGCTCGGCTCGATAAAAGCTCGTTTAAGCTCGGTTCGTTTATTAAACAAGCCGAGCTCAAGCTTCATTTTCGAGCTCGTTTAATAAACGAGTCAAGCTCAAGCTTAGAAGTACTCGGCTCGTTTGAGCTCGTGAGCTGACTCGTTTATGAGCTTGCGAGCTGGCTCATTTAGAAGCTCGTTTGTTCTTTGTTGAATTATATATATATATATATATATATATATATATATATATTTGTGCATTATATATTTATATGTCCTTAATAATTGATATTAAGGAACTTTTTAATTAAATTTTTATAAATAAATTATTAATAATACAGGTACTTGAATTCAAACCTAACTAAATTGAAATCGAGCTTGTTAAGCTTGAAGTCAAGCTTAATGAGCTTGAAATAAAGTTGAGCGAGCTTGAAATCAAGCTTAACGAGCTTGATTTTGAGCTTATCGAGCTTGTTTATCAAGCTTCAATCAAGTTTGCTTATCAAGCCAAGCTCGAGCTCAA
This sequence comes from Iris pallida, assembly GCA_029216955.1. Classification (NCBI taxonomy): domain Eukaryota; kingdom Viridiplantae; phylum Streptophyta; class Magnoliopsida; order Asparagales; family Iridaceae; genus Iris; species Iris pallida. The sequence continues at coordinate 3,353,568 of JANAVB010031819.1, read as the reverse complement.
ACCAAGCCAAGCTCAAGCTTAATATAAACAAGCTCGAGCCAAGCTCAAGCTCTAAAATAGAAAATTTATCAAGCTCGAGCTTGAGCTCGATTAATTCTAGTCAAGCCAAGCTCAAGCTTACAAAAGCTTGGCTCGGCTTGGTTCGTTTGCAGCCCTACATGGATGGCCACTGGACAGAACATAGTCCAAATGTGGTGATTGTGCTGGAGCCTGAGCAGCCAGAATCTCCATGCAGTTGTTGACGCTGTGGCCTCTGGGCTCCTTTATAACCCCTTCCGCCCACAATATCTAACCTATACTTTGCATTCTTTCAATGTCATCCCAGTTCATTCAAGAACAGGCAGTTGTCACTAGTTTCAGAAGTTTTGTACTTGTAATGTTATCAATCAGCTCGGCCACCATAGCGCTCGATCCCTCCAATAAAATTATCATGCTTACCCTAAATGCAATTGCTCTCCCAGTTATGAGGCCCCACGTGCACAACCCATTTTCTCTGACAGTCCTTTCTGTCTCCTCCTACCAATTGTCATCTTAATCAGGCTAGGGATTGGGACAAAATAGCTAATATGAGCCTTGTGCAGCCACAAAGATGATTGATTGATTTGGTTTATCTTTTCACGGTTAATTATGTTATTTGTTAATATTTGCGTCACTAGAGTTGGTGGCTCGAGATCTATTTTCATTTTTTGGCATCCATCAGCCTTTCTAGTTTGAGAGGTGTTACTTTGTTAAGTGTTTTACAGGATCTTCAAGTCTATGATATATTATGCAATAATCTACCTTGCCTCTTTAGTACAGTATCAACTGTATGTTACATATGATGAATATTTGCTTCTTATTAGTCATCTACCTTGCATCCTTAATCCATCTCAATCCATTCTACTTGCCGTATCTCTCTACTTTATATGGTACTTTGTCTGCTTTAAAACAGCTACATAATAGTTATCCCATGGGTCAACTGCATGTAAGTTCCTGTAGATTTTATGCAATAATCTGAGTACAACTTTGCTCATCGAGATGGAATTTTGTGTTGAGCATTCAGTATGAAAACACCCACGTTTCTAAGTTCTTCACTTCATGCTTAGACGAAACTGAATCTAGGAAGTTCTAGACAGTCCCAATGTGGCAATAATTTTGTTTTAATGCCCAACCTTCCCCTTCTTGTGAACAAGATTCAGGTCTGGAGCAGACCAATAGCTTTGCGGCTTATTGAGTCTTTGCCATCACATAGTATCACACAGTGTTATAGATTTCACTAGGCGGAATCGGTGCGGCGGAGGGCCGCCTAGCGCCTAGGCGGCCGCACATTTTTTTTTTTTTTTTTTTTAGATTTTAGATTTTTGAAATTTTTTTTGAAAAAATTTGATTTTTTTTTTTTTTTTTTTTTTTTTTTTTTTACTTCTCTGAAATTTTCAAAATTTCAAATTTGAAAAAAATCTTGCCTAGCCGAATAGGGCCGCCTATTCGGTGAACAGGCACGCCTAGGCGCCGAACAGGGCCGAATTGGCGCCTAGATCGGCCGACTAGGGGGGTTTCGGTGCATTGGGAGGCCGAACAGCACCTAGGCGGCTGCCTAGGCCGATTTTTAGAACACTGATCACACAACCTCAGCGACAAATTTAATCAGTGACATGGATTTTTGGTGTTAAGCTTTCAGTATGAAAGGTACTCATGTGTGTGTGAGATCCCCTTCTCATGGTTAGAGGAATATATAATTGAATGTGACTAAATGTTGTTAACGTGGCAATGATTTTGGTAAGATGCTCAACTTCCTATAGTTAATAAATTTATCTCACCATGGAATTGTCCAGATAGCTTTGTGGCTTATTATATCATTTGTGGCTTATTATGATATCAACACGTACATAATTGTATGGAGGCAATATTATAGTGCCCCCCATTCATGCTACTAGCTTCTTTACACCTGTGGCTGGAGGTCACTCCTGTTATGTCATTGAATCTTCTTATCATTGTTGTAGAACCGAGCTACTTAACACTACTTATATGATTAGAAGATCTGCATTTCATTAGATGCTTATGAAACTTAAGAGTTTGTCTCATGCCTACATCTCCTATACCATTTGAAGTCTCACATCAGTCCTTTTGCTACTCAGAGAAGTTCAGATTCAGTGCTGAGTTCATCGAGATGAGGCGTCAGGCACTGGATATATTTATCAATCGTGTAGCTTCTCATCCTGAACTCAAGCAAAGCGAGGATTTGAGGATTTTTTTACAGGAAGATGAAGAGGTATAAGCCATAACTAGAATAAAATTTTGAAAAGTTTGTTTTTATTGCAACTTTTAGTATGTTAATTGAAAATCTTTATATGTTGATAATGAGTGGCTGTTTTTGACCAAATGCTTACTGTCGACTAAAGTCCCCCCCCCCCCCTCCACATTTATTGAAGACGAATGTTTATGATCAACCAAGTTGTCTGCACTTCTTAATTGTCTAGGTGATTTCCTATACCACTAATTCTATACCCCCATTAAGTCCTCTTTGAAGGTTTATCATTTACTTTGTACATGTGAAGGTAAATCCCCTTGCAGGATGGCCTAGACTTGTTTGAACGTGTTCTTGTTTGAGAAGCAATTGCTGTGCTCAATTTCCATTCATGATGATATCAATAGATTGTCATATCTTTGTGCTCTATTCCAAGACTGTATTCTTGCCATAGTACTGGGGCATTTTTTTAGAGTTAATGCCATGTGTCTCGGTGCTTATCGCGGAATGTCATCTATTTTGGTTACATATACTTTATGAATTGTATTTATACCATCCCGAGTCTCCTATAGATTTGGGTAGTGAAAGTCCAATACCGAGTCTGCTTGAGTTTTTTCCTTGAGGATGTGTTTGATTGCAATGTGGAAAATATGTTGAAAATAAATTAATTCCATGGAATTATTTTACTAGAAAAAAAATCCATGGAATTTTAAAAAATTTCTATGGAAAACTTAATTTGGGTATTTGATTGTCATTATTTTCCACGAAAAATAGTTATTTTCCGTGGAAAATGATATTTTCTTATGGGTTGGACAAGTTTCATTTTCCATCATTTTAGAAGAAAATATGGAAAATGATAGTTTTTTGGAAAATAATTCCATGGAAAATATACGCTATCAAACACTACAATTGGTAGAAAATTTGTGATGGAAATATTTTCCATGGAAAAAAACCCAATCAAACACAGACTTAGCGAAAATTCTTTGTCTTAATCTAGCAGCATCTAATCCATGATCTCCTAATTGCTCGAACGTTTTAAAGATTTAGTTACTGTCAAAAAAATTTGTTGTGGCTGTCATGAATCCACAATTGCACAACTCATTGCCTAATTCAACTAATCACTTATTCCTTATTTCAGATAAATGAAACTGGTTTGAAAGGTTTATATGAAATGAAAGATGTTACAATTCTTACTTGAACTTGAGATTGTTAATATTTGCAGACAATGGAGAGAGCAAGAACACAGGAGACTGGAATCTTCAAGAAAAAGCCTGCAGATTTCATGCAGTTATTTAAGGTATCCTATGTTAAAATTGTCGAATGGATTATCTTACTGTAGTTTTCCTTTGATATAACTAGCCATAATCCTTCGAAGAGAGATTGTTAGAACTTAGAGAGAAAATCAGAATGGCTCTTGAGGATGAAATAGTGCATTTTTTCTCTCCAGGAGAATGTAATAGAACTCATGATGCATTCGAATATCTGAATCATTGGTTTTCTCATTAGTTTATTGAATGCACATTTAGTGATTTTAGTCTAGATCTTTCTCTTTCCTTGTAAGGGTGAATCGTATTACATTAGTGAAACGATGGTTTCTATTCTGCGAAAAATGACTTATGTGGTTACTGTTTTAGGACGTGCAATCAAAGGTAACTGATGTTGTTCTGGGAAAGGAGAAACCCATCGAAGAGTCAAACCCTGAATATGAGAAGCTTAAACATTATATCTTTGAGCTTGAAGACCACTTAGCAGAGGCACAGAAGCAGGCTTTTCGTCTTGTTAAAAGGCACAAAGGTAGGTAGTACTGCAAAAAAAAAAAGTCCATTTCTTTTCTTCTGAGTCATTGTGAGGCTGAATGAATATGATAAGCCCTTGCTACTTCTCTGCAACTTTTCTCTCAGAGCTGGGACAATCATTGTCTGATTTTGGAAAGGCAATCAAACTTCTTGGTGCTTGTGAAGGTGATTCTTTAGGGAAGGCGTTTTCAGAGCTTGGCTCAAAGTCAGAATTCTTATCCTTGAAGCTGCAAAAAGAGGTGCTCCCACTATAATAAACTTATACTCTTTATATGATACTGTACTTAATCATGAGCTGAATAGTTATAGTAGTGTTTCCTTTGAGGATTAAACTGGTTCTTGATGTAGGCCCACAATCTTCTAATGAATTTCGAAGAACCTCTAAAAGATTATGTTCGAGCAGTGCAGTCTATAAAGGTAAGTTTGTTAGATCCTTACTGCTACCTGAATAACAAAAACTAACATTTTCAGTTTGATGTTGTATCAATTTTTTTTACTATAATGAATTTTGCAATTATGAAATTTAATAAATTGGAAGTTCCAGCAATATTCCTTTTATGCTAAATATGGGACTGGAAAGACTAGTGTTGTGATAAGATGATACAGACTTTTAGAAATATGTAGGTCTGCTCTACCGAGCATGAACTTCTAACCGTGCGGCTCTACAGTTTTTGTATTATGTGAAACCTGCACAAGTAGGGGCGAGCATTATTCGGGTTCGGACTGAGAACCGAATCGAACCAAACCGGATAAGAGATTCGGTTTCGGTTGTGAAAATACTAAATTCCTTATTCGGTTTCGGTCCAAAACGGAAAACCTAACAGTTTTTGTGTATATTTTGATAACAATAATTATATGTATGTGTTTCAAAACCCAAATTTGGAAATTTAACAAGTAGTCCAACTTTGGGCCCAACTTTGAAATACAACCACCATATGTAGAAAAATTATAATTTTAAACTTTGGCCCCGGCCCATTAAACAATAAAAATAGCCCAACCGAGTAAACCAAATCGATTATCGGTTCGGTTTCAGTTTTGGATTTTTAAAAGTTCGGTTTATTTGGTTTTGACGGTTCTGTTGAAACCGAAAAAACTGAAGGCTCACCTCTACACACAAGTTCATGTTATAAATAAAAATTGTTCCATATAATTTATAAACACATTTGAGTAAGTCTGGTGCTGCCTATCTTCATCTTGCACAGCAGAGCTTGAATTTTATGTTAAGTATTTATTTTAACAAATTACAATTATTTACTTGACACATGGAAATAATTGTAATGTCAGTGTCCTTGCTCCAATATAGATAAACAATATTTCTTATAAAACTCATGTTCAAACCAGGCAACAATGGTGGATAGAGCCAATGCTTTCAGACAGCAGTATGATTTGGCTGAAACAACCAAGTTGAAGGAGATCAATCTGTAAGATTTACAATATAGTTATATTTCTGATGTCGATTTATGCCATTTTGTCTTTGAGCTATACTTGCAACTGAAACAGTATTGAGGGACCTTTCTCCAAAACATGGAAGAAAATATTCCGAAACAGAATAAACAACCATATATAAGACTGACAACTTACTGGATCTATTAACTCATTTGCTTGTGCTACTGCTATGTTAGAGTGGAAAGAAACTAAACTGTGAGGTTGGGCTTTCGCAGGGACAAACTAATGCTTATGCGCTCTGAAAGGGCTGGAGAGGCAGAGTTTGAATACAAAGAGGTAAGTGTTACATTCAGAAAGCTAGCCTGTCTTATGTAAAAAAAAAAACTCTTCACTGTTCTAGTGACTGAACTTGGCTTGGATGTGTGATTATACAGTTGAAAGCAGAGAGTGAAGAGGCTACTAGAAGATACCAGTCTATAGTTAAGTTGATGAGTGAAGAAATAGTCCGGTTCCAAGAACAGAAGACTGCTGACATGGGCCTTGCTTTTCACGAGTTTGCAAAGGGACAAGAGAGGCTTGCAAAGGAGATTGCTGACGCATGGCGAAGCCTCATACCAAAGCTGGAGAAGTGTTCGTCTTCTTGATAAAGGGTTGTTCAATATACAGCTGAAGATGGTGTGCCTGTGTTCATTTGTAGACCTGGGCCTCATCTTTGTGATCCAAAATTGGCTTACATAAGTACAGGAGTTTGCCTTTGCCTATCCCACAGCTCAAATAAGCTACAGTTGGCCACATAAATATGATGTCAACTTTCTTCGGTTGGGGGATGGCTACCATATGATGATTGATGTGTTCCTTTGAGTCGGTCACAGATTTGATCTCACAATTGGATCTTGTCGACAGTAACTTCAAACTTAGATTCTGAGTGTTAGCTTGTTCAGCATTCTGTATTAGTAAATGTATGTCCAAACATAGTTATGAAGTCTGTATTATAAACATACTTTTATGTGCTCTCTCTCTCTACGTTGTTTTTTTTTTTTTTTTTTTTTTTTTGTGGGTGGGGGGGGGGGGGGGGGGGGGGGGGGGGGGGGGTTCGTTCCACTTATTTATTATGAATTTGTACTTATATCCCACTTTTTATGTTTATTAGATTTACATAAAAAAATTTGTCACGAAAAATATTTTTTGTGACAAAACGAATGTTTTGTGACAAAAATTGGGATGTAAGTTTAATAGACACAAAATATGAGATGTTAGTATAAATTTGTATTAATAAGTGGGAAGAAAGTCAGATTTCCCCCCTTTGTTTTTTCTCTGAGCTCCAAGTTCATTGACAATGCTATTTTTTGCTACACTTTGCCCGAGACAAATTCCAGAAGCAGTTAGCATTTGTCTTCTTGATATTCATGTGAAAAAAATCATATGGACTAAATATTTGACCTACAACTAATCACTTAATTTATGAAAGTGTTTAATTTTAGAACATATCAACAATGGGATGATGATCATAAATTGTGCTAGAGAGCCTTTGATTATAAATACGTAATTTAGATAAAAGTAATGTTATCGAGATAATTCACAAAAAAAAAAAAATGGTACTTCTGAAAATTAATTGCCAAACTAAAGTTATTTTCTATTAGAGAAAATTGCATTTCCGAATAAAGATTTCAAGTCAACAGAAAAAATGCATTAAATTAAACTAGTATATATGCGTGTACTTTGTATCGTAATATATAGATTATTATTAGAACACGGATTTTATATATTATTACTAGAAAGATTAAAAGGTTGTTGTAATTATTCTAATTTTTATTTATCTATATACTATCATTGACTAAAAGGTTATTGCAATAATGCTAATTTTTATTAAGACTATTTAGGAAGTCAAAAAAGGAGGTGAGATTTATCAAGGACAACTAGGTCAAGTCAAAAAATAAGTGGAGGCCTATTCTCATACTTTTTTTTTCTAATAAAAATATAGGAATTAAATTATCCAAAAAATATTGAACTACAATTTCTTTCAATTGAGATAATAATTATCATTTACCATATAATTATATTTTTAAGTTTCTAAATTGGGCATACGGAATAGTGATGGTGACAAATACTTAACTAAATATGGACAAAAAGTTAATTTTACTTTTCCTATGGGTCTGCTTGGCAATTCATGCGGGTAGGGGATATAGGGTGTTTTTAGAGTAACGTAAATGAACCATAATGAGCAGTCCGATTTTTGGTAGTTTTAAATAGCAGTTTTTAAACCACTCCAATTCATGCTTGGTAATTCATTAACCACCGGTTCTGAAAATTTTCTCCAATAATAAAATTATCTTTTTGTCCATATGTAAATAAAAGTTATTCATGATAAAATATGAGTTTATGGACATGAAGGTAAACCTCATCAAAAAATATTTCTTGCATTCTTATCGCCAAATGTTTGTATAGTGAAGATGAGTCAATGAAGGCAATATAATAGCGTCTTCAGTTAATCCCATATTCTTCTACATCCACTAGCACAACAAATGAAATGACATTCATTAGCACAACAAATAATTTTTTAATTAAAAATAAAATCTCAAATTAGACTAGTATAAAATTTTCAAGACCAAAATGTCGTAATAGTAAATAAAATACAAGTTAGAGGCCTAATTAAGTTGCCACATCTTGAAGCATCTTCATTAAGACACCTTTACGACGATGCATCGAAAATGAATTAAAAACCGCAACTTTGTAGGATTATCAAGGAGAAAAGTTTGAGCACCTATCAGCTTGTCATCGTCATCCTCAACCCCAATCTCAACTAAATATTCTAGCAATTCATCGTCCTTCAAAGAAGATTGGTTTGCACACCGCAATAATATTTCAGTTAGACAATTCGCTGCCTTGTCTACCGCATCAACAACTTCTTTCAATGCATTCTTGTCTTTGCCAACATTACGTCTACTTTTATACTTTTTAGATATACTCCCAAGTCTCTCACCTTCTTCAACATCCACAACATGCAATGTAGCTTCATTTTTGCTCTCATATCATCAATTGAGTTCATTGCACTATGTTGAGATAAATGAGCTCTTTTCCTCTTGATCTCTCTAGTAGTATCACCTTCATTCCCATTTGTCCTATCTTTGGCAAAAATCTCACATAGCTTGTCATAGTTATATATAGGCTTGTTCCTCCATTCTGCAGTAATATGATTTGCCTACACAAAGCAGGTCGAGTGAATTAAGTAATTTTGAAAAATAAATCAGTCTAACTAATTAATTTATCATATTCATATTTGACATTGAAGTACAAATTATACACACACACACCGACCTCAATAAGTTTGTCCCAAATTTCGGGTTCAGCAATCCATGTTGAAGTAGTTCGATCGTACGCAAAACCACTTAATCCATCCTTAAAAACATCATAGCAAGCCGCCCAAGTTTTTTTTTATTAACTTCATGTGATTTTGAATTATATCCTTGTCCAACACAATATTTGGCAATTCATTCTTTAGTTTTTTCAATATTTGTTCATGAGTTTGTCATGTAAAGGTTCCTCCCACCCTGTTGCCTTGCACATGCTAACGTAAATATTCTTCAATGAGAATATCATCCATTGATTGGGTCCAGCGCAATTTGGTTCTTTCTTTACCTTTGGAAGCATAGTTTTACAGCAAATAATGATTACACAAAAAATATATTAAAAAAATTCATTAACATTAAAAATAATGCACCAGAAACAACACACAATACAAAATAAAACAATTCATAGTTTGTTAGTTATGACAACTAAAAAGTTCAATTGCATTAAAATAACGCTAAGTGGCATTCAATTGCTGTTCAAAATATATACTTCCCACATTTCATTTGCTATGAAGTTTCTAATAAACTCTCATTTTGCTGCATCTTCCCGAGTATCTGAATTGTTATAATTATTCATATGCTCTTTAGGTCCCGTAATTATATCTGCATCAACCTCAGCTATGAGACTCTCATCCGGATCCACTCCTATCAGGAAATTATGAACTATCCAAGAGGCTGATACAATTAGTTTTTGTGTTTGGATGTTGTACACTGGCTCGGTTCCACTTCCTATAATGGGAAAGCGTTTCTTAAGTACACCAAGTGCCCTCTCTATCGCATTGCGCAATGAGGAGTGTTGATGATTGAATAATTCACGAGCATTTGTAGGTGGATTTCGCTATGAATATTCTTTAATGTGATAACGCTCTCCTCTATAAGGTGTGATGAGACCACTTCGAAGCATGAAACCCGCATCAACAAGATCAATTTTTTCTACATTAGCACAAATATTGTCAATATACTAGTGTCAAATATAACATAAAATGATGCAATTTTTTAATTATTACCTTCTGGAATATGAAGTGGATAATCACGTGTTAGGGCATTTTTCATTATCCTAGAGTCAGATGCAGTCCCTTCCCACCCAGTTAACACATATGTGAATTTCTAGTCAAATGTACAAGCAGCCATAACATTCATAGTTGGGTAATCCTTCCTGCCACGGTACCTAGCAGCTTCTCTAGTCGGTACTTTCACACGAATATGTGTACCATCAATTGACCCAATACAATCCTCCCATTTTTTTATTTAATGAGCTAAATCTTTAGGTAGGGCTGCAAACGAGCCAAGCTTTTGTAAGTTTGAGCTTGGGTTGACTAGAATTAATCGAGCTCGGGCTTGATAAGTTTTTATTTTTAGAGCTCGAGCTTGGCTTGGTTTGAGCTCGAGCTTGGCTTGATAAGCAAGCTTGATTCTTGATAAACAAGCTCGATAAGCTTAAAATCAAGCTCGTTAAGCTTGATTTCAAGCTCGCTCATCTTTATTTCAATTTTTTTTTGAAATCCACACCCCCCACTCACAATTAGGGGACTCGAACATTGTCGGCCCCTCCGGGTGTCCGCTCTAATACCACTAGGTTAGAGAACTCGGATATTTCAAGCTCATTAAGCTTGATTTCAAGCTTAACGAGCACGATTTCAAGCTAGTTAGGTTTTAATTGAAGTACATATAATATTAACAATTTATTTATAAAATTTAATTAAAAAAGTTCTTTAATATCAATTATTAAGGACATATAAATGTATAATGCACACAACTATATGGTTATACAAACATATATAAAATTAGAATTCAACAAAGAACAAATGAGCTTATAAACAAGCTCCTAAACAAACTCCTAAATGAGCCAGCTTGCAAGTTCATAAACGAGCAAGCTTGCGAGTTCAAACGAGCCGAGTACTTCTAAGCTTGAGCTTGACTCATTTATTAAATGAGCTCGAAAATGAAGCTTGAGCTCAGTTTGTTTACTAAACAAACCGAGCTCAAACAACCTTTTATCAAGCCGAGCTTCGAGCAACTCATGAACGGCTTGGCTCATTTGCAGCCCTATCTCTAGGTAATAAAATTCAAAGTTTATAGTGTTGGTAATATATACCTTAAAGTATGAGTAGAATCTGTCATGTTGACATATTTCAGATGGCACTTGGTCTCCATTTGCTTGTACAATGTACATATCCTCTAACTCTATGATTGCTTCCATTACTTTATGAAAGTGGCGACTACCCGTCTCACCAGATCGATGGAAAAGCAATGAACAAGTACTCTGTCTTGTGGTTTGGCCTATAATCCAAAGAAGTTTAGCAACTTATTTTTCAACTGTGGCTCGTCAAGTTGCACGAAGTCCCCCCCCCCCCCCCAACCCTTACTAGAATGCTACAAAATTCTACAAATGCCGCAGGACCCATTCGTATCAAATATCGACCACTTGGTTTCGCAACTCGTTGCATTACTTCATTTCGTACTCTCTCACTATGCAAGTGTATTGTACGATTTATTCAATTCAAATTTGAACTAGTTCGTGCAGTGGACCGTTGTGTTAATGTAAATCCAACTAGTAGGAGATACATCGTACAAATATGATGTTGACAGTCGATAGTGCATAGGGTCAAATCACGAGGGTTGGCCATCTACAAATCCAAATTGTTGAAATCACATATATTACCTCAAATATAGCAACAACAAAATTAATTAGCAATTGAAAGCAAACAATAACAAACAAAAGTTCAAATATAAAAAATAAGAAAGATACATGCATGTACTGTAGCCATATAGGCATGTTGGGAATAATGATGCATGCATGTATTATGGGTCTGTTGGCATGCAGGAAATGGTGCATGCATGTATTGTGACGGAAGAATAATGCATGTGCGTGAGTGCATTTATATGCATGTATTATGTATTGTGGGTCTGTTGGGTATGTAGGAAAGATTTGTGTGTAATACCCATGAACATTGGGAAGATAGTTGGACAGAGTTAGTAACTAACCGGAAACAACAACGGAAAGAAAACAGCAGCCGTAGAAAGGAGCCGTAGGAAGGAAGAAAAAAAAACAAAGAAAAAAAAAGGATTTAGTTATTAGTAGTTATATTTATATTTTTTGGTGAGGATATAAACAGAATAAAATAATAAAGCCATCCAAAATCCACCAATTTGGGGTGTTTATAAAGATACCAAAAAATGAGTTAATTAGTTGTACCTTCCTATGGTTTGTACGCATTTTGGTAACTGTTTCTGTTGTTTAAAAATTAAAGAACACCCTCCTGATTTATAGAGTTAATTAGTTGTACCCTCCGGTGCATAGAAGAAAGTGAGTGAAAAATTAAGCACCCAGCGGGTGTTCTTTATTTTTAAAACAAATGGAACAGTTAACAAAATGCGTACAAACCATAGGGGGGTACAACTAATTAACTCACCAAAAAATACATTACATCGGTTTTGGGAGATTTTTGAGTCGACCATATCCAGTGGCTCAAAAAATGTAACAAGCATCGGTTTTCATAAATGATCGGTTTAAAAAAATCCCAAATCTAGTGAAAACACCATTACAAAACAGACGCTATATGTTTTTTCTTTTCTTTTTGCAATGCTCGGCATAATGCATGAGACTTTGTGCACACTGCGTTGTATGCCATTTGGGTCCACTGTGCCCAATTTTTACGCACACACACTCACGCCTCCCTCGCGGTTCCATCCTGAGACCGTCCTCCTAACAAATGAGATTATTTCGCTCCTCACTACTGACTACATGAGCCAATTAAATTTAATTTTTATATAGAGTTATATATAAATAAATCTGGAAATTGCTGAGGAACCCAATTTCGGGGTTGGTTTTTATGAAATACCCACCAGCATGATGGGTTTTATGAAATGCCTAGAATTATATATTTCTACGTTAAGTATTCCAAGATTCCCTTTAGATGCTCTGTATTTACAAAATTAATACCATAACTACCCCTCCGCACAAACTCAGATCTGGATTGCGATTCTCTTCTTCTTCTTCTTCACGAGAGATCTGAATTCCATTGCTCTCATCTTCAGCAGAGATCGCAAAGATCATTCGTAGTTCACCATTTTTTTTTAGTCGAACTCCGATCATCGCTTATCTTCTTCTTCTTCTTCTCCGACAATTAGGTCAATTATGGAGAGAAGATCTTCTTCTTCTTTTCCATAAGAGTTAGCATCGTTTTGAAAGAAGAACGAAAACTCTTGAATCTTTATTCATGTCAAATTTCTTTCCACAAAACAAAAAAATAAAAAAATAGGTTCCTGTCAACTGTTCTCCGTCGATATCGCACGAAGAATAGTCATTCTCCTGCATTTTTAACAAGGAGAATGTCATTCTCCGTGTTGAATGGCATTCTCCGTGTTTCTAACACGGAGAATGGCCATTCTCCGTGTTTCTAACACGGAGAATGGCCATTCTCCTGTGTTTTAACATTTGAATGACCATTCTCCGTATCATTTAACACGGAGAATGTCATTCTCCATGTTATTTAGCACGGAGAATGGTCATTCTCCGTGTAATTTAGAAACGAAGAATGCCATTCTTCGTACTAAATTACACGAAGAATGGTCATTCTCCTACGTTTTAACACTGAGAATAACCATTCTCCGTGTAAATTAACACGGAGAATGTCATTCTCCGTTTTAATTAATACGGATAATGTCATTCTCCGTTTTATTTAACACGGAGAATGACATTCTCCGTGTTAATTTACACGGAGAATGGCCATTCTCCTGCATTTTAACACTGGAATGACCATTCTCCGTGCTAAATTATACGGAGAATGGCCATTCTCCGTTTTATTTAACACGGAGAATGACATTCTCCGTTTTATTTAACACGGAGAATGACATTCTCCGTGTTTCTAATACGGAGAATGGCCATTCTCCTGCGTTTTAACACTGTGATGACCATTCTCCGTGCTAAATTACACGGAGAATGACCATTCTCCGTGTAAATTAAGACGGAGAATGACCATTCTCCGCGTAATTTAGCACGGAGAATGGCTATTCTCCGTGTAAATTAAGACGGAGAATGCCATTCTCCGTGTTACTAACACAGAGAATGACTATTCTCCGTGTAAATTAAGACGGAGAATGACATTCTCCATGTTACTAACACGGAGAATGGCCACCCTCATGCGAAATTAATATTTTTCGTGTTCTAACACGGAGAATGACCATTCTCCTGCATTTTATGGTCAGTTGAAACTTTGAAGGGCCATAACTTTTGACTGGGAGGTCGAAACGAGGCCCCGTTTGTCCCAAAACGAGCGTATCTTCGAGGAGTCTGAAAGTAACAGCTTCTTCGTTAGACGGCCTTCCGAAATTTTAGAATCGCAAAAAAAATGATGTTTTGACCTCCGTTTTAGCACTTTTGCCGTTTGTCTCGGTCTTTCCGAAATTTTCCGACGAGTTTTTGAAGATTTTTGAGGAGAAAACCTAGATTCGAAAGTGAGCAGCGTATGGAAGAAGATGAAGTATCGAAACGTTTTTTTTAAGAGTAGTTTCGTGGGTGTTTTCAATAAACTAGAAGGAAGGGCAAAAAGGTCATTCGGAACCCTCTTGTAGGAAATAATAATGCCCTTGTTCTCATTGCTAGGGTTTTGTTACAATATTTATAGTGTTTATATTTGGGCTTATGGGTATGGGCCATATTTACATTATCAATATAATCTAACACCCCCCTCAAGTTGGAGCATGCAAGTCACAAATGCCCAACTTGGGAAGGAAAGAATCAAACACTTGCTTTCCAAGGGGCTTGGTGAAGATGTCAGCCAGTTGAGAAGAAGTAGGAACATGCGAGGCTATGACGGTGCCATCTCTAATAGCATCGCGAACAAAATGCAAATCCACCTCAATATGCTTACTGCGCTCATGAAATACCGGGTTCTGAGCCAAGTGCAGGACTGACTGACTGTCACAATACACCGACATAGCAGACTCCTGACGAACACCCAAACACACCAATAACTCCTTCAACCATTTCAACTCACAAACAAGCGCAGCAAGAGATCGGTATTCAGCTTCAGCGGAGGATCGGGAAACAGTTGATTGCTTCTTGGTCTTCCAAGAAATAGGAGACCCCCCCAGAAACACCAACCAACCTGTAACAGAGCGGCGAGTCAAGGGACAACTTGCCCAGTCGGAATCACACCAACCAGAAAGACGGAGATCACAATCAGCTTTCAAAAGAATACCCTGTCCTGGTGCATTTTTGAGATATCTGACAACTCTCAAAGCAGCATGCCAATGATCTTGTCGAGGCTCCTGTAAGAATTGAGACAAGATATGCACGGCATAGGCCAAGTCAGGGCGAGTAAATGATAGATAAATCAACCTCCCAACCAGCCTCCGATAAGTCTCTGCATCAGCCATCCTCGGACTAGTCGATTCTGCCAGCTTGTGATTGGGCTCCATGGGAAAACCAGCAGGACGAGACCCCATCAAACCACATTCTGAAATGATGTCCAAAGCATACTTCCTTTGACACAAGGAAATTCCTTCCGCACTCCGAGCAACCTCTATGCCAAGGAAGTACTTCAACACGCCAAGGTCCTTCATGTGAAAGCAAGAACTAAGGTACTTTTTGAAAGCATCTAAAGCATATGTGTCATTACCAGACACAATCATATCATCCACATAGATCAAAACATGCAACTCTATCTTCTCCTTAAAAAAAGAGAAAAGGGAATAATCAGAATGTGATTGAATAAATCCATAGGATATCAGAGAAGCAGTAAGCTTAGCGAACCAACAACGTGGTGCCTGTTTCAATCCATATAGAGACTTACGCAGGCGACACACTTTGTTGGGTTCACCATGCGAAAAACCTGGCGGCAACTTCATATATACTTCTTCTGTCAGATCACCATGAAGAAAAGCATTGTGCACATCCATCTGGTGTAAAGTCCAGCCTTTTACAGCTGCAACAGCCAAGAACGCCCGAACTGTAGGCATCTTAGCAACCGGGGCAAATGTTTCTGAATAGTCGATCCCCTCAACCTGATGGTTACCAAACACAACTAGCCGTGCCTTTAAGCGCTCAACACTGCCGTCAGATTTGTACTTTATTTTGTACACCCATCTACTTCCTAATGCTTTCTTTCCAGGAGGCAAATCGACAAGACTCCATGTCCCATTATCTTCCAGAGCCTGTATTTCAGTTTGCATAGCCGCGCGCCAGCCTGAATCTCGCGAGGCCTGGCGATATGAAGTAGGCTCAACACCTGCAGTGATGGCTGCAAGAAAATCTCTATGTCCAGCAGTAAATATGTCATAACTTAGAAATTGTGTTAGAGGATACGAAGTACCTGAGGAAGTGACGGGAACAGATGAACTGTGGTGAAGGGGGGGACTTTTACTTCGAACAGCATTCGTCACAAAATCCTGTAATCGTGCTGGCTGTGATTTCTTTCTCATACCTCTTCCCAATACTACCTCGTCGGACACCTCTGGCAACACTGTATCCCCTGTATCATTAGTAGTATCCGCATCACCCTCAGCGGACTCTCCTGTCAATACTTCTGCATCGACCTGTGCATCCTTGCCAGTCGGTTCCGAGCCACCAGCAACCACTCCGGCCTCAGCAACCGTAGCCGGCACCATCCCAAAAACTTCTGTATCGTCTCCCGGCACCTCAACAGATGTATGGCTTGTCGCAGAAGACATCTCGCTAGCAGAGCCACACCCAGGAAATTCTTTTTCATAAAAAGTAACATCACGGGACACAAAAAATTCACCAGTCTCCAAATCATACAGTTTCCATCCCTTTTTATCAAGTGGATACCCAACAAAGATACATTTTCTGCTCATGCTAGCAAATTTATCATGTCTGGATTTCAAATCATACGCATAGCACAGACAACCAAAGATACGTAAATGATCATACGAAGGAGCCGAACCATATAAAACTTCATAAGGAGACTTAAAATGCAAGATACTAGAAGGGGTCATATTTATCAAATAACATGCACCCAGAACACATTCCCCCCAAAAATCCACGGAAAGAGAACCCTGAAATCGCAATGCCCTGGCGACATTTAAAATATGTCGATGTTTTCTTTCCACCCTTCCATTCTGTTGAGGTGTCCCAACACAGGATGTTTGGAACAATATACCTTGAGATAAAAAATAATCTCGTAAACAATTAAATCCAGTGCCATTGTCACTCCGCACTCGACGGATATCAGCCCGAAACTGACGCTTCACCAATGAATTTAAGAAACGCAGAATAAACAACACACTTATCTGTCAATAAAACAACCCAAACAGCTCTAGAAAAATCATCCACCAAAGTCAAAAAATATCGTGCCCCATTAGATGACGGAACACTATATGGTCCCCACAGATCACAGTGTATAAGTTCAAAGCATCTCGAAGCACGATTATTACTATCAGGAAAGGCATCACGAGTCTGTTTAGCTTGATGACAAATATCACAAGCCTTATGAGAAAACACTCCACTACCAGAGAGAAAAGGTAAAGTCTGCATTACTTTATCTGAAGGATGTCCCAGTCTACTATGCCAAACCTCGGAATCACTTTCTTTGCATGCCAGGATCACCGAAGCCAAAGAAGCTGGAACCTTCCCCAAGAAGTAAAGTCCACCCCGTTGTTCACCTGCCCCAATCACCATCCTCGTACTTCGGTCCTGAACAAAACACAAATCAGGAGTAAATAACATATCACAATTTCTGGCACCAATCAATTGGGAGACAGAAATCAAATTGCAAGTCAATGTCGGAACATAAAGAACATCCGTCAACACCAACGAAGCAGTCAAAAATACTTTGCCTCTCAGAACAACCTCAATAGTGCTTCCATCAGGCAAAATCACAGGGCAGACAGGGCCCTCAAAACAATCAACTAAACAGTCACGAGAGCCTGTCGCATGAAGAGTAGCCCCAGTATCGAATATCCAAGGGACAGAAGAATTCTTACCCATCAGACGATCAGAGTTTGAAGAACCAGAGTTGGAAGAATCGTCGTTACCCAGCAAGCTCATCAGTTTCTGCCATTGTTCACCTGAGAGTGGTGAAGGATACCCTCCATGCATCATATCCGTCGAACTCCCAGCAGGACCAGCAGGACCAGCAGGGACACCATGACCAGCAGCGGCGACATGATGAACAACCCCTGCACCACCAGCACCACGTCCCCCATCACGTCTTGGTGGTGGTGCCGAGCCTCTCCCACCACCACCACCACGTCTGCCCTCACGCCGAGGACGAGTCTCCCACCACTCTGGATAGCCAATCTTGGCAAAGCAAGTTGCAACATCATGACCTGTTTTCTTGCAATGAGTACAAACCATACCTGATTTGTCCCTGGAATCTGAGGTTCTACTAGTAGAAGTAGTAGAAATACGAGGTGAAGACTTGATAGCCAGCGCCATCACCTCCTCACTAGCGGATTGGATCTGAGATTTTCGCATATCCTCCTCCTCACGGACTGCCTGGTATGCCCGATCTAAACTTGGCTGAGGATCCTGAGCCAGAAGATTAGATCGGGTATGACCATACAACTCAGCATTCAACCCATACATAAAGTCCTGAAAGTGATCTTCATCCCTCATAGCCTGTAGCTTGGCAGCAAGTTCACCACAGGTACAAGTAGGCAATGGAAAATAAGCAGCTTGTTCATCCCACAAAGACTGCAAATTTCCAAAATAGGTTTCCACAGACATCGACGCCGTTTGTTTGCACTCGGCCAAAGCCACCTTAATTTGTTGCTTCCGAGTGCCGTTGCTAACAACAAATCTTTTCGCCAACAAGTTCCACAATGGATAAACCTCCTCAAAGTACGGCAAAGATTTCTTCAGAGACGGATCAATGGTATTAAGAACCCATTGAACCAATAGCGCTTGCACGCATCTCCAATCAAGCAATTTGCTAGCATCATTAACAGGTTTGACTTGAGTACCCTCCAAAAAAGTGATCTTTCGCCTAGAGATCAGGGAGAGACGTATCGACCGAGACCACTCAGCATAGTTTGGTCCACGGAAAACAATAGGAGTAATGATATTTCCTGGTTGATCAGCAGAACTCAGAAAATATGGATCCTTCGGATTAGGATAATTTGGGTTATGTGCACTGCCACCGCCAGTCGCGACGGAGTAGCTGGACGCAGCATCATCTGCCATCGCGGATGTCGGGTGTACAAAAAATTTTGTACAACGCCGACGAATCGGCCGCTGATGGACGGGGTTGGCGGCGAATCGGCCGCGATCAGGTGCGCCGGATCTGGCGCGAAGGGGCGAGTGGATGTCGGGTGTACAAAAATTTGTACAACTCCGACGAATCTGCGAAAGAGATAAAAGTTTTTGTTTTTTTTTTTTTTTTTCATTAATTCCAAAGTAGCTTTGTGCACTTCAAGATTATGGATCTGACAACTCTCAAACACCATTAATTCTACAACAAAATTCTTTTGAAAGCTGCTGTGGTGTCCAGGAAGAAGTCTTCCCGAGGAAGAAATCAATAAAGAGCACGTCGGTCAAAAGAGCACGTCGAGGAAGAGAAGTTTTCCCGAGGAAGAGAAGTCTTCCCGAGCGCCGAAAAAAATATTCTTTTGCTCGGACTCGCCGAGGAAGAAGTCCTCCCTGACGCCGATCGCGGAGCCTCCGGTCACGCCGCTGCGGGAGGTGAGCACGTCGACACCGGACTTCGTCAAGTTTGGGCCGGTACTGCCGAAGAGCGCCAGGTTCGGTTAGGGCGCGTAGGAGGTCGGCCGGATCGAGGATGTTGAATATGACGGCTAGGATTTTTGTGGAGGCTCTGATACCATGTAGGAAATAATAATGCCCTTGTTCTCATGCTAGGGTTTTGTTACAATATTTATAGTGTTTACATTTGGGCTTATGGGTATGGACCATATTTACATTATCAATATAATCTAACACCTCTTTATATATTTTTTTGCTAATTCTGGACACGCGATAAAATTTTATTATATTGTGAATTTTTCATAAAACTTTTTTATTTTTTTGACATTTCATAAATTTCCCCTAAATAAATATAAAATATATAACATATACATCTATCGCACGCATTGCGCTCTCAAGACCGATATCATTCCTTAATTTATTCTAAATTTATGGACCAGGCCGGACCCGGTCCATCAGTCGTCCCCTCCTATAAAAGAACGGCGCCTCCCTCTCATTTTAGTTGGTTCTTTTTTTTTTTTTTTTTTTTGAAGATGCAGATCTTCGTGAAAACCCTAACCGGGAAGACCATCACCCTCGAGGTGGAGAGCAGCGACACCATCGATAATGTCAAGGCCAAGATCCAAGACAAGGAAGGTCAGCTCACCGATCCCTCCGTCCTTCTTCTTCTTCGTTCTCGATCGGAAGCTCTTCTTATTTTGTTTCTCTTTGCTTCGCTGCAGGAATTCCTCCGGACCAGCAGCGGCTGATCTTCGCCGGGAAGCAGCTCGAGGACGGCCGGACCCTCGCCGACTACAACATCCAGAAAGGTACAGCAAAATGGACACGGGGACACGGACACATCACCTTTTTTTTTCTTCTTCTATAGTCTTTTTTTTTCTGAGTGTAAACATCGTACGGCATGTTAGAGAAGTCTCATCTTTCCTGTGGTTTCAATGTCCCATTCGGCACAAATAATGACACGACAAGAAGGTGGACACGACTGACACGATACTGAGTCGGGAATTTACGATCGTATCTTGGAGTCTCAGTGTCATGTCCGATCCACGGACACGACAACCGAAATGGAGAGTCGCCGTGTTTCCTAAATCTGCTATGATAGATATTCTGACGAGAAGAAGTTATCATATTTCCGCTTGATATCTCTTGGTTTTGTTGGGGGAACTGTGGTTTTAATCAGTTAGTTTCTTGCCCAGATATGCACACACAAGACGAGAACTCTGATCTTTCTGCTCGATCCGTGATGGCTTACGTGGAAACATGTGGGTTCAGTCTGTTCCTATGACACAAATAATGACACGGCACAAAGATGGACACAAACGACAATATGCCCTTTTAGAATTTCTGTTTTTATCCTGGAGTATCGGTTTCATGTCGGATCCACGGACACGACATATTGGAGTGTCCGTTTTTTCTTGATCAGTTAGGTAGAAACTTGGATGAAGAGTTCTCATATTTTTGCAGGAGATCCTTTTGTTTTGTTGAGAAAATTATGTTCAAATAGAACAGATACAAAAAATGAGCACGGTAACACGGACAAAACACTGCTTCTTGTGTCCTAGTGCATCTTGGTTGTGTCCAGTATGTGTCCAACACAAACAAAGGACAACCTGTTTGGACTCTGTTCTTCCTTGATCAGCCCTGATGATGATTGTTTTGTGAAATGTTGCAGAGTCGACTCTACATCTGGTGCTGAGGCTGAGGGGGGGCGTTGGGTTCTTCCCGTCATCATTGTTGGCGCTTGCTAGGAAGCACAACCAGGACAAGATGATCTGCCGAAAGTATGCTATTTTTCTCTCTTTACTTATAGCTGTAGAATATTTTTTTTTTTTGTGGGTGAACAAGGGTGTTGATTTTGAGGTACTAAACTGTAGAAGAGTAGACATGGATCAAAAATTTAGATCTGGCTTAAAACTTCATTACCTATTATTACTCTTCTACAGCTGATTTTTATGGTTGGTACAGTTTGCCAACAAATTGATATATTGCTTTATTGGTTTTCTATGTTGCAGGAATATAAATGCACAATTACACAAACTGACATGGCGGCATGAACACATCACATGTTTAGTGTGCCCTAGTTTATTTTGGACTTGATGTGTCTGTAGCGTCCAATATTTGTCCCCAACACGACGAAACACCAATACGGCACTGATCTTTTTAGAGTGTCTTTGCTTCCTAGTTGGATATGCTTAGACTTGGTTTTAGATTGCTTATTGGAGGCTGTTTATGCCTTCCCCCCCTTGGAAAGTGGTCCAAGGCAGTATTGTAACAACAAACTCTCTCCTACTATTCAGTTCGATTTTGGGGTTACTTTTGACAACAAACTCCCTCCTACTATGCAATCCCAAACCAAGCCGTATCTATAGATTTATGTGTATTTGCCACGATCAAGAATTTAGATTATCATTTTGGAGTTATGTTGATTTATCTACTTATCCAAGGCATTTAGAAGCGTATAGATGTATTTATTTGTATTAGTAGTTTATGCCTACATTTTCTTCATAGATATGTAAGATATGCATAAATATTACAAAATACAGATATGACAACACGGATGAGACACCAATTTTGGAATGTCCTTGTGTATTTTTTAAGTTGTTGAGATGATATGACACCAAAATTTGAAGTGTCTTTGCTTTCTGTCTGTATATGCTTCATGGTAGGCATCTTTTATTCTTGATAGAAATAGTAGGAGGTTTGGAAACATAATTACTCCAAAAATTACAGTTGTATGTTGTGTCAAATAGGTACTGGTCAACACAGACATCCCAACTTACACCAGGACATGTTGAAATTGGTGTCGTGTCCTTGTCGACGTGTTTATATTGTGTCATATTGTAGTTGTATCCTTTCAACATGTGTGACATGTCTAATCAAACTTAGATCGCGTCTACTAAAAGTGATAGGACTGATGCAAATGTCGAGATGATATGATCCTTAACAGAGGAGAATGGAATAAATAGATTGTAGCTGGCCAAATTTTTTTATGGGAAGGCATGTTGTTTCTGTATATATTATCTGATGCATGTATTAAGTAGCCGTAGGACCGTCTGCTGAAGGTTAGTAGAATAAAGAACTCAATTTGTTACGCAGACAACTTCATGCGATCACCTAATTGAAATACCCGATCTATCTCAAGTAACACACTTCTGAACCATGGGATGAACAAGTGCTAATCTGAATTTGCTTTAGTTTTGTTTTGTTTCAAAATTGTCTGCCTTCTTCGCTCTTGGGTTCTGTAGCATAGTTACTGGGTACGAGCGTTCAGATTTCTGATACATTTTCGATCCTGGTCACCATGGTACTCGATTTGGGATCACTAAATTTGGTTAACCGAATCAATCGCTGAAATCTCACTATAAATCTGCTTTGCAAGATATTCATGCAATTCAAAATAAGCTGGAATGAGATTCCTTGCCAATTGGGGTTTTATGTATGAAGGTTCCAAGTTGTTTATCATTTTATTTTATAGTATATTTACATGTTTTGATTTGACACAATTGTATCATTTTATTTATGACTAAAAAAGTCGAGTTTTACATCTCCTTGAATAAAGTAAAGTTATGTGTTTGATTTTTCTTTTGTTCTATATAGCATCTTCTTTTCATATATGTTAGAATCATCTAGTCAAATTTAAATATATAACTAGTACCGTCCTAATTTGATTTTAAAGCATATTGCGAACCGAATTGGCGAACCAAGTCACCCGTTCCTCTCTGTAACGAAAAAAAAGAATATACCGTGTTCCAGGTAACTATGTTTTGTAGCAGCCGTAAGTGAACAAAATGCTAAAAAGTTGTGGAGTCACCCTATGAGTTTCGGGAACCAAATTTATATTTCAAAATAAAAGACGCATGGCGCACTCAGGCGCAAATGATCTATATCACCTGAGACGCAATGTGCACTTAAGGCGCGCATCCGAGCAAAGCAAGGCACAAAAATAAAAATAATAAAAATAGACATAAATAAATAAATTACTAATGTAAGGAATAAAAGAAACATGTTAAAAGTTTAACATAACCAAGTGAACTAGCAGCAATAGCAGTCAACAAAATTAACAAGAATTTATGTTCTCTAACAATTAGCTACAAAATAAAAGGAATATAAATTGTAAAATAAAAACATGACCAGTAGACGAATCATTCATTTTCATCAAATTCGTCCATCAGATCACCATCACCATCATTACTCCCATCAGTTTCATCTGATTTGACGCCCTCAATCTCCTCCGTATCTTCATCATAATCAAACTCATCCTCTTCAACTTGCATATTTGATGTTGTAGAAACCATGTTGCATGAAGTTGTAGTAGCAAATCTTAATCTTGATTTCGCTTGTCTTGTGTTTGCTAGAGGCTCTTCAACCTCGATTGCGCGACCCACATCTCTCCATGAGAGTTGTTCATAATAATAATAATAATAATAATAATAACTAGCTCATCTTTATCATTTGAATCCAATGTCTTCCCAATCAGCCGCTTGTTGTTATTAGCATTATCTTCTTAGCATAAGAGATCAATCTTATCCCTCCTATCATAGCGAGCTTTGAGTTTTTTATTATACTTGATGTAAACCAAGTCTTGTAGTTTTTGGTGCTCCAATTTGTTTCGTCTCTTTGAATGAAATTTTTCCCAAAAAAGAAAATCAATGAATATATTTATCAAAAAAGAAGTGTGTATTTACAGTATAATAACAATACTTGCTCAAATATATTTTAATTTTTTTCACAACCGAATGCACTACATGTTAGACTAAGAACTTTGATTGCAAAGTCTTACAATTTAGGAGCTTTACTACCATATAAATTCCACCATGTAGCTGTAAGTTAATTGTATTATTAGACATGAAAATTGCCACTAGTAAGTAATAAGCAAAATAAAATATCATTACCGGGAGGTTTGCTTCTTCTTGATCTTTTGGCAAAATTGGAACCAAAGAAACATACAACTTTCTTATGCATTGACAACTCATCCATATTTTGATCTTGTACCTCTTGAGTTGGGACTAGTCTTTCTATGCATGCGTATAATCCGGTGACAACTTCTTTTATCAGCATCAATATTAGGATTATTGTTGAAGAAATGAGGGTTCAAAAAATGACTCGCAACATGTAATGGATGGTGGAGCTATGATGGAGCTGTGATTTTCATCTCTTATCAATGATTTCAAATATTGTCTTATGCTTCTCTTCATTCTCATCAAAAGATTTTTCGATCTCCTTAGCCTTATCCATTGCTTCATATGTGTATTCTATTGCAGGTTTCTTTGCATTATCAACAAGACCAGGGGCGGATCCAGAAACTCAAACTAGGGTGGGCTATGATGAATTAGGGTAGGCTAATCCATACCAAAAAATTCAAAAATTCAAAAACATAAAGAAAAATAGAGTAAAAATAATTTTTTGGGATGGGCTCCAGCCCACCCCACCTTGTGGCTGGATCCGCCCCTGAACAAGACGAAGGTCATGGGCAAAAGGATCCATTATCTTCAAAGTAAAACAAACTATGCTCCAAAAAGAAGTCATAAAAATGGTTTCTGATACATTATTACCTTTTGCTTCTTTTGTCCATCTATTTTCTATCCACTTTTTCGACATAACATATTTCTCTAACAACTCTTTTGTTTATAAACACTTTGCATCGAACGATGTCGCAAAGCCTTACTCCACATCTTACGAACTTCTTGTTGGTGAATTCCCTCTCATTATGTTCAACACAAATGCTTGATTGTAAATAAATCCAACAAGATTGGTTGCTCTACCAATGGTCCTCTTGATCTTATTAATCTTTCAAATATCCTTCAACATAAGATCTTTGCGATGCATCGCACACGATGTCCAGAACAAATGCTTAATGCTTCCTCTTTGCCTCCAATTTTTTTTAATATCAAAATCAAACAAATCATAAAACAATTAGGATACATAGTTACTAAAAAAATGTCATAACTCATAAATAAACTAACTTACCAGCTAATCATTCGCTTCCATATCTGAAATCACTTGAACGACATTCTTTTCAGCAATGCGTTCCGTAAACTTGTCAGGAAGTTCAAACATTTTTTTCCACAAAAATAGTTCCTTTCGTACCAATGATCAGAAAATTGATCAACGTCATTTGTTTTCTATCCGTCCATGCATCAGACATAATGGAACCACCATATTTTTCTCAAGCTCCTTTATGGCTCTTCATCAATGTCTAAACAACTCCTTTTGAAGGACTGGTACTCTCAACTCATGGTAACTTGGAGGTTTCAAATTTGGGTCATAATAACCAATTGCATTAATTAAGCCTTGAAACTTTCTAGGCATGCTATATTGAAAGTAGGGATCGGCATTGGGCCGGACCGGGTTGCCCAAGTCCATAAAGTACGGGCTCGGGCCGGGAATGGGCCGGATTTTTTTTGACCCTAAAGAAATTCCGGGCCAGTCGGGCCACACCTAATTATTATTTATGAAGCCCAAGTCCGCCCACAAGATTCGAACTTTTCGGGCCAAGTCGGATCGAGCCGGGCTATTCTATAAAATTTGACTGATGCCTACTAATCCTAAACAAAATTGCTTACCTTCAAAATAGCAAATATAAACATATAAAGTAGTGAAACGGAGACGCGTTTCTTTGTTGATAATGATGGACTTGGACCACGGCTGCTTTTTGAAGCAAGCTGCTGACAGCTTGGTCAAAGTGAGCACCCAAAGCCCACGTCTCCCTCCCTCTAAGAGCCCAAGCTTTATTGTGATTGAACCACTAGGGATTATCATTTGGCCTTGGGCCGGATTCGGGTGGATATATACTCCAAGCTTGTAACGGTCGGACCTTGGGCCAGGCTCGGGCGGACGGATGCATAGCCCAAGTCCGGCCCTATACTAATATGGAACAGGTCGGGCTACTCCAATGATCGGGCTCTATCGGACTTTGGCCCATCGGGCCGGCGGACTTTTCGGGTGCCCATGAACTTCGGGCCAAATGATGATCCCTAATTGAAAGTTATTTCCACTTGATAATAGAAACGAGCTTATGTTGAACTCTTCTACGTCTTAGCTCTTTGTCACAAGTTTTTTTTTCATGCTAATTTGTCTAGTTTTTTTTATCTACCTCCGATTTTTAGACTTGACCGTCCTCTTTTGTATCTACCACCTCCACGTAACTTTTGAACTTCAACCTCTTCATCAATATTATCATCCACCCAAGTCCTAAATTGGCTCAAAAGTTGAGTTCTTTGTGTATTCTTTTGGGTTATGTAGTTCTCCAACTCTTCCTTAATATCTGGAGAACATTTACTACACGCATTGACATTCCTAAACTTTCCAATTTGTTTTTGCTTTGCTTGATGTATACAACTTTTTCCAACCTTGTTACAAAATAAGCAAGTTACTGAATTAGGATCTTTAGGATCCGCCAAAATATTGTACTTCTAACCTGGGTCATTTCGATTGGAGTTCGAAGAGCTTCATGATAACTGCCGTGAGAATTTTCCAAATAATAACTTCATAGTTCTAACAATAGCACAAAGTATTTACTTATGTAAATCCTCAAACAAAAAACTACTCCATGCAAAAAAGAGGAACATAAATAAACCTAAGTAGACAACATTCTAATATCTTTCTTTTATTTAAATTATCAAAAAATAAGAAGAAAAAGATTGTGAATCGTATTAAAAAAAAATCAAAGTCAGTAAAAAGAACTAAAAAAAACTGCAGAAGCTCCTTTACATTTTGACGTATCTGTACAAAGAGCATATTTAGATACTGCAATAATTCTTTTCCATTAAGGTTTTCTTGTATACAATGTTTTGCCCTTACTTCAGGAGCTGGGATTTAGCAGTGCCACAATCACCCAAGAGAAGAACATTGATTTCCCCTCTACATCGATGCTTTCGTTACTATTGAAAAGCACCTCGTGAAAGGTGTGCCTTGGGGAATGCACCTCGCCTAGCGAGGTAATAGGTGCTGCTCGTGCGCCTTGATGCGAGGCGTGCATTTGACTACATTGTTCAGAATAACTAGAGAGTGTGTTTCAGTTATGTGTATAGTGGGGTGAATCACCCATTCACACACTTGAATTTAGTTATAATCAGATTAAGTTGAGATCTGCATATTATAGATGCATTACACATGCTTGAATCTATCAGATTAGGGTTAGTATGTAGATCTCAACCAGCTAATTATTACATGCACCCTAATCAATTAATACATTGGCAATCTATTAAATCGACCAAGTGAGGTGATGCTATGATACTAAAGCAAATGATGATCCATAAGCAGCAAATACAACAAAAAGTTATAACCGTTGCCATAGATTTTACGTACAAGTAACTATAGGTCATGAAACCATATCCAAGACCAAGATCGTATTTCAGATCTTGTTGTCAACTATTTGAATACGTAGCAAATGATTCGTTGCACCATGGTTTTACCTCTTTTCAGGTATCCATATTTTGCTCTAGATAAAACTCTATGTTTTCTTTTTCTAAAGAACAAGTTAAAGTGACGACTTGTAAATAATCTCTGACTTCATGACTTTAATTATTTTATATACGAGGTTAATTTTTTATTGATTAGGAGACGATCAATGGTATGATTTAATTAAGTGACAATAAGTCTAGGTCACAATCAATAGGATTTAATTTAGTTATAATGAGTGCAAAAATTGATTGTCTCCTAACTAATAGGGATTTGTCTCCTTTTTAAAAGCTTATGAAACCCATGATTATTTAGAAGAAAAACACCTTTCTAGTTTTTTCTTCAGAGAAAAGAAGACCTAAAGTGCACTTGTGAACCAAGGAGACTATTTCAATTTCTCTCTGTGTGTGTAATTGTATGAGAAATATTCTTTTTATGTCACTAGATAATTTTCTACCATGACAGAAACATTGCTTTGTAGGAAATGTCTACCATGGCATATACATGTCATTATATTATTTGATCCATGTTCTGTGTCCATAAGACTCCATGTGGTTCCAAGTGCTGAATTATTTGGATGATTGACTTGTTCCATGCGTCCATTTATCTGTATGTGGTCCGAGTGCTAGATTAACTAGAAAGTGACACGTGTATACCAAACAAAATTTCTTTCATGAAATAGTATGATTTGTTATCCCTTTGTCTATTACTAAATGGTATTTGCTTGCAGTCTAAGAGAGCTTCTGAGATGGTTATTTTTCAATAGGCCCAACATGCCTTATTATTGCCAACCTCAATGATTTTACTGAACTTTTTTTTTTTTACTTATATTTCATACTTTCTTAACCGGCTCATTTTAATATAATGTTTGCAAAAACTTTCTAAATTGAGAGGGAAAGTGCTATAACACTCTGCGACTTATATTTTGCTTAAAAATGATTTCTAGTATGTTGATGGCTTGAAGAATGTTTTTTTTGTTATGACATTTTCTAATTAATCTAGAACATGGGGCATATCGTGGTGTATGGTCACTTCAAACATCTATAAGGTTCTAACTAATTCAACATTTATTTTGTAGGTGCTATGCAAGGTTGCATCCAAAGGCTAAGAATTGTCGCAAGAAAAAGTGTGGTCACAGTAATCAGGTAAATCTAGCAATTTTAGTGCAAAAGGGCAATTGGCAGTTCTCATACTTGTTGGCATGTCGGGTTTATTTTCTTTTATCATGTGTTGGAAAGGTGATGCTCCTTTTGATAGGAAATATTGTTGGGTTAAAATTTTGACGACATGGGTCTTAAAAAATGAAACTTGATTAGTCTATAGTTTTAGCATTGTTATATACAATGTTGTACTGGACGCTAGGCGAGGCGACAGCCCACCCGCCTCGCCTAGGCGTCCGCCCAGAATACAACTGCTCCTTTGCAGAAAAATCTGCAGTTACGTATATTACAATAAATATGTAGTATAAGAAATAAGCATTAAGCAATATAAGAGTCAACAAATATTACTCAACATCAAGTAAACACTAGACAAATTAAGCATCAAGTAAACACTAAACATCCTTTGGATTTTGAGTTTTGGAGCAGCAATCGGCTTCTTTTCTTCTCTTTTCTTTTGAATTTTGAGGACAACTGCCTTTTTCTCACTTTTTTTTTTCCTTTTTTTTATTCGAAAAGCAGTCTTTGGATAATAACTCTAAAGCACAATCAAAACTGAATTTACATTTATGCCATGATGGTAACCCATCATACAATACCTGAATGAACCCCCTTTTGTTTCCTCTGGTCGCAGGGGCGGATCCAGAAATGTATACTAGGATGGGCTAGAGCAGCTTGGGGTGGGCTGGGTGCAGGCTAACTCTCACAAAAAAAATCAGAAAAAAAATATATATATAGAAAAAAGAAGGATTTTTTTTTTGCTGGAGCCCACCCCACCCTCTACTTGGATCCGCCCCTGTCTGGTCGACCCTAGACGGGTGCCTAGGCGCCCATCGCCTCACACCAGGTCGAGGCGACCTCCCCCCAACCTGCACGCCTAGACCGCATAGACGTTGCATGTGACAACATAGGTTATATATCAAAATACTAGATGCTCCTCAGGTTTTCTGTTTTTACACCTTATATACTGGACGTTTCATTTGATGAGATTTGATATTTATTGTGTTCAGCTCTCAAGTTATTTTTACCTGGTTCTTTATTTTACAGCTGAGGCCAAAGAAGTTTTTTGTCAGCGTCTACCACTTCTGAGGCCAAAGAAGAAGATCAAGTATACTGTTGTTCTGGATGAATTTCTCATCATGTTATGTTTGTAATTGATCTCTTCGTTACATTTGATAGCTGGCAGTTTGTTGAAATTTTAGTTCGGCTGTCGAGAAAAATAATTCTAGTACTGAAAGTTCTTCCAAATTTTCAAGCATATCTAGAGTTGTTTTGCTACACTTATATGATACCGATATCTTTTTATTTTATAGAATGACAGCCTTTTCATTTAATACCTTCACATATCACTCTTATTGTCTGGGAATTTCATTTAGCAGATTCTTAGTTCCTCTGTTTCACTGGACAGTTTATGTGCAGGTGTAGTAGGTATTTTTGAGATAAATTAGAATGAACAACGGCAAATCCTTTTGAAATTTTAGGTGCCAGCTTAGTAGAGTTAAAACTTGTATACATTTGAGTATCGTAAATTTGTAATGTTACCTAACTTAGTTGCATACATGGATCGGTTCTTGTCGATCATGTTGCATATTTTCATCTCTTTCTAGGAAGAATTTGGCATGAAGTTTTAAGTACAAAAGAAACAATGAGTTTTGCAAGAATGCCCCATGTATGTATGAATCATTACTGTGTCATTCCCAACATGTCATTTTCTTCTAATAGTACCCTCCTAGTATACATTATATAAATTAAATTGTCTCTCATGTCCCAAAATTCCAATTAACAAAGAAAACTAAACTAAAAGCATATTTGGATTCTTTAAATACAAATTCATACTGGATTATGCAGCTGAAATATATGTTGCGTTTGCTTCATTCGAATGTAATTGTAATCACAATAAAATTGAGTTTATAATATAATAGAATTACAGTTACATTATCATATTTGATTTTAACATGTAATCAAATAATATAATGTACTAATATCAATTGGATTTAAATATTTGGTTTACAGAAAATTTACTGTACAATAAAAATTTTAATATAAATTCCTAAAAACGATAAAACTTTTTGAAATTTAGGGAAACGATAAGATCCGACAGACGCACTGTCAGAATTTGGAGTGATGCCCAAATTTCGACAGACGGTCTGTCAGAATTTAGACATCATCCCCAATTCCGACAGTCCATCTGTCGGAAATCCAGCACCACCCCCCCCCCCCCCCCCCCCCCCCCCCCCGGTTCAGTTGTTAGGTGGTTCGGTCGGTTCAGTAGTTAGTTCGTTCCCGCACGGTTCAGTTGTTTGGTGTGTTCAAAAAAAAGAAAAAAGAAGAAGAAGGGTTGGTTGGTTGGTTGGTTGGTAGGTGGAGAGTAAAGTGTTGGGGTGTTGGGGAGAGTAAAGTGTTGGATTGTTGCTGTGAAGCCGAGAAGGAGAAGGAGAAAAAGAAGAAGAAGTAAGAAGAAGAACAAGAAGAGGAGGAGGAAGAAGAAGAAGAAGAAGAAATTCAGTGGTAATTTTTTTTTTCTTTCAGATCTTGTACCCTAATGTTCACCCTTGTATCATAAACACTAATGTTGATATTTTTCATATTTTTTTAGGACACTAATGTAAACCATATGTCAGGACACTAATGAATAATGGTTCATCCTCATATTTTTTTTTTCATCCTAATATTTTTCTAGGACACTAATGTTCATCCTATTTCTCATATTTTTCTAGGACACTAATGTTGATATTACATAAACACTAATGTTCATCCTTGTATTCTAACACTAATTTTGAACCACTATCAAAATCCTACGAGTTTAATGTTCATTAAGGCATTGTGTGTCATTTTATATATACCACTAATTTTGAACCACTAATAACAACCACTAATGTTCATCCTTGTATTCTAATGTACATAAACACTAATAACAACCACTAATGTACATAAACACTAATGTTCATCCTTGTATTGTAACACTAATTTTGAACAACTAATTGTGTCATTTTATATATACCACTAATAACAACCACTAATGTTCATTGATATATTAGTGTTCTATAGCTCTAATATTCATTGATATCTACAATTAGTGTTCATAGTTGTGTAATATCAATGAAATTTAGTGTTAGGATACAATGACGTAAACACTAATTGTGTGTCATAAACACTAATGTTATTTTTAGAAATAATCAATGATACCTACAATTTTATAGAAAATAACAACCACTAATGTTCATTGATTCAATTTTATAGAAAATAACAACCACTAAATATGCATTTTGACAACCATCTTTTTACAAATGGCTACCCAAAACGATGGTCATATACTAGGGGGGCCAACTACAAAATTGATTAAGCAGCAACGCGAGTCGCACATATGTAGTCTGATATTTACTTGAGAGGTATATATACTTTTAATTGTGTTAGTCAGTAAAATTTTTATTTTATATGTTTAGTAATAATATAGTTTGTATGTTTTATATATAGCTATGTGATTATAAAAGGGAAGTGCGGTGTCGAGAACACAATACATGGCGCTATGAGGGTCAACTTGGTTTCTGGAAATTGACTAGTGACCAAGAATCTTTATTGCACGTATTTGGTTTTCATTACCTTGATCAAATACGTTTTCTACGTCACGATAGAGACTTGATTCTGAGTCTAGTGGAGCGCTGGTGGCCCGGACGAAATACGTTCCAGCTACCTTTTGGAGAAATGTCTATTGTGCTTAAAGATGTTGCAAATATTTTAGGTATACCTATCACAGGTGAACCTATAATATTTGATGAACAATTTTCTGCTGAGACAACGATCACAACCTACCTAGGTGTGGAGGCACCAAAATTGAAAGGCAAAGGCCTAGTGTCGTATACATGGCTCCGGCAGAATTTTATGCACACAGATCGTATCGGTGACCAAGAAATATCAGTTGATGAGGACCTGGTAAGTATTACATTTGTGGTTAATATTTGTGCACATAGATTATATATCAATTTAGTTTAGCTAATATAATGTTTTTCATATTCTGTTCAGGTCATTGCATGCACTAGAGCCTATTTACTAGGCCTTATTAATGCTTTTTTGTTTCCCGACGCATCAGATATGGTAAATTTACGGTTTATATTATTTCTGAATGATTTGACGGAACCGACGAGTCATGCGTAGGGAGCGTCAATGCTGGCATATCTATACAGTGCTATGTCAGACTTTGGGCAGTTCCATTCGAAGGACAAATTGATGAAAAATTTAAACGGATGTGCTACATTGATTCAGGTACGAAAATTGTTTGAATTTGGTATATATTTAAAATTTGTACACATATATCATATATTTTTTAGGTTTGGTCCTACGAGCATTTTTCTATCGGTAGGCCACTTTCCTTTATCAGTAGCGACGCACATGTATTTCCGGTCGCTTTACGGTGGACTACTGATGCGGTAGATCCCGCACACTGTGTTTACTCGGTTGCCCCGATATATCGGGGCCAATTTGATTCACTACAGATTTCAGAGGTAAATAAAAGTCACCATTCTATATTTATTTAGTATATTATGTTTTATTTCCTTATAATTATATGTCAACAAACAAGTTCAAATGGTCCATTATTCTATTAATCCTTATCCTTCTGAGATAGAACGAACAACATATGAATTATGTCTCTATAGGTTTTACATAGTATACCATGGAGACATAATGTATCATCCAGCTGATCGGATTATGCGGCAATTCGGTATGAAACAACATATACCCGAAGATCCGTTTCACTACAATCGTGGTAGAGGAAGTGCAACCGTAAGAGCCCGCAAATTAATTCCTGCTTGGAATTCCATACTAGAGACGCATAACATCTCACATTTGTCTCAGAACATAGCTACTATGGAGGACTGTAAGTTATTTTAAAGTTAATATTTTTGCCACATTTTTCTCATAACATCTCACATATTTCGTATATGCAACAGTATACGGGGATTTTGCATATAGATCTTGGTGGGGATCTCCAGTTATAAGCAACATACGCTACATATATCAGGAGCCTCGATTCGAGCATAGAGCTATAGATGATTCTAGTCTGCGTGAATTTTATCAACATATAATATCCACTGATGTAAGTAATTATTTTTAGTTTACAATATTTTGGATTACAATGTTTTAGCTTGCATAAGAACTAAAATAAAGTGTTATTATTTTAGGTTCCAGCTTTGGAGCAAGCATGTGATAACCCAGATCCTGAAGTGTTGAGAACGACAGTAAGAAACTTTCTGGACTGGGTGAAAGCGGAGCCGGAGCCTCCGAACCCTCCGCTACATATTCCGCAAGATTATACTGTAGGCGTTATTAGCCAACGTCAACCACTTCCCCGCAGGGTTAGACACCATGTCACCCAACCGTTCCCCGATAGTCCGCCCCAGCAAGCTGACGAGATCCCGCCTCAGCAAGCTGGCGAGATCCCGCCTCACCAAGCTGACGAGGAGTGGGCTGGCCAGGGTTCTTCCCAGTGGGCTGGCCAGGGTTTTTCGCAGTGGGCTGGCCAGGGGACTTCCCAGTGGGCTGACCAGGGGACTTCCCAGTGGGCTGGCCAGGAGACTTCGCAGTGGGCTGGCCAGGGGACTTCCCAGTGGGCTGGCCAGGGTTCTTTGTCATGTCCCAGAACCAGAATACTGGAGAGCGGGGGCAGACATAGCCAGCTATGTATAATAAAATGGAATCCACGTCACTATACGGTCACGGCTGTCTAGATATATGAGGGTTTAACTACAATCCATCAGTCTCATATGGTCAAGAAAAAGCCTATTGTCTCAATCACAAGCAAGTAGTAATAGTCACAAGATATTAGAGCATCAATATACAATAGTAAGGCGTCCCATACATTACATATTGGATGATCATGAAGCTAGTCGTACAAAATGTCAGGACTAGCAAGAGTTTTAGTCAATACATGATCAATCCTAGGATTTGTCAATCATGTTACAGCCCGTAGGCAGACAGTAAATAAGGTGCAATACGAGCTAACACGTGCTCGCCGGCTAAACGCCTCAAAAGAATAATTTTACAAGTAGAGTGGGAGGACAAAAGAAACCCACTCGTTGTCCTGGTTACGCCTGGTGGTCACCATCGGGCTGGAAGACAGGTGGATCCTCTGGTGCTGCTCCGATATCTGGCCACACAAAACCAGCTGGGTCAGACCCCAGAAAAAGCAAGTGCCACAAAGGAGGCTTCACTTAGGAACTAAAACCAGCATATCACAAATAAATAGTTAAGGTAATTAAAAGATACTGATAATAACTGAGATAATCAATAATATATTGAGCACGGAGAAACCATTCAAGTAGCCAGACTGCAACCCTTAAACCAAACAAGGACCGGGGTTGCAATCCTTCGACTGAATAGAAACCTGCCTCAATTACTATTGATAAGGTAACAAGACAATAAAGAGAGGACACAGAACTGCTCCGGGAGCCAGGTTACAACCCTTAAACCAAACAAGGACCGGGGTTGTAACCCTTCGCCTGAACAGAACTGGACCCCTGATCTTTATTGTTAAGGCCAGTATAAATAATCATGGTATTGAAGTAAGGTAAAACATGACGAGCATGACAGGGGTTGCAATAAGACAATAAACGAAGAGAGGACACAGAACTGCTCCGGGAGCCAGGTTACAACCCTTAAACCAATCAAGGACCGGGGTTGTAACCCTTCGCCTGAACAGAACTGGACCCCCGATCGTTATTGTTAAGGCAAGCATCAATAATCATGTCCTGTCACAATCTTGCACAGGATCAGGATAAGGCTAAGCTGGAATAAACTTCATTCAATCAATCACGGCCAAGCAAGGAGTACGGCTTGATACTTTAACTAACTAGGGTTATCACAGGCCTAGTTACTCGCAAGATGCAACGAGATTATCCCAACAACCACAAACCCTGCAGACCATCCGGTTATCCAGGTCGAATGTCCGTTTAGGAAGAATGCAACACATGACTGTGTGCTGGAAATGTGCCCTACTCGTCGGTAGGCTACAAGTCCACTGAATGCGCCCAGATAACGGGATTGCCTGTAGCTGGGAATCTCTTCATGACTACTGAATCATTCTAGTTAATTAGCCTTAGTCAATTTCAGTAGGTACCCCTGACCGTGGTACTCAGGGACCCCCATCCTAGACATGATGTAAGACAGTACCAGTTTATTTGTACAAACACAATCGTCCACGGTGTCCAGATCTTTCATACTTGTCATGTCAGGCTAGCTATCGTAACAGCATGCCGAGATATATCATGTCAGTTTACTTGTCAAGAGTGCGCCACAGCAGGCCACTATCGTGTTCTATTCGTACCTTATCATGAATGAGAGAAACTTGCATAAAACAACTAGTGACATATTCTTGAAGCCAATGAAAAGATCTACAACATTTATGTTTTGAGTTTTTCGAGATTCTAGCTACAAAACAACTTAAACAGACAAAAACAGCGAAATAGGGCAATTCCGGCGCATGGGATTCCTGCACAATCGGCACATGAGATTCCTGCACAAATCGGCGCATGAGATTCCTGCACAAATCGGCGCATGTAATTTCTGCACAAATCGGCGCATGAGATCACAAATCGGCGCATGAGATTTCTGCACAAATCGGCGCATGAGATTTCTGCACGAATCGGCGCATGGGATTCCTGCACAAATCGGCGCATGAGATTTCTGCATAAATTGGCGCATGAGATTCCTGCACGAATCGGCGCATGGGATTCCTGCACAAATTGGCGCATGAGATTCCTGCACAAATTAGCGCATGAGATTCCTGCACGAATCGGCGCATGGGATTCCTGCACAAATCGACGCATGTGATTCCTGCACGAATCGGCACATGAGATTCCTGCATGAATCGGCGCATGGCCTCCCGGCGCATGGCCTCCCGGCGCATGGGGTTCGTCGTCCCCAAACAGCAAGTTCAGCCATAAAAATTCTGAAAACTTGCCATGGCCATAACTTTCTCATCCGGAGTCGAAATCAAGCGAAACAAAAGCCAAAACTGAAGGAAATTGAATTCTCTACAACATAGAACCATTAGTTTTTGGAAATACCAAGTTTTTAGAGATCAAAACCAAGAAAAACTAAACAAGAAGGAACTTAAAACTTAGATCTACAAAAATATAACCATAAAAATGGAAAATGCCAAGTTCTAAAGTATCTTAGAAGCAAGTGAGGAAGAGAATGGAACAATAAAACTTGAGATCCATCATGAAGCAAGTTTGCACTTGCCTAGCTCTCTTTTCTGGTAGGTGGAAGAGTAAATGGTGAAGAAGAAGAAGTGAATGAGAAGAATAAATGAAGAGAGAGAGAGAGTTAGATGGAAATATAAATGAGGGTGGTGGTGGTAGGTGGGGGTTTTCTTTTGGTTCATGATGAACCCACAAACAAACCAAACCAAGCTAAGCCATATCCAATGACATGCCAAAATAACCATGCAGGAAAAATACGCAATACGAGTCAAGAATACGTACACGTATACCAAGATACGTAATACGAACTATAGGCATTACAACTCTACCCACCTTAAAAGAATTCCGTCCTCGAAATTTAATCAAGAGGCTAGAATTGCAAGGACAAGCTATACTAATCGTAAGCTATAACAAGCAGTCTATCATGCAGTCATTTATTCAAGCAAGGAATTGAAAGCATAAGGCATAAGGAAGACATTATACCTTACGAGTCAAACAGGTCGAGATATCGCGATCGGATATCATCCTCACGCTCCCACGTCGACTCACCCAAAGAGTGATGACCCCAGGCAATTCGGACTAACTTGATAGTCTTGTTCTTGAGTGTCTTCTCTCTTCGGTCCAATATAGACACGGGCCTCTTCTCATACGAAAGGTTGGTACCAACAACCAATTTCGAATGATCCAGGATGTGGCTCGGGTCCGGGATATACCGTCGCAGTTGGGATACATGGAATACGTCATGCACCTCACGTAGCGACGGTGGAAGAGCGAGACGATAGGATACATCTCCTACTCGCTCCAGAATGTCGAACGGCCATATATATATATATACCTAGGACTAAGCTTTCCTCGTACGCCGAAACGAATGACGCCGCGGTTAGGCAAAATCCTCAGGAATACATGATCGCCGACAGAAAACTCAAGAGGGCGCCGATGAGAATCGGCCCAATGACGCTGGCGATCTTGGGCAACTCGAAGATGATCTCTGACTCTTCTGACCACTTCAACAGTCTGAGCAATCATTTCCGAACCAAGCATCTGTCTCTCTCCAACATCATCCCAGGCTAGCGGGGATCGACACTTTCTACCATACAGTGCCTCGAACGGTGCCATCTGGATACTGGCCTGGAAACTGTTGTTGTACGAGAACTCCACCAGGTGCACGTGATCTTCCCACGAACCACCGAAGTCGAGTGTACATGACCGCAACATATCTTCAAGAGTCTGGATCGTACGTTCTGACTGGCCATCTGTTTGCGGGTGATAAGCTGAACTGAACTGGAGGTGAGTTACCAAACTCTCTTGCAAGCTACGCCAAAAGTGCGACGTAAATCTGGAATCTCTGTCCGAGGTGATACTGACTGGTACACCATGAAGCCTGACGATCTGCCGAAGATACATCTCCGTTAGCTGAGCCGTCGACTGACCAACTCTGAATGGAAGAAAGTGAGCCACCTTCGTGAGCCTGTCTATGACAACCCAAATAGCGTCTCTGCCAGCCGGGGATCTAGGCAATCCAGTCACAAAGTCCATGGTTATATGCTCCCATTTCCACTCGGGAATCGGCAATGGTTGAAGTAGTCCAGCTGGTCTCTGATGTTCAGCCTTAACTTGTTGGCAGACTAAACAACGAGAGACAAACCGGGCTATCTCTCTCTTCATGCCATTCCACCAAAAGTGCTGACGAATATCACGGTACATCTTCGTACCGCCGGGTGAATGGAATACTGCAAACTGTGAGCCTCCGTCATGATCTCCTGTCTAATACCTCCACTGGATACACAAAGACGCTTACCATGTCGAAGTGTACCATCTTCATGAATGCATAACTCTGGTTTTCGTCCTACCTCACACTCTGCTCTGAGTCGCTGAAGCTTGGAATCTACTGACTGTGCCATCCGGATCCTCTCGACTATAGTGGACTGAACTTGCATGCTGGCCATCAATGCCACACTGGAAGGGAGGACAACTTCTATACCCATCTTCTGAAGATCGGCCAACAGCTCTGGTTGCGCTGTCAGAAAATAAACTCCGGCTCTCCTGCTCAATGCATCTGCAACAACGTTGGCCTTCCCTGGGTGATACTGCAGGTTGATATCATAATCCACAAGCAGCTCTAGCCATCTCCTATGACGCATGTTGAGATCCTTCTGGGTGAAAACATACTTCAGGCTCTTGTGATCAGTAAATATCTCCACTCTGTCTCCGTACAAGTAGTGCCTCCACAACTTAAGTGCAAACACTACTGCTACCAGCTCCAAGTCATGGGTTGGATAATTCCTCTCATGATCACGAAGTTGTCGTGACGCATAAGCTATTACCTTCCCATGCTGCATCAGAACACATCCTAAACCTCTGCCCGAAGCATCACAATACACTGAGAATCCTCCAGTTCCATCTGGAAGCGTGAGAATAGGAGCCGTCATCAAGCCTCGCTTCAACCTCTCAAAAGAATCCTATTACTCTGCTGTCCAAGCAAACTGCACATCCTTACGGGTCAACTGGGTCAATGGCGCTGAAATTCGAGCAAAGTCTGAAACAAATCGTCGGTAGTAGTCGGCCAATCCAAGGAAGCTGCGAACTTCTGCCACTGAGCTGGGTGCTGGCCAAGACTCGATAGCCACAATCTTCTGGGGATCCACTTCCACTCCTCCTCGAGTAATGATGTGACCCAAGTACGAAATGCGATCGAGCCAGAACTCGCATTTACTGAACTTGGCGTACAACTGGTGCTCCCTAAACGTCTGAAAGACGACTCTGAGATGCTGCTTATGCTCTGCTTCGCTCTTGCTGTAGACCAGGATATCATCTAGGAACACGATCACGAACTGATCCAAGTAAGGCATGAAAATGCGATTCATGAGGTCCATGAATACTGCCGACGCATTGGTTGCTCCAAATGGCATCACAAGGAACTCCCAATGTCCATACCTAGATCTGAAAGCTGTCTTCGGGATGTCCTGCTCTCTGACTCTGATCTGATGATATCCTGACCGCAAGTCAATCTTCGAAAATACTGACGCCCCTTTGAGTTGATCAAACAAGTCATCTATCCTCGGGAGAGGATATCTGTTCTTGATTGTCACTGAGTTCAAGGTACGATAATCAACACACAATCTAGACGTACCATCCTTCTTTTTCACAAGAAGCATCGGGGCTCCCCAAGGCGATCCACTAGCACGAATGAATCCCTTGGTTCTGAGTTCTTCAATCATCTTGTACAATATCTCTAACTCTGACGGCGCCATCCTGTAGACTCTCTCTGACACTGGGGCTGTCCCGGGAATCAAGTCTATAGTGAACTCGATCTCCCGCTCCGGAGGCATACCTGGAAGTTCTTCTGGAAAAACATCTGGGAACTCATCCACTATCCTGGGTAACTGAACTGCTGCTACTGCCATCTGCAATATCGGAGGAGATGACTCAACTTCGCCTCGAAAGAAAGAAAACTCTGGCTCGCCTGGAATGCTAAAAACAACCCTGCCAATGTGGCAGTCTATCCTAGCATACTGGTTCCTCAACCAATCCATCCCTAGGACCACATCATAATCGGCCATCGGAAACTCTATCAATCTAGCGGGGAATACTCTACCGCTAACTACGACCCGACACGAGGAAAACACTCTATCTACTCCCACAAGTCCGTTACCAGTAAGTATATTGAGCCTTACTGATAATGACTCTGTAGGGTATGAAAATTATGACACGCTGACATAAGACTCAGTCAAAGCCATACGCTCAAAGCCATACGCTCAGTCAAAGCCATACGCTCAAAGCCATACGCTCAGTCCAAGCCATACGCTCAAGGCCATACGCTCAGTCAAGGCCATACGCTCATCTAAAGGCCGTACGCTCAATGAATATTTTATTATTTTCTGAGATGACAGTACAACATGTATTTAATAAAGGATGAATCTGACACTTCGTCTTTCGTGCAAAGACAGCTGTCCAATGAAGACTAGCCGTCGTATAGGTTTTCGAAGAGTCAGTTTTGTCTTTTACGAGGACAGCTCAGCATCTCTCATAAATGTAAAAGCCATCATTACTGTCAGTTTTGACAGTCTGTCAGCCATCATAACCGCAGTCACGACGCTCGAGAAGATTTTGTCAGTTATTGGACGATATGGCGTATCAAAGAAGATTGATGATGGCCACGTGTCTACTTATTCAAACATGCCACGTGTCTACTTATTTCAACATACGACTCCTTCCAAATTAAGTGAGCGTATGGATCTCATACGACTCCTTCCCAACCAAGTGAGCGTATGGATCTCATACGACTCCTTCCCAACCAAGTGAGCGTATAGTTTCCATACGACTCTCTGTCAATAATGTGAGCGTATCAGTTTTATATGGTTCTACGCTGTCCAAGTCAGTGTATGCAAGACACGTGCCTTCAAAAGCTAGCGTATGACTCTTCCTCTAAGGCAGCGTATCACAGCAGTTGTGTCCAGAATGATTTTCAACGTGCAGTTAATATACGTTCTCACGTGTCCTGCACTCAGTTATCCACTTCTTCAGAAGTTATGCAACGTGGCATTCATGCCATCAATCTCTCCGGAATATGCTCTACTACTTTCAACCGCACGCTAATGTGTCTCCATCAGAATTCGCCACGCGTCCCTGCAGTTATGCACACGTCAAGTAACTACCTGAGCGTATGCTTAAGGACAGTTATCCAGAACTCTATAAAAGAGAGTTTCTTCATCTTTATCAGACACTACAGTCAATTTCAGAGAGAACAGAGAGATTGCCCAGTTGCTGTCCAAGTTTCTTCAAAGTTCGAGTTTTCTTCATCGCATCGTCCAAGGGATAAAGTAATCGTCTTCTAGATTAGATTCCTACAGTTGTAATTTTCTCAGATACAAAATAAATAAAGTGAATTTATTTATGGAAAACAAATTGGCGACTCTGCTGGGGAAAGCTGTCTCCTCCAACGAGATAGCAACAACTCAATGCGATACTTCGTCGATCGGCTTGACGAAGAAGACGATGGTCGTACAATTCGACCAATCTGCTTATGAAGAAATGCTCAAGGCGAAGGAGGGCCGCACTGCTTCCTCCGTTCTTCCTACTGCCAAGAAGAAGGGACGCTCTGTCTATGTCCCTAAGTCTTCTTCAACAGACCGAGACGTTTCTGTCACTTCTCACGCTGACAAGAACACGTCTTCAACTTCGACTAAGCACACTTCAGCTTCTCTGAACACGGCAACAATGGCTTCTCCTAGTCACGCTGACAAAGTTGGTTCTTTAACCAAGTCAGCGTGTACAAGGAAAACTATCTCTGGACATGTCAAAGTCCCTTCTCCCTCTACCCTTACGACAGTAGTCGGCTCTTTAGCCATTGATGACTCTGAGCGTATGGCATTTAAAGGGCAGCGTACGACAAAGGCAGTGTACAAAAGCCAACATCAGGCAGCGTACGCTAAGCCAAAGCCAGCGTATGCTAATAAAAAGGTAGCGTATGACCAGAAGTTCAAACTGAAGTCAGCGTATGCTAATAGATACAGTCCTTTGACTGTTTCTCAAAATCAAGCTGGGGGTTCTCTTCCACAGAACATACAAATGATTTCCCCTCAACTTGCACATCTTGTGCCAACCAAGGAGAAAGACTCTTTAGTCAACTCCTCTATTCTTAAGGTCTTTACCTCTGGAGTTAATTTGACTAGTACTCTTACTAGATCAAACAAAGGAAAACGCCTTTTGGCTAATTCCTCCAAAGATGGATTATTACCGACTCCCAGTCGGAATAATACCCATCTTCCTTCTCTCCAAATTTCTCGATCTGAGAAAGGCAAATTACAAGTATCCAAGACTGATATCAAAGTCAGATCTCCTACGGATCTTCGTAACAAGCTTAATCAGAATCGTCTCGATTCTACTGAGACAAGTATATTAGACCCTGCTACAGAATATGCCAAAAATTATGTGGCTCAAATTAATCAGTCTTTATACACTCAAGAACCGAGAAGACA
Organism: Iris pallida; assembly: GCA_029216955.1. Classification (NCBI taxonomy): domain Eukaryota; kingdom Viridiplantae; phylum Streptophyta; class Magnoliopsida; order Asparagales; family Iridaceae; genus Iris; species Iris pallida. Next base: position 3,310,416 of record JANAVB010031819.1, on the reverse strand, counting down.
GAAGAACAAAAGACAAGTTTCTACACAGAAACTATCTTCAAGTACTTCCCAATCTGTTCCTACATATCTTCGGGAGTATTTGCAAAATAAACGGAGAATTGACACTCCATCAGGCTATGATATTGCTCATATTTGCCATGAAAAGCATGGTTGCAACTTCCAACCTCGAGTTGTAATTCAATGTTGTTGTTCACCAAAAAGACAATCTATTTTCGAACGGATTCAGTATGAACCAATGTTGGATGAAGATGAACCTCTTTATGCTTCTGTCAATATGACCTCCAGAAATATTGGGGGTAGCATACGGTCTGAGGCTATATCAGACTCTGAAGATGGTGTTTATCTCGGCACCCGATCCAGGACCGGAGCCTTGGCCAGAGTCTCTTCTTCTTCTCATCCAAGTGGTAATCCGGAGATCACAGAGGACTTCCTTGGAGAATCCAACTTTCCAGTATTGACTCCCGTAAATAGCCCCGGGAAAGATACTGATTCACACAGTGATGATTCAGAACAGACTGTTTCATCATCTATTCCTCGAATGATTACTACTTACATGGCAGAGGGCAATCATGAACCTTCAACTAGCACCGAAGCTCATGAACAAAGGATTTCTTCCTTAGAACAACAGTTGCGAGCTATGGCAGATACATTGAATGCTATGCACACTCTTATGCAAGCTCAGCATCAAACTCAGCAAGTCCAACATACAGTCCCTCCAGTTGTATTAAATACTCCTGTTGTTCCAAACCCGGAACCTTCTACTATTCCGGGGGTACAATCTAATGTTCCTGTACAACCCACTCCAAGTCAGTCTGGAGCTGGGGGTGGTACATATGCTGCAGTCCCTCCTCCCAATTACACTCAACAAGTTACAACTCCCCAATCTTCTGAAATTGTTACTGAAGAGTTAAGGAATCTCCGAACTCAATTCGAGGCATTTAAACAGAATGATGGTTTGCAAAGGTTAGGTATCAAGCAACCTTACCCAATAGAATGGAAGCAGGTATCGTATCCACCAAAATACAAACCTCCAACCATCTCTTTCTTTGATGGGACAACCTTCCCAAGTCAGTTCATTAATCACTTTGAAGTAATGACTGATCAACTGCAACCAAGTGATGCCCTCCTTACTCGGGTGTTTGTTGGGTGTCTCAAAGGAACGGCTTATGAATGGTATAGAAGTCTCGCTGATGGGTGTATTACTTCATTTGCCGGTTTCAAGCAAATATTTCTTGAACGGTTCTATGAAGGGCTTAATGACATGACCATGTCAGCCCTCATAAGAACTAAATAGAAAAATAATGAAACTACCGAGGACTTCATTGAAAGATTCAGAAGAGAAGCCCTCAAAATGCCTCTCGGAACTCCCGATGCTGTTACTATCGACACTTGCAAGTCGAATCTCTTACCAATTATCAGCATGTGGACAGGTTCCACTCAGTTCCAAGATTGGCCTTCTTTCATTGTCAGTGCCAAGGCTGCCGAGGTCAGTGCTGAAACCTTCAAGGGTCTGGGGGTACAAATGGCTCCCAAGGAATCAAATCAGAGTGCTAGCAATAGTACTCGACCCAACAATCGCAAAGGGAAAGAAGCTCTTGAAGTCAATCTCCAAAGCAATAGTCAAGAGGTAAAAACTACTCAAGCTACCCCAGCCCCAACAAATCAACAACAGAGACCTCCTCGACCGAAGGAAGAATATTCTTTTGACGATGACGATGTTCAGGGTATCTTTGAATGCTTGCTCAAAGGTAACAAGATTCAATTGCCAGAAATTAAAAAGCCTGATGAAGCCAATAAGACAGATCATCCAAAATATTGTCCATATCATAGAATGCTGGGTCATACAATCCGGTCTTGCTATGTATTGAAAGGGAAGATTCAAGAGATGATTAAATCAGGAGCCGTGACATTAACACCCAAAGACAAAACAGTTACAGCAAATGTAATTTTAATGCAGTTCGGTGACTTCCCTCCCTTAATGGTAGAAAGTGGGATTGTTCCTATCCCCAAAGCAACTCTCGAAGTTGTAAACATCCCACCAGCACAGAATGACGGACTTGTTCCTGTCACAACTAAGAAGGGAGAGATCATGTGGATTCACCTGGATTTAATGACGGAGTTTGAAACGTCTTCCTCTTCTCCTCGGAAGACTCCATCATCTAAAAAGAAGCTCGGGAAGACTAAGTCATGCAATGTGACTTCTAGTTTCACACCCGATTTTTACCTAACCTCTACTTTCATCTTGGCAGGAAATTTACTCCCTACGGAGATAAATTCTGTACCTCAATTTGAAGATAGGTACAAGCCTGCTTTTCATCTATACAGTTCACAATCTCGTGAATTGATGGCGAAGATGGGTTATGATCTAGCCACTGCTCCTGGTTTGAACTCAGGCAAGGGACTCCGAGCACCTTTAGCCATCACTATGAGGCATAATCAATCTCGTGTTGGCCTTGGTTTCTGGAATGAAGCTCTCATCAAACATAAAAGAACCAAGAACAAGATAAAGAATTGCAACATGGTTTCCATAGACCCTGAACCAGAATCTGAAGTTGAAGTCCATGCTGGAACTCGGTTAGGAAAAATATATCTGAAAGATTATGCTGAAATTCCTGAAGAAACTTCTGATGTCCCTCCGGTTACAGCTCCAATACCAGTCTCTACTGAAAAGCCTTCAAATGTTCCTGTTGAGACAGTTCCTTCTAAACCAACAGCAGCTGACAAAGGCAAACAACAAGTCCGCTTCGACAAACCATTGAAGAAGTCATCTCCTACATGACTTGAAAAGCCTTATAATTTTGATATATTGGCTCAACTAGCTAATACTCCAGCTAAATTATCAATCTTCGAGCTCTTACGCCTCTCTAAAGAGACTCGAGAAACTCTAAGTGAAGCACTGCTGCAAGCAGAAACCTGCTTAACTCTTCTCAAGAAGTTGGAAACAAAATCTGTTTTTTATTGCCATAATGTATTAGAATTTATTCCAAACATTACCTTTACGCAGGACGATATGCTGCTAGAGGATAATCGACATGACCGTCCTTTGTATCATACAGGATATATTGATTCTATGAAAGTTGATCGTCTCCTGATTGATCCAGGATCTGCTCTCAGTATTATGCCAAAAGCTATGCTAGATGCACTAAAGATACCTGTGCATAGTCTTTCCAGCACTATCACTACCATCTTGGGATTCAATCAAGAAAAAAGCGAGCCTTTGGGCAAGATTCACCTCAAATTTCAAATAGGCGATCTTCGCACTAAAGTTACTTTTTACATCATCGACAATCATGGTTGCTCATATAATGCTCTATTGGGGAGACCATTTTTGCATGAACATAATGTCGTTCCTTCGACTCTTCATCAGTGCTTCAAATATGTTGATGATAATGGAGAAGTTCAAAAGGAGGTTGCAGATCTCTATCCATTCAAAGGAGTTGAAGCTTACTTCAATGGCGCTCGCATGTACAAAGATGAATACTCAAAAGTTTTGCAAGCTATGGATAATGATGATGAGATAGCAAAAGTTGGCACTTTTGTTATTCCTGTAAAAGGGCGTATCACTCCTCCGCAATCTGTTAAATCATCTGAACAAGGCTCACTGATAATTCCTGTCAGTGGACGTACTACTGTGTTGTCTTCCCAAGCTCCACAAGGCTCACTGATAATTCCTGTCAGTGGACGTATCACTCCCCCTCCACCTTCTCAGGCTAGACCAGATACTCTAGTCATTCCAGTCAATGGACGTACGACTTATCCACGATCTTCTTCAAGGGAGCTCACCTCTTCTGAGCCTTTTGTTATCGATCTTAATCGAAACAAAACTTCTGATCGCTCTTCCTCTCCCCCTTTTGTCATTAATTTGACTAAGTCTGATAAGGCTCAGCCTTCTGTTATAAATACAGTATCTAATATTAATGAAGTATCTCCTTTGTAGTATATTGATGTCTGTAATCATGTACAAAGTTATTTACAATTGCTAGATAGCTTAGAGTCACTAACTATAGGGGTTGTTCAAACTCTTCATACAGACGTATCATTGGAATCCATACAAAAATCATACTTCGTGGTCCCTACTAGAAAGAAGGGAGAAAATCCGATCTTCTTTTATAAAGGACCCCAGAATCCTCCTAACTTGGAAGAAGATGACATAAACGACGATACTGGAAGGTTACAACTACGTCGCTACAGTCAGCAATCCAAAAATATTATCAAGAATATGGGTTATGACTTTAGAACCAGTCTCAATAATGGAAAAGGAAGAAGAATGCCTGTTCGAATTCCTCCTTTAAAATACGGAAGGACAAAATGTGGTTTAGGTTACATTGCTCCTACTTCCTTTATCAACATTGTTCATGAAGATTCAAAATCAGATGAAGACGAACGATCTGAGTCTTCTGATTCCCTCTCTTGGGATTCTGACACGAGTATTGGCGATCTCCATCGCTCTATTTTATCCATCAATATGGTCTCCGTTGGTGGCCCGCAAGAAAATGATGAAGATGAAGATGATTTTGAAATATCACCCGAATCGGAACAATGGGCTCAAAGATTAGATAATCAATGGGAATTCAGGTTCGAGCAGAGGGAACCTCCTACTGAAGATAAACTGATCCAAATTGATGTTGGTGAAGAAGGGTCTCCTAAACCAATATTCATCAGTGAAAGTCTTTCAGAAACAAATAAACAAGACATGATTAAACTTATTCGTGATTATATCGATGTCTTTGCCTGGAGTTATGAGGATATGCCAGGACTAGATCCAAAGATTGCAATGCACAAACTCAATATCATGCCAAATGCTAAACCGGTCAAACAACAACAGCGACGATTTCGTCCGGATATCATGGATGCAATTGAAGCTGAAGTCAACAAGCTTATGGCTTCTGGATTTATTCGAGAGGAACAACATCCTGAATGGGTGGCTAACATCGTTCCTGTCCTTAAAAAGACTGGCAAGATCCGAGTCTGTATAGACTTTCGCGATCTCAATGCAGCTTGTCCTAAAGACGAGTTCTCTCTTTCAATTACTGATGTCATGATCGATAATACATGTGGTTTCGAACGAATGTCATTCATGGATGGGTATTCGGGATACAACCAGATCAAAATGTTTCCAGATGATGAAAAACGTACTTCCTTCAGAACGCCAATCGGTACATACTGTTATACAGTGATGCCGTTTGGTCTCAAGAATGCAGGAGCAACATATCAGCGAGCAATGAGCACTATATTCTGCGAACATCTCCGGAAAATAGTCGAATGCTATGTTGATGATATTGCAGTCAAAAGTCGACGAAAGGAGGATCATATCCAAGATTTGAAGACTATCTTTGATTTAATGCGTCAGCATCAACTTAAAATGAACCCTACTAAGTCCTTCCTGGGCGTCTCTAGTGGTAAATTTCTCGGCTTCGTCATTACCGCTAAAGGTATACACGTGGATCCCGAGAAGATCAAAGCCATTCAAGAGATGCGTCCTCCACGCACCTTAAAAGAGCTACGAAGATTTCAAGGAAGAATTGCTTATATCAGGAGATTCATTTCCAACTTATCAGGACGCTGCAGACCATTCAACAAACTTCTGAAGAAAGGTGTATCTTTCGTTTGGAACGAAGAATGTCAAAAAGCATTTGACGATATTAAACAGTATCTCATGAACCCTCCAGTTTTGGTACCTCCCGTCTCAGGAATACCATTCCTTCTATATGTTCGAGCCATGGATCATTCTCTTGGTGCATTACTTGCCCAGAAAAATAAAGATGGCCATGAACAGGCTATTTATTATCTCAGTCGCACAATGACAGGTGCTGAACCGCGTTATTTTCCAATCGAGAAAGAATGCCTAGCATTAATGTTTGATGTTCAGAAAATGCGACATTATATTATCGGTCAAACGATTCACGTCATTTCCAGAGTGAATCCCATCAGGATTATGATGAAGAAACCTGGTATTCTCAACTCCAGACTAGCTAATTGGGGAATCTTGTTAGCTCAATACGACATGCATTATATTCCTCAGAAGTCAGTTAAAGGACAGGCTCTTGTTGACTTTCTGGCTGCTCATGCGATTCCAGAAGATTCTAAATTATATGATGAGATTCCAGATGAAGTCTTGGATTCAAATCTGATTTCTGAAGAAATTCCTACCTGGCGTCTATTCTTTGATGGAGCATCTAGAATAGGTCCTAACGGCGATATTGTCGCTGGAGTTGGGATTGTTCTTGTATCCCCAGAAGGTCTAACTATTCAGAGGGCTTATTCTCTGGATCAATCATGTTCAAACAATGTAGCCGAATACAATGCATTGCTCATCGGTCTTCAACTTGCTAAACATCTAGATATTCAATATTTGGAAGTTTATGGAGACTCCAAGCTTATCATCAATCAGATCAGAGGAACGTATGAAGTTCGTCATCAGGATTTGATACCTTATCATCGAGCAGCACTCTCTATAGCCTCATCTTTTGAAGGTTTTTTTATTGAACATGTTCGACGAGCCTATAATGCAGAAGCTGATGCTTTAGCTAATCTTGCTGCTGTATTAGCTATACCCATCAGACGTCAGCAAGTAATAGTGGTTTATAACCGAGAACTATTCTGTGTTGAGAATAATTTGGCCTTGGCCTTTCCCTATAAACCAGACAAAAATTCTCTCAACCTTGATGCTGGATTAAAGTTTGACAAAATGTCCTCGTCTTCTTCTGATTCTACTATAGAATATGTCTTTTCTACAGAAGCCATAATTGAAGACTGGAGACGCCCTTTTCTAGACTTTGTTTTGTATGACATACTTCCTGATAATCCGAGTGAAGCAACGTCTATCCGTCGTCGATCTCTCAGATTCTATTATAATCATACGACGAAGACATTATATCGTCGGTCTTACGACGGTCTTCTCCTCCGATGCATTGCTGGTGAAGAAGCACAACAGATAATCCGTGAAGCACATGATGGTGTTTGCGGAGCTCATCAACCAGGTCCTAAACTTCAAGATCGTATCCGGCGTATGGATTATTATTGGCCCACGATGGTGGCTGACGCTATTCAATATGCTCGGAAATGTAAAGCCTGTCAAATTCATGCAGACTTTATTCATCAACCATCAGAATTCTTACACCCAACAGCGGCATAATGGCCCTTTGAAGCTTGGGGCATGGACATCATTGGTCCTATCAACCCACCATCATCAAGAGGACATCGGTTTATTCTAGCAATAACCGATTACTTTTCCAAATGGGCTGAAGCAATCCCGTTATCTGAAGTCAAAACTTCTAGTGTTATCAACTTCGTCAAACATCATGTTATCTATCGATTTGGTGTTCCTCGACGTATTATCCATGATAACGGACCGCAGTTCGTCAGTCAGAAATTTACTCGATTCTGCGACGATTATCAGATCAATAATTTAGCTTCTACAGCATATAATCCAGCAGCTAATGGATTGGCAGAAGCTTTCAATAAAACGATCATCAAACTCTTGAAAAAGTTTGTTTCTTCCAACAAACGCAACTGGAGTGAGAAGCTTGGTGAATGTTTATGGGCCTACCGTACTACAGTTCGCAATGCGACCGGATGTACGCCTTTCTCTTTAGTATATGGGTGTGAAGCTGTTCTCCCCCTTGAGATCCAGATTCCTTCTCTGAGAATTGCAATCTCCAATGAACTTACAACAGAAAACAATGATCGTCTTCGACTTCAAGAATTGGAAGCTCTAGATGAAAAACGATTGTATGCTCAACAAAATATCGAGCTGTATCAGGCCCGAATCTTAAAGGCTTTTAACCGGAAAGTCAAAGTCAGAGCATATCAGAAGGGAGAACTGGTCCTTACTGTCAGACGTCCTATGACCATGACACATATGAGCAAAGGCAAATTTGACGCGAAATGGGAAGGCCCATTCGTAGTAAACAAAGTCTTCTCTAACGGAGCATACCAGCTTGCCTCTATGGATGGGAAAGTCATGATGATGCCTATCAATGGCAAATTCTTAAAGAAATATTATGTATAATATTTTTATCATTCTCCAGCAAATATAAAATTCTTCTCTACAAAAGTTATTTCGATATCGTTATCCCCAGAGGAAACTGATATTCCACCATGTATCATCTTCCCAGAGAATTTGATATTTTGTTTTATTAGATCCCCAGTGGTTTTAATAAAGATCTTGAATAGAAAATCATGTCCATATTACCTCTGAATTTTCTATCTCAGTATGTATCATATTTTCTATTCTATGAAAATGATATCTCGTCTTTTGACTTCCGAATCCAAAGATCATGGAAAATAGAATCTAAAGATATCTTTATATCTGAATTCTGTTTTTTCTAATCAGTATTAAACTAAAAATCTTTGGTTTAGTATCATGATAGAGTTACAAAGTTTATTTGTATATTCTATTCTATTGAAATATGTCATGTATTATTTACCTCTGAACATGTTTTCTACAAAAATATCATCCACAAAATTGAAATCAAGTCAAGATGTTCATTTCTTTAATCAAAATCAGAACATTGATTACAAATGGGTATCAAAACTTCAATACATGATAAATGTAAAAGAATTATTTATGAGGAGTAATGATCTCCTGAATACGAACGATTACATTATTCATCTTTTCTTCATGAGCTTTCTTGATTCGCTCTGCTGTTTCAGCTCCAATCATCCGTTGGTCATATTCTACAATAATAGAGCTACGACGATTGGTCTCCTCAATCTGATTAGTTTGCATCAATTCTCGCTCCTGCTGTAAAACTTGACAGCGTTCAGCTGCAGATTTACGATCAGTAGCAATCTTTGATTGTTCTGTTTCCACAGAGGCAATTTGCTCCTGAATACGAGCTAGCTCTTCCCTCAGCTTTCTAAGTTCTTCAGCTTTTGACGCTTCATCTTGCTCTAAGCGTTCCATATTCTGACGAGTACTTATTATTTCTTCGTCTTTCGCCATTAGCTCTTTGGAAGACTGAGCAAGGAATTCTGTCAGAGCAATGTGCTGAGCTTGAGCTTCATTCTCCAATTGAGCAATCTCAGCCGCAGTCAGAGAATTAATATCTTCCTTTTTAATCTCCCAATATTTTTGGATGTTGGCTTCTAAATCATTCAAGAGATGTTCAAAGAAGACACATTGAGCCTCATAACCAGATTGTCTCAAGGCTGAACGTGGGAAACTAGTCGCCTCTCGAAGACTTGAAAAGGGCATAGTCTCATCTTTCATGAGTCGCCTCGAATATGTATCCAGATATGTATAAATAATATCTGAATACATCTCCATGACTTTTGCTATCCCTGTATCAAAACTGGGAGTCGCTGCAATAGTAGGGGAAGGAGCAGGAGGAGCCTCTATTCTTGGAGCTGAAGTTAGTGCTTTTGGAGAACTCGGCAGATGGGAACTCCCCTCACCCACTTCAGTTTGAATAAGTGGGGCTTGAGTAGAACTCATAGCCGGTGCAGTTCCTACAGCTGTTGGAATCAAAGAAACATGATCAGAAATTTAAAGACAATAAAACCAAGACAAGACAAAACTTTGATGAATAAAATATTACCTGGAGTTGGTTCATATTCAGTCTCCTTCGGATCATTCAATCCGGCTCTTAGTCTGTTCAGGGTACTTTCTGACACGGGATTTATTTCACTGCTTTCCGTCCCAGAAGTACTCAGAATTTGAACTTCTATTTCCAGATGCCTCTCCGGTTCTGGTGTCAACCCTGAGTGTTGACCAATGGTCTTCAGTACATCGATTGGTGTTTTTGACGGTGATTCATCGTCTATCTCCATGTCTTCTTCTCCAGAAGGATCAGACGATGGTTCATAGTCAACTTGTTCACTCTCTGAAGCTTCAGCAATTGGATTGAGAGGAGTGGCTTCCTTCACTGATTCTCCCGAAAACAGTAAGTCATTAGCCGTTTCAGTCTGATGCTCGGCCTCTACCGCAGGCTGACTAATTTCCTGCGTATCATCGGCCATTGGTGGAACTGAGCCTATATCAGAAGGCCTAGAAGACCCATCAGTTTCAGGAATCTCTTCTTCTTCTGTCTTTACAGAAAAATCAAAAGCAGCTTGCTTTTCTGTGGCCAATCGCATAGCACGATCGGTGGGACTCTCTGCATCCAGACAAATTACGGATTTAGTTTTTGAAACTATTACTTTCCTTCCTATTCTTTTGGTTAAAGGAACAGTAGGATAATTGTCTATTGGATCATTACCTGCTTTATCAACATCTCTGACTCGTTCAGAAACAGGAGAATTCTCGGAAATAGTAATTCCTCTGCGACTTCGAGTCTCTGCTCGAGTAGCTCTTTTTGCGGCAGGACCCACAGCACCTTTACTCCTCTTCCTCTTCCTCTTCGGTGTATTATCAACAGATATACTCTCTTCAGCACTCCCGATAGGCACATGCAATGGTTGATGAAGGTCATCAGAGAAGAAAGTTTCCAAAACATCATCATCAACTTCATCGGTGGCCAGAGGATCTTCTTTGTCGTGACAATCCCTAGGCAAGGCGGATTTGGTTGATTTCTTTTCAATATGAATAAAGCTTTTACCTAAGATGCTAAATTTTTCATCAAAGGTATTAGCTAATACATAAAATCTGGCATAGGACGCCAATATCTTAGCTCCTCTCCGATAGTTGACCGGATCTGGCATAGAAAAGGTAGCCCCTGTACCTTTGGCAATGTAATACAGCCAAGCTCTGGCACCATCAACCAACCCGCCTTGATGAGCAAAACACGTCGTTGCATTGCCCACATGCAACTGATCGTAACCAAATTGACGAGCAAATCTGCTCGGAAGATATGGCTCTAGATATGTGATATTGTCACGGCGGCAAATTAAATGAGATGGCCTGATTCTCTTTAGCCATTCATGTTGGACATCATCCAACTCATTAGCACCAACGCCGTCAATCAATCTCCCGGGCATGGTCTCATAACCAACAGGTGGAGGAACACAGGTGAAGCTCCATAGTTCTCCCATGTTCAAGATGGTTCTGCAATCGGTTAAAGTGTCATATCTCCACTTCGGTATGTGCTTGTACCTTTCCAGAAAGGTATCATCTGGTTTAGCCATCCCAGCACTCATCAGAGATTCGAAATGCAGAAGCAGCCATCCAAACAAGTATGTAAAGGGCATTTCTACCCGAGGAAAGGACGTCAAGCTCTTCCGTGCCAATTCGAACATCCTATCTGTGTATGCCCTTAATCCGGCATTCAGACGGCAGGTCATTGCCGTTAATAGATCCATCTTATACCTAAAAACTAGACGGACTGCTGCGAAGACGACTCCTCTGTGCATCCTGTCTGCCGAACAGGTGCCAGAAACTACGAATTTCCTCAGCCAAAGAGATATGAATCCGGCCAGATGACCTTCAGCGGACAATTCTCGGCCACCATGCTTAATATAGGTTTCTAACCTATCACCGACCTTGTAGCTGTCGATGTCTTCTTCGACGACAATGTCGTCATGATTAGTCTCCCGGATTAATCTGTTAATCTCGGCTTGACTCAAGGGCTTGAATTTACCGACATACTGATCAGTTTTTTTCTTCTTCTGAATTTCGTCAGTGCGGCCTTGAAACAAATAAGCCATCCACTTCGAAGAATAGCAATTGGAGTCCCCCTCTCCACCTTGTCCCTTATAAAAAGCTTTACAGATGCTGTAATGACACATTAATTCTTCAAATACATAAAGAATTAGTGGGTTGGCTGCAGAAATCTTATTCATTTCATCAACAAAAGGGATATATTCTTCATATGGCAAATCTGCTGTTGGTAGCTGAGATATATATGCCATTTCATGAAGGGCGAATCCCATCTCGCCCTTTGGGTTCATGAAGGTGCCGGTCCGATAGTTATATCTCTCCGATAATGCCAAAAACAGATCCGGGTTTGGTTTGAAACCATAAGCAGTACACTTAATGGCATCATATAAACCTATCGCCTTCAACTGTGCACCGAAGTTCTGTAAAATCCATCTCACTAGAGCAGTCCATCTAGTGTTCTCTGGATTTACTAGACCAATCAGCCTCATTGACTGTTTTGGGTAGATGGCATTCTTTAATTGAGCAAATTCGTTGGCAAAAATTGGGACTCTGACTGGCTTCAGCAGTGCCGAGTCCTCAGGAGGGATGGTGGCAGGTAACAGTCCTCGCAGAGATGTGACATGTGGTTCAGTACCACTGCGGAACCTTCCTTGACGATATCCAATCCATCCAGCCTTAGCTTGTCGGGATGGAGTAATATCCCACTTCATCTGTCTTTGCTGGCCCGAGTGGAATAAACGAGCTATATTGATACTCTTTGTCAAACCAGTCAAATACATAGGTTGATTTGCATCACCATCCCTGTGATAAGAGTATGCTACTTTGTCAAGAACAGGCTGAGAATTCATGTCAATAGCATCTCCAAAAAGGAATGCTGGCTTCAAATGGGCAACACCATCTACACTCTGTAACGGGAGTCCACTCATCAGGTTCAGCAAAGTATCATCTTCCTGATTGGTCAACAGAGCTATTCTTGTGGAAGGTCCGTCAAATTGGGGAAAACGAACATGTGATAGATCACTTCTATAATTATTTCCCATACTTCCTTCAAATTCTGCTTCCTGAGCTAGAATATCCACTGCAAATGAAGAATAAAAGTATTAGAAATCTTCAACGTCAAGAGAGGATAAAGCTCAACATACGCTCAGTTTTAACTAAGCGTACAGCTCAACATACGCTCAGTTTTAACTAAGCGTACAGCTCAACATACGCTCAATTTTTACTAAGCGTACAGCTCAAATTACGCTCAATTCTTACTAAGCGTATGGCAGACTCAAGGTTCAGCATACGCTCAGTTTTCCTTAAAGCGTATGGCAGACTCAAGGTTCAGCATACGCTCAGTTTTCCTTAAAAGTGTATGGCAGACTCAAGGTTCAGCATACGCTCAGTTTTTCTTAAGCGTATGGTTGACTCAAGGTTCAGTATATGCTCAGTTTATCTTAAGTGAATGATTTTAAAAGTTCAGTTTATGATCAGTTTGAGCGTATCAGCGTATGGTTGACAAGATGATCATCAAAAAATTACGTTAACACAGGAGTTAGCGTATTTCAATGAGACAATTTGCCATAGCATATTCTTTTAAGATAGCGTATTTTGATATCTCTATCGAAAATACGCGTATCTTACAGATATACGCTCCAAACATATTTTTCGTAAAAACGAAAAACATGGAATACGGCTAAACCCTAAAAAGGGAAGCGTATTTGCTGACGTATTGACCCTAAAGAGGGATACGTTTTCTGAGTTTTGTTCTAACCAGAGCCCTAAAAAGGGAATAGTTATTTGTTCATCATCTTCGTCCTCACCATAAAGAGGTTTCAATGGCCGTTCACTGCGTGAAATACGCTGACTGGCCGTCTTCTTGGTGGTAACAGTGTCGACGGCAGGATGAGATGACTCTTCAGGGGCTTTCCCCTTTCCTTTCGCAGAAGCATCAGCCTTGGGCGCCATTAATGGAGGTTGAGTCGAAGACGAAGAAGGGGAAGAAGGATTTCGAGTTTCTGAAAGCACTTTTCTCTTTCGAAAGCAAAAGCTGTGGTAAAGAAATAAAATAGGTTTTGGAAGACCTATTTATAGAAGAAAGGAAGAAGTTCAAACGGCGGATGTTCTTTAAACAAAATCCCTAAAGATTTGCACTGATATTGAGGAAGATAACGAACTCATGCCAGCGTGTCAGGACTTATTCTCACTTTAAAGTTCAAAGTAATTTCGAAATTCATAAAGTTCGAAAACTTTGAAGGGGGTCTTGTAGGGTGTGAAAATTATGACACGCTGACATAAGACTCAGTCAAAGCCATACGCTCAAAGCCATACGCTCAGTCAAAGCCATACGCTCAGTCCAAGCCATACGCTCAGTCCAAGCCATACGCTCAAGGCCATACGCTCAGTCAAGGCCATACGCTCATCTAAAGGCCGTACTCTCAATGAATATTTTATTATTTTCTGAGATGACAGCACAGCATGTATTTAATAAAGGATGAATCTGACACTTCGTCTTTCGTGCAAAGACAGCTGTCCAATGAAGACTAGCCGTCGTATAGGTTTTCGAAGAGTCGGTTTTGTCTTTTACGAGGACAGCTCAGCATCTCTCATAAATGTAAAAGCTATCATTACTGTCAGTTTTGACAGTCTGTCAGCCATCATATCCGCAGTCACGACGCTCGAGAAGATTTTGTCAGTTATTGGACGATATGGCGTATCAAAGAAGATTGATGATGGCCACGTGTCTACTTATTCAAACATGCCACGTGTCTACTTATTTCAACATACGACTCCTTCCAAATTAAGTGAGCGTATGGATCTCATACGACTCCTTCCCAACCAAGTGAGCGTATGGATCTCATACGACTCCTTCCCAACCAAGTGAGCGTATAGTTTCCATACGACTCCCTGTCAATAATGTGAGCGTATCAGTTTTATATGGTTCTACGCTGTCCAAGTCAGTGTATGCAAGACATGTGCCTTCAAAAGCTAGCGTATGACTCTTCCTCTAAGGCAGCATATCACAGCAGTTGTGTCCAGAATAATTTTCAACGTGCAGTTAATATACGTTCTCACGTGTCCTGCACTCAGTTATCCACTTCTTCAGAAGTTATGCAACGTGGCATTCATGCCATCAATCTCTCCGGAATATGCTCCACTACTTTCAACCGCACGCTAATGTGTCTCCATCAGAATTCGCCACGCGTCCCTGCAGTTATGCACACGTCAAGTAACTACCTGAGCGTATGCTTAAGGACAGTTATCCAGAACTCTATAAAAGAGAGTTTCTTCATCTTCATCAGACACTACAGTCAATTTCAGAGAGAACAGAGAGATTGCCCAGTTGCTGTCCAAGTTTCTTCAAAGTTCGAGTTTTCTTCATCGCATCGTCCAAGGGATAAAGTAATCGTCTTCTAGATTAGATTCCTACAGTTGTAATTTTCTCAGATACAAAATAAATAAAGTGAATTTATTTATGGAAAACAGACTCGGGTTCCAGTCCTACCCGTGTCGCGAATCGTGCAGACATAAATGAATGCGAGGCACCAGAATCAAATAATACTGAAGCTGGAAAGGTGTTGACGAGAATAGTACCTGCCACTACCTCACCTGGTGCTATTCCTTCTTCTCCCATGGTCATAGCCAGCACTTGACCATGTCCTCTAGGTGCGGGTTCCCTCTGCTGAAAATTTCTCTGCCTGCTCTGGATCAGGGCTTGGGCTTGGACATACTGCTACGGTCTCTGCTGCTGGAATGCCTGGGCCTGCGTCGGCAATGGCCTCAGGAACGGGTACTGCAGCTGCTGCTGCTGCTGGACTGGTGCTGGTCCTCTAACTGAAGGACTAGAGAAGGCTGATAAACTCCTCCTGTTCGGGCAATTCCCAACCCTGTGGTCCGGGGCACCACAAACCAAGCACAAACCCTGTGCTCTACGACACTCGGATACCACATGCCCTGCTTCCCACAGTGTGAACATCCCACTACGGAAGACTACTTCTGCTTCTGCTCTGAGGGTGCGTCGGGGTAGAATGCTGAACCGACGTTACTGAGGCCGCCCGCCTCGGAGCTCCAATGGTCAAAGTCCTGGCCGCCGGGGCGGGTGCTGAAGACTGATTCATCTGACCGTGAGATCGCTTCCGACCTCCGGTCCTATCCACGATCCTCTGGGAGATGTATTCATGCCTCCGGGCTGCTCTCAACACTGCATCAAAAGTCTGATGCTCAAACTGCTCCACCGCTAATAAAATCTCTAGGTGGAGCCCCTGCTGGAACCGCTGGGCTCTATCAAACTCGGTCGCCACCAAGGTGGGAGCAAACCGACTAAGCCTGGAGAACTCGGTCGCATATCCATCGACCGTCCTGCCCATCTGCTTCAGATTGGTGAACCTCGTTTGTAGATCATACCGAGCTACAACATCAAAATACTTGGTCAGGAATCTCTTCCTGAATACTGCCCATGAAATAGGGGCCACTAATCCATCAACCTGCGCTGCCCACCAGCTGCGGGCAAGATCTAGTAACTACAGGCGCACTACGGCCACCTTCTCGTTCTCTGGAGTCCTGGCTGCTTCTAGAATCATCTCTGTGTCCTGAAGCCATGCATCTGCAGCGATCGCATCTTCACTGCCATCGAAGAAGGGAGGGTTCAAGCGCTTGAAGCTGTTGGCCGCGCTATTACCCTGATGACTTCCTCTGGTCAAAGCATCTGCCACCGCTTGGTGCAAGGCATCTCCGTGACGATCTTGGGAAGCTAATAATGACCTGATGAGACCCACCAAAGTGCCATCCTCAGGTTCTGCTGGCTGGACGGGCTGAACTGGTGGCTCTCCTTCAGTAGGTATGACTCTGGAGGCTACTCCTGAATGCTGGGCTTGATCTCCAGGTTGCTGCTGGTCCGCTAGAGGTGCTCCGCCTTGTGATCGGCAGGTCCAGGAATAATATCGTTGAAGAAGATGACATAGGGAACAATAAAAAAGGACCAGGACAGATCAACGATACAAGCATGTGATCAGATCAAGATTCTCAGGGATTTAAAAGATACGAGCAGAGATCAAGGACGAATACTGATTGAGACATCTATTCAGTAAACCCTCACATATCTTGAATTACAAGACCTGCATGGGCCACCACTAAAACCATGTCACGCCCCAGAACCAGAATACTGGAGAGCGGGGACAGACATAGCCAGCTATGTATAATGAAATGGAATCCACGTCACTATACGGTCACGGCTGTCTAGATATATGAGGGTTTAACTACAATCCATCAGTCTCCTATGGTCAAGAAAAAGCCTATTATCTCAATCACAAGCAAGTAGTAACAGTCACAAGATATTAGAGCATCAATATACAATAGTAAGGCGTCCCATACATTACATATTGGATGATCATGAAGCTAGTCGTACAAAATGTCAGGACTAGCAAGAGTTTTAGTCAATACATGATCAATCCTAGGATTTGTCAATCATGTTACAGCCCGTAGGCAGACAGTAAATAAGGTGCAATACGAGCTAACACGTGCTCGTCGGCTAAACGCCTCAAAAGAATAATTTTACAAGTAGAGTGGGAGGACAAAAGAAACCCACTCGTTGCCCCGGTTATGCCTGGTGGTCACCATCGGGCTGGAAGACAGGTGGATCCTCTGGTGCTGCTCCGATATCTGGCCACACAAAACCAGCTGGGTCAGACCCCAGAAAGAGCAAGTGCCACAAAGGAGGCTTCACTTAGGAACTAAAACCAGCATATCACAAATAAATAGTTAAGGTAATTAAAAGATACTGATAATAACTGAGATAATCAATAATATATTGAGCACGGAGAAACCATTCAAGTAGCCAGACTGCAACCCTTAAACCAAACAAGGACCGGGGTTGCAATCCTTCGCCTGAATAGAGACCTGCCTCAATTACTATTGATAAGGTAACAAGACAATAAAGAGAGGACACAGAACTGCTCCGGGAGCCAGGTTACAACCCTTAAACCAAACAAGGACCGGGGTTGTAACCCTTCGCCTGAACAGAACTGGACTCCTGATCTTTATTGTTAAGGCCAGTATAAATAATCATGGTATTGAAGTAAGGTAAAACATGACGAGCATGACAGGGGTTGCAATAAGATAATAAACGAAGAGAGGACACAGAACTGCTCCGGGAGCCAGGTTACAACCCTTAAACCAAACAAGGACCGGGGTTGTAACCCTTCGCCTGAACAGAACTGGACCCCCGATCGTTATTGTTAAGGCAAGCATCAATAATCATGTCCTGTCACAATCTTGCACAGGATCAGGATAAGACTAAGCTGGAATAAACTTCATTCAATCAATCTCGGCCAAGCAAGGAGTACGGCTTGATACTTTAACTAACTAGGGTTATCACAGGCCTAGTTACTAGCAAGATACAACGAGAATATTCCAACAACCACAAGTCCTGCAGACCATCCGGTTATCCAGGTCGAATGTCCATTTAGGAAGAATGCAACACATGACTGTGTGCTGGAAATGTGCCCTACTCGTCGGTAGGCTACAAGTCCACTGAATGCGCCCAGATAACGGGATTGCCTGTAGCTGGAAATCTCTTCATGACTACTGAATCATTCTAGTTAATTAGCCTTAGTCAATTTCAGTAGGTACCCCTGACCGTTGTACTCAGGGACCCCCATCCTAGACATGATGCAAGACAGTACCAGTTTATTTGTACAAACACAATCGCCCACGTTGTCCAGATCTTTCATACTTGTCATGTCAGGCTAGCTATCGTAACAGCATGCCGAGATATATCATGTCAGTTTACTTGTCAAGAGTGCGCCACAGCAGGCCACTATCGTGTTCTATTCGTACCTTATCATGAATGAGAGAAACTTGTATAAAACAACTAGTGACATATTCTTGAAGCCAATGAAAAGATCTACAACTTTTATGTTTTGAGTTTTTCGAGATTCTAGCTACAAAACAACTTAAACAGGCAAAAACAGTTAAATAGGGCAATTCCGGCGCATGGAATTTCTGCACAATCGGCGCATGAGATTCCTGCACAAATCGGCGCATGGGATTCCTGCACAAATCGGCGCATGGGATTCCTGCACAAATCGGCGCATGAGATTTCTGCACAAATCGGCGCATGAGATTCCTGCACAAATCGGTGCATGGGTTTTCTGCACAAATCGGCGCATGAGATTTCTGCACAAATCGGCACATGAGATTCCTGCACGAATCGGCGCATGAGATTTCTGTACAAATTGGCGCATGAGATTCCTGCACGAATCGGCGCATGGGATTCCTGCACAAATCGGCGCATGAGATTCCTGCACAAATTGGCGTATGAGATTCCTGCACGAATCGGCGCATGGGATTCCTGCACAAATCGGCGCATGAGATTCCTGTACGAATCGGCGCATGAGATTCCTGCACGAATCGGCGCATGGCCTCCCGACGTATGGCCTTCCGGCGCATGGCCTCCCGGCGCATGGGGTTCGTCGTCCCCAAACAGCAAGTTCAGCCATGAAAATTCTGAAAACTTGCCATGGCCATAACTTTCTCATCCGGAGTCGAAATCAAGCGAAACAAAAGCCAAAACTGAAGGAAATTGAATTCTCTACAACATAGAACCATTAGTTTTTGAAAATACCAAGTTTTTAGAGATCAAAACCAAGAAAAACTAAACAAGAAGGAACTTAAAACTTAGATCTACAAAAATATAACCGTAAAAATGGAAAAAGCCAAGTTCTAAAGTATCTTAGAATCAAGTGAGGAAGAGAATGGAACAATAAAACTTGAGATCCATCATGAAGCAAGTTTGCACTTGCCTAGCTCTCTTTCCTGGTAGGTGGAAGAGTAAATGGTGGAGAAGAAGAAGTGAAGGAGAAGAATAAATGAAGAGAGAGAGAGAGTTAGATGGAAATATAAATGAGGGT
This sequence comes from Iris pallida, assembly GCA_029216955.1. Lineage (NCBI taxonomy): Eukaryota > Viridiplantae > Streptophyta > Magnoliopsida > Asparagales > Iridaceae > Iris > Iris pallida. The sequence continues at coordinate 3,290,988 of JANAVB010031819.1, read as the reverse complement.
GGTGGTGGTAGGTGGAGGTTTTCTTTTGGTTCATGATGAACCCACAAGCAAACCAAACCAAGCTAAGTCGAACCAAGCTAAGCCATATCCAATGACATGCAAAAATAACCATGCAGGAAAAATACGCAATACGAGTCAAGAATACGTATATGTATACCAAGATACGTAATACGAACTATAGGCATTACATTCTTCCCAGTGGGCTGGCCAGAGTTCTTCCCAGGGGGCTGGCCAGGAGACTTCCCAGGGGACTTCGTAGTGGCCCGGAGTGACAGATTGGTTCCAAGGCTATGGTTTGGATGGAGATTATTATACACAGAGAGTCCAAGCTACGTTGAAAATGCTTTGATCTACATACTGATTTCAAATTTGCTTTAAAATGTTGAATACAAAATAAATGAGGCGATTCCGAAAAAATAGCACGCATGGCATTTATCAATCCTTTCTGTTTATCCGATATAAAAGAAATTGTATTCCAGGCATCAAAAAATCTTTCAAAAGATATTCTTAAACCGTTTAAAAACCAATTCCAAGAATCAGTGTTTTCACTCTCGGCAACAGCATATGCAATAGGATATAGTTGATAGTTAGGATCATGAGCACAAGCAATAAATAAAATACCTCTATATTTAGAGGAAAGAAAAGTAGCATCAATACTAATCACAGGTAAGCATCCCCTTAGAAATCCATCAATGCATGCCTTGAAACAAATAAAAATTCTTTCAAACCTATTATTTTCTGTAATCTTCATAAAACATTGACTACCTGGATTTGTCTCAATAATTCTAAGACCATACTCTTCGAGACTACTATATGCATCAATATAACTACCATTTATTTCGAATAGAGCAAGTTCTCTAGCTTTCCAAGCCTTACAGTATTTAATATGTATTCGATGTTCCCTAAATATATCTTTTACAACATGAGATGGATTATACAACTGATTATCTCGAATTTTTTTAATAATCTGATTTTTAACCCATACAGTGGTAGCTAATGGATGAAAACCAGTTGTAAGTCCACCTAAACAAGAATGAATATTTTCTAGCGTTGCAATAGAAAATCTTTCGCCTCCACCTATGGCTTTAGCGTATACCCTCCAATGACAATCTGAACTATTATATTTATATATAATTCCAGTAGAATTATTTAAAGTAGCTGAACAAGTAAAATTACGTCTAATTGCTATATCACTAATAAAACTTCTAAATTTAGAACGATTCTCAAATTGTTTTCCAATAAATAATTCAGGAGTGCTAAGGCTATCAACAGAATCATCAAATTTATCATCTAAATTTTCAATTAGATCATCACTATTTTCATCATCGTTATTAACATCATCTACTACATGTTCTTCTTCAGTAAATGGAATAACTTGATGAGAAGAACTAGGACCAACGTTAAAAGTATTACAAGCAGGTATATTACTTACATTTATAGATGGGGGCGGAGTGACATAGATATTAATATACGGTGATTGTGCATTCACTTGAAGAACAAATTTTCATGCTTCTTCACTATCTACATTTATACAATTAGATACGAAAATATGTTCTAATATAAATTCGTAGTCGATAGAATATTGATCAATAATTAGATTATGTAAACTAAGAAATGAAATATTTCGATCAACTAAAAGAACTTGGGTTAAACCCCCTTGATACGCTAACCCATTTAGTACACCTCCAAGCGAGCATAGTATTGTTAGATTTCCATCCATGTTGAAAACAAGAACTTTCTGTAGGAAGAGAGGAGCTTCAGCTTTCAACTAAATAGACTCGACAAACTTCTTACTGAATGAGAGAGATGTTGTGAAGTGAATGAGAGAGATGTGGTGAAGTGAATGAGAGAGATGCTGTGAAGTGGTTTGATACTTATAGATGGTTGTGGTTTAATATAGCCGTTGGAATTAGAACGTTACATTAATTGTAACGTTGAGAATAATTGTAACGTTAGAAATCCAACAAAAGATAACCCATCTCAACCCAAAAAAAAAAAAACCAAACCCACCCAACCCAACTCCAACTCCAACTCAAGTAAACCATAAATTTATTGGAATTAACCCACCCAACCCCCAACAAAATGTAACCAACCCAACCCCGAAAAAAAAAATCCTAATTAACCCACCCCCCAACTAAACCGTAAACAAAATTTAAACCAAACCCACCCCCAAAAAGTAAATGCTTTATTTCAGCCAAACCGACTGTCGGAATTTGAGCAGATGCTCATTTTCCGACAGACAGTTTGTCGAATTTTTAACATACTCATTTTTCGATAATCGGTCTGTCGGATTGTATTGTTTGAACAAATTTCCCAAACAACTATCGTTTAAACAAATTTTATTTAAATTATTATCGCTGCAGTAAATTTTCTGTTTGGTTTACTATATAATGTAATATAATAAAATAATAATAATTATTTATATTATTTTGACGAATATATTTTTCACATGTATATTTTATATTTTAGCCAATTTTAATATTTATTAAAGAATTTTTTTAAAAAATAATAATAATAATAGGGTAAACGGGATATGAGACTCATATTCCTACGAGTGTACTAATTCACATGGGTGTATATGAGATGTATCCATTCCTGCTCGTCCACATGTGCATGACTTTGGACTCGTATCCCTTATACCTAAGAAGTCGGAATTAGTTTTGATACAACAACTGTATGACAAGTGGACTCCCTCTCAGGGGCGGAGCCAGGATTTTGGAATAGGGTGGACTAGCTATCAGGTCAAAACAATAGCATTGCGCCTCTTTAAAGGATGGTGATTTGGAGTTGCAATTCACCCTATCAGGTCAAAAGAATAGCATTGTGCACCTTTAAAGGTTTATTTGCAACGCCAACTCTTCTTTATAGAAAAGAACCAAATTCCTCAGTTTTGGAATAGAGTGCGAGAAATTCCTCAGTTGCGTTTGGAAATTCTGGACCTTTGAGATGGCGCTACCACCTCAATCTTTTTGATGTATTCACAAGATCTTCAGAACTTTTAAGGTTTCTTGGCAGCATGAGTTTGCTATCCTCAGGATGCAAATGTGTACTAGTATAGCTACATTTATTATAACTTGATTCTTTTTTAAAGGGGGAGAAAATTGTTTATTTCGCTACTTGGACGTCCCATGTATCTCGTCTCTTGGATCTTTAAATTGATAATTATGAATTCCTCGACAATCTTGTTATAGAACCTGAAGGGGATAATAACCCAAAGAGAACCTCCCATGGGATGTTGGATTGTGCATCTTTAGTGATACCTAGAGACTTGATGTATCGGAATTCGTAAACCTGGATCTCGTTCAAAAGGTTGAAATATTAACATTCGAAGGAGGTGGAAGACTTCACTTCGGGATGTTTCACCCCTTGGTTTAAAGAATGAAAATAGGGTTTTCTTTCTCTTGTTTCCTTGATTTTCCATTATATACTCCAAGAACATCAAAAATTTAGGGGTTTGTTTTACAAAAATTAGGAGGTTAGGGTTTTTATCGGAGCGGAGAAGACGGTCGGGCTGGTCCGGCTAGAGACGGCCGGGGACTCGGGCTGGAGACGGTCGGGGGACGGGGAGAGCAGCCGATGGGTCCTATTAAATAGTGAATTAATTAAGATTAAAGCCTCATAAAATCAAAATAAAATTTTTTTGGGAATTAGGGTTTTAGAAAAAATTGAGAGCTAGAGTTTTACCAAAGTAAGACTACGAGCCGCTGCCGGTTGGACTGGAGAGGACGAGGGAAGGGAGGAGCAGCGGGGGAAGGGTTACTGCCGCTCGGGCCTTTCCTTGAAACTTTTCTTTTTTGACAAAGAGGGGTAGTTTAGTTTGCTGGAGACCGAGAGTGGTCGGTGGAGACATTACAAGAGGCTTAAGTTTGCTAGAGACATTAGCTAGAGGCTACCTGGGCTAACAAGAGATGGGCTTTACAAAAAATTAAAAAAAAATTAGCAAATTTTTGCACTGGGCTACAGCCCAGTGCAGACGCTTAGTCCCTCCGCCCCTGCTCCCTCTCTCTTCGTAGATCTTGCAAGTATAATATATATAACTTTGAGGTGGGATCCACTCGTCATACAGTGGCTGTATCTGCCAACTGTATCAAAGTTTTACTCATTATTTACATGGTCAAATTATTTAGAAGCCATTCCTTCATTCATTCATTCAGAGAAGACCTACTGGCACCGGGCGGACTATCACATAAAAAGTCCTTTTCGGGAAACAATTTGGGAAGAAGTCGAAGTACAAAAGAACAAACATATTCCTAGTTGTTCCCTCCACTTCCTTCGTACGTCCATCAGCTATCAACATTAACATATGATCAGCAGCACATATCTATAATATAAAGCACAGTGGGTTTTTGGTCCCACCCATGTGCTTTGGTTCGACGATGATGAAAGGACTAAATTGTCCATTTCTCTATAAGAGAGGAGGAGGTCCATGTTGGGTGCGGAGCAACCGGTTGTTCCAATGGCACCCCCGCCTCCAGCTCCTCTTGCACCGTCCCTCCCTCCGCCGCCTCCGCTCCATCCTCGCCCACGCCATCGTCGCCGGCCTCTTCCGCAACCCCTTCGTCGCAAGCAGCCTCCTCCACCGCGTCGTCGACGCCGACCCTTCCTTCGCCGCCTCCCTCTTCTCCGCCATGACAACCCCAACCCCTTCTCCTTCAACACCGCCATCGCCATTTCCGCCGACACATTCTCCATCTACTCCCAAATGCCCCGCCGCCGCGTCCCTCCCGACTCCCACACCTTCTGCTCAACACCACCACCGCCGCCACCAGTTCGCTCCACGCACAAGCCCTCCTTCTCGGATTCTGGCCCGACCCCTTCGTGCAGACCATCCTGCTCACCGCCTACTCCTGACGCGGCTCCGCCGACCACGTCCTGCGGGTGTTCGACGGAATGCCGCACAGGGACGTCTCCTGGACCGCTGCCGTCTCGGGCCTCGCCACCCTCGGACGCCCCGCAACGGTCCTGCGTGTCTTCACCTCCATGAGGTCCCACACCGCCCCGAACGCCGCCACCGTGGTCTTTGCCGTGTCTGCCGGGCTCGGGTCCCTGGCGCTGGCTCGGTGCCTGTACGCCTACGTCGAGAAGGCCGGGGTCGGAGGCCGCGTCTCCGTCCGGAACTCCCTGGCGCTGACCCGGTGCTTGCACGCCTACATCGAGAAGGCTGGGTCCGTGTTCGTGCCATTATGGCACGGGTTATCCACTAGTCTATAATATAAAGCACAGTGGATTTTTGGTCCGACCCATGTGCTTTGGTTCAACGATGATGAAAGGACTAAATTGTCCCTCTCTAAAACTCATTTTTGCTTTTAGATTATAGACAACCCACTATTTTTGTTTCTACCACATAAATAAAAGGACAAGTTGCCCCAACTTCTCCCTCACGTTCATCCCAGCATCCCAACTTCTCCCTCACGTCCCTCCGAACGACGGCAGAGGCGACGGCAGCAGAGCCTCCCCTCCGCCGCGAAGAACTAGAACTCCAACTTCGCCGTGAGCCTCGACCCACAGCACGAACCGGAGCAGCCGACTGCAGTGAGGTTACCACGGAGGATCTCCGCTAGGCATTCTTCGGCAGGAGAGAAGTCACTCGACCCTTCTCCAGGTGGTGGTCCAGTCGGATCAGTCTCCGGGAAGAAGAAGCAGCACAGGTGGAGCGACCTTCGGCCGTCGGATCTGTTGTTCGTGTCCGTGTCATTATGGCACGGGTTATCCACTAGTCTATAATATAAAGCACAGTGAATTTTTGGTCCGACCAATGTACTTTGGTTCAACGATGATGAAAGGACTAAATTGTCCCTCTCTCTAGGTCCCATGTTGGGTGCGGAGTAACCGGTTGTTCCAACGGCACCCCCGCCTCCAGCTCCTCTTGTACCGCCCCTCCCTCCTCCGCCTCCGCTCCATCCTCGCCCACGCCGTCGTCGCCGGCCTCTTCCGCAGTCCCTTCGTCGCAAGCAGCCTCCTCCACCGCGCCGCCGACGACGACCCTTCCTTCGCCGCCTCACTTTTATCCGCCATGACCAACCCCAACCCCTTCTCCTTCAACACTGCCATCGCCATCTCTGCCGACCCACTCTCCATCTACTCCCAAATGCTCCGCCATCGTGTCCCTTCCGACTCCCACACCTTCTCTTCCTTGCTCAACACCACCACCGCCGCCGTCGCCACCAGGTCGCTCCACGCACACGCCCTCCTCCTCGGATTCGGGTCCGACCCCTTCGTGCAGACCGTCCTGCTCATCGCCTACTCCCGACATGGCTCCGCCGACCACGCCCTACGGGTGTTCTACGGAATGTCGCACAGGGACGTCGTCTCCAGGACCGTCGCCGTCTCGGGCCTCGCCGCCCTCGGACGTCCCGCGACGGTCCTGCGCGTCTTCGCCTCCATGAGACCCCACGCCGCCCCGAACGCCGCCACCGTGGTCTTTGTCGTGTCCGCTGGCCCAGTGCCTACACGCCTACGTCGAGAAGGCCGGATTCGGAGGCCACTTCTCCGTCCAGAACTCCCTGACGCTGGCCTGGTGCCTGCACGCCTACGTCGAGAAGGCCGGGTTCGTGTTCGTGCCATTATGGCACTGGTTATCCACTAGTATATATATACCCGTCCGCGGAGTCCCGCCGAAGCCCCCCCCCCCCCTCCGCACCATAGGATCGAGCGGGGTCCGCGCGGGGCCCACGCGATCCAACGGCCAAGGATCGCGGCGCTCCAGAAATGAGGTCCCGATCCGGACCCATATATATATATATATATATATATATATATATAGAGAGAGAGAGAGAGAGAGAGAGAGACCCTCTTAGAAAACCCCCTAAAACTTCCCTCACTCTAATCCGTAATTTAATGTTAATATTAATGTTAAAGTTAATGTTAATATTAATGTTAATATTAACATTAAATACTAAAATTAACATTAAACTTAACATTAAAATTAATATTAACATTAACATTAACATTAATATTAACATTAACATTAAAATTAATATATAAAAAATTAAAAAAATTAATATTAATATTAACATTAATATTACGAATTAGAGTGAGGGGAATTTTTAGGGGGTTTTCTAAGAGAAGCTTTTGATCCGCTTATATATATATATATATATATAAACCATAGGGGGGTACAACTAATTAATCCTATATAGGGTTAATTAGTTGTACCCTCCTATGGTTTGTACATATTTTGGTAACTGTCCCCGTTGTTTCAAAAATAAAGAACACCCCCCTGGCTGCTTAATTTTCCACTCATTTTCTTCTATGCACCCGGGGGTACAACTAATTAACTTTATAAATCAGGGGGGGGTGTTCTTTATTTTTAAAACAACAGGGACAGTTACCAAAATACGTATAAACCATAGGGGGGTACAACTAATTAACCCTATATATATATAATAAACCATAGGGGGGTACAACTAATTAACCCTATATATATATATATATATATATATAGGGTTAATTAGTTGTACCCCCCTATGGTTTGTACGTATTTTGGTAACTGTCCCTGTTATTTTAAAAATAAAGAACATCCCCCTGGTTTATAAAGTTAATTAGTTGTACCCCCCTGGTGCATAGAAGAAAATGAGTGAAAAATTAAGCAGCCAGGGGGGTGTTCTTTATTTTTGAAACAACGGGAACAGTTACCAAAATATGTACAAACCATAGGGGGGTACAACTAATTAACCCTATATATATACACACACATTTTGTGTTTAGTAACGTAACCAAAGCCCAAGTAATTATAGCAAATACGAATATTACAGAAAGGCAATTGATAAAGGCACTGCCTTTTTTGATCGGGGCTAGCCCGGATTGGGGCTAGCCCAATTTTTTTTGTGTTTTACTCAGGACAGCCCATTTTTTTGATTTTGGGCTGTCCCAAAGTAAAATTTTCCTAAACCCAAAATTTTTCTCTCATTTGCAAAAAATTTTCTCTCTCTTCCTAAACCCTAATTCCTCTCTTCTTCTTCTTCCTCTTCTCCTCCACCATTTCTCTATCCCCAAGCAAGAAAATAATTTGAAATTCCTAGAAATTTCTTCCACCTAGAAATGTTCTCTTCTTCTTCCTCTTCTCTTCCAAATTTCCTTCTCAAGAAGATCGATGGCACCCAAATTCTTTCTCTATTTGTTTCCAAAACCCTATAAATTAAATTGAAAAATTCAAGCATCCATTATATTGTTTATTTCAATTGTCTGTAGCCCATTTGAATTAAACTACATTCGGAGTGAAAAATTATCCATTTAAATTAAACACAAGTATGCAGGAACGAGAAAACTGTGCGTCGACCAGGACTGCCTAATTTTCTGGCAGTCCTACAAACTGAATTGACTGCCAGAAAACTGGGCAGTCCTAAGTCACAACATGTGAAACAAAGGACTGCCCATTTTTCTGGCAGTCCTTACTGTATTCAGGACTGCCAGAAAATTGGACAGTCCTACATACAGTAAGGACTGCCAGAAAAATGGACAGTCCTTTGTTTCACATGCTGTGACTTAGGACTGTCCAGTTTTCTGGCAGTCCATTCAGTTTGTTGGACTGCCAGAAAATTGGGCAGTCCTTGTTTGTATGTGGACTGTCCAGTTCTTGGACAGTCCATGCTCACAGCAAGTTCTGTGATGGACTGCCCAGTTTCCTGGTAGTCCACATATGTATGTGGACTGCCAGGAAACTGGGCAGTCCACATACAATCAGGACTTCCAATCTTTCTTCGCGCGCGCGCGCGTGTGACAGCATGCGGGATGAATCTCAATCTAGGGTTACAAAACAGAAAGATTTTTGTAGGGACAAGAGGAATCTCAATCTAGGGTTTAGAAGAAAATTTGAGATTAGAAAAAAATTTGAGAGGAAGAAGAGAAAGAGAAGAGAAATAAAACAATTGACTTTTATACTACCTAATGGACTAGCCCTAATAAATTTTTTCAATGGCAAACTTGTAAATAACACAAACTTACAAATGGGCTAGCCCGATCAAATTATGCAGTGCCTTTATCAATTGCCTTACAGAAATGGCGGTCTTGAACATTATTTTCTTCTTCCTACTCTTCGCATTCTCCACCTCCCCCGTAGCCCACTCCGGCGACCCCGACATCCTCTCCGACTTCGTCGTCCCGCCCAACGCCACCGTCGTCGACGGGAACCTCTTCACCTTCACCGGCATGCGCCCGCTCGCCGACGACGACCTGCCCCCGCCCCGCGACTTCGCCGTCGCGAAAGCCTCCGCAAAGGAGTTCCCATGCAGCCCTCGGCGGCCAGAGCGTGTTCTTCGCCGCGCTCCAGTTCCCGTCCGGCTCCGTCAACCCTCCCCACGCCCACCCCCGCTCGGCCGAGCTCCTCTTCCTCCTCGGCGGCTCCCTCGAGGTCGGCTTCGTTGACACCGCCGACAAGCTGTACACGCAGACGCTCCACGCGGGGGACATGTTCGTGTTCCCGAAAGGGCTGGTCCACTTCCAGCTCAACAACGGGGAGGGCGGCGGCGACTTCGCCCTCGCCGTGTCCGCCTTCTGCAGCGCGGACGCGGGGACGGTTTCGGTCCCCGGGGCCGTGTTTGCCGACGGCGTCGACGAAGCCGTCCTCGCCGAGTCCTTCAAGACGGACGTCGCCACCATTCGGAAGATCAAGCTTGGGCTTGCAACCAAGAAGGCTTGATTAATTCTCAAGAAGCTTTTGCCATTGCTGTTGCTGCATAGTGACTTATATTGTACTTTCATTCTACCGACAAATGTTAGTCGGAGTTATTTTCACACCCATGAATAAATTTTAGAGCATCTCCAATGCAATTGTGACAGTTTGGAGAAAAGTAGTCGCCACGAAGAACAACTAGAATGCCAATGTCAAGTAAGTTGTGAAGTTAGTTGTGTAGTTCTAAACAATACATTTCATAATAACTTTATCTCTACATTGTCAATTATTAATAAAAATATTTAGAAAGAAAGAAAGAAAGAAAGAAAGAAATAATCTTCGAAGTTGGAAAAAAAAATTATTGTTTTCTCAATAATTTTGCGGTTGGCGTGTTTTGTGTGAATATGATCTTGCCACATAGGAACCACGTTACAAGACATTAGGGTTGGAGATGCTCTTAAATATTATAACCATGGACTTCCGTTTACTGCCAGAGAAGGAGAGAGTTACAATTAGACATGCTAATTATATTATTTTTTGCACAGCAGGTATAAATTTTGGATTTCATCGATAAATTTCAAAAAAAAAAAAAAATGGGAGCTCGGAAAGTTTGCCAGCATGGAAAATGTAAGCGGCTGTCACCATTTGCTGCCAAAATTTTGATAATACTAAACACAGTAAAGAATACCAAAATTTTTTGCAGTACTAACTACGCATAGGACTGCAGAAAATGGTAATAACCATTAACACTCTGTGAAGTGTTCTTAGCGCCTACCATATTTGGAAGCAATGACCTATATGAAATAGTTATCCATATAATAAAGATCTAGAAAGTAATTTGTCATACAAAATCCAAATATACCATGCCAGGTTTGTTTGCTATATAAGTTAAGCAGCAAATGAGGATTGCAACGTCCCATCTATGTATAAATACATTTGTATCTGCAGCATAACCACCAGCATCTACACTAAACTGTTGTAGTGCCAAGAAAGTTATCATCTAAAATAGTCCTGAATTAATCTTCGCAGTTCGCATCTCATACAGTAATTCAGATACATCAATGTACCTCCAACGTTGCAGGTACAGTATAGATTTCGTTCAATTTACCAAATAAGTTACAGAAAATTCTATACAGATACAGCATAATCATACATAAACCTATAACAACAGGCTAAAGGATGTAAAAAAAGCTCCCTCATCTCTTTTTTCTCACACTTTTGAATAACAATGATATAAAGATATATATTACTATTATTACACACAATGACCATGCACAGAGGTTAGCCTCGCGATTTGATAGGAATTCAGTTTAGCTGGATCAGAGAGAGCGCGGTATGACAGATGGCTTCTCCTTTGCAGTAGGCTCGTACGAGTTGTTCTCCCGAAACTCCTCAAGGAGAGCGTCCATTGGCATGGTCCGTAGTGACTCAATTCTTACCTTACTAGGAATGTCAGGCTCAGACCTTACTGGTGTCTCACCGCTTGGCTCATAATCCTGCAGTTATAATACCATGGAAATCACAAGATTAAATTGTAAGCAGTACTCAGAATCTGGATGGTTGGTTTGCTCTGTAGACTTACCATGTACACACTATGGAAGATGTTCTCAGCATGCAGGTTGATCTCGGAGGCCTGGCTTTCATGATCCTTATGAAACGTCTCCATATTTGCTGTGTGTGAATGTGTTTCTGCCAACACTGCCTTTGTTGTTTCCCTTTGCCTCTCCGTGACATCTAATAGATTGAAAGTTAATCATCTTTTCATTGAGGATATCCACACAAGTTACAGGTAAGTCTGACTCTCTTCATCAATGTAAAAGACGCTAAATATACACCAGGTAGATAACAGTGAAGGCATTATACGCTGATAACATTTGAACATTCCTCCTTAATTCCTCTTTCATTCAGGATTTCTATTGCTTTTCAGATTTTTGGCAACTGAAATCCAATGTGTGAAACATTTACCAAAGGTTTGGAGAATGATAATTAACATATTCTCTCAAATATATTAGTAACAGATTCAAATATGGACTCAAATTATAGAACAAAGGAGTTAATCACACGTGGATTATGTAGTTAAAATTACTGCCAAACACGTTGTGCATAATTTACATATAATGCAGTTATACACCAAATACCATTATTATTATTCTAGAGTTCATATAAGCACAGACAGCACCGGAATCCAAATAATACATTGCCAGGTTTTAGTACCTATAAGGCTGTCATATACTTGTTACATTATGGATAAGAAAAGAAGGATCCTAGGTTTTGTGTGTTTGTATCCATTCCTAATACAGCTAAGACAGGACGGTCTGGTTTCCCAGTTCGTTAAGCATAATACAGTTCATGAGTTCTTTTACTAGACTTTCCAATCATATTTAAGAAGGAAGATGGTTCCTATTTCTATAAAATAATTGTAATTGCTTGGTGACAGGCAAGGTATCAATCAGTTATTAGCTAACCTTCACAATTTGATATATGGAAAGTCCCACTGAATCCATAAAAATATTTTCAGAGTAAAGAATGAATATCAAGTTAATCTACTTAGACTTTCCAATCATACTTTGGTTCTGGGTAAAGCAGCTATGAAAAACCACAAACTTTTCAGATGCCAATGATGTTCCTGTATATTTTTACGAACATTTTTGGCATTGATCACAGTACGATTATGTGGAAGATCATCAAATAGTCTTAAAAGTTTTAATTGTACATTTTCTTGTAACACGGTGCCGTTAATTCCACTGACGAGTCAAACACTATTAGGTTGTGCAAGACTTTCTAGTTCATCTATATTTGGAAAACCAGAAATTTAAGATTCCCATGTTCCTTGATATTATAATAAACCTTTTTGAAATTGCGCACAGTAATGATTTATGTGGAAGATCATCAAAATAAAATTTAAAATGCCTCGTCAGTTGTCACGTGCAAAAAATGCTAGTCTTAAAAGTTTACTTGTATAGTTTCTCTTAACAAGGTACCGTCAATTCCTTTTCTGATGAGTCGCACAATGTTAGATTGTTCAAGATTTTTAGTGGATCTACATTTCGTATTCTTGATAAATTTGTAAAATGATTGGTTTTTTCGTTAAAGGAAATGATGGTAGACTATTTCCCACATTTCTCAGCAAGATAAAAATATTGTTACCCTTACCAGATAGGGGTTCCACCACCAAACAGCGAGATTATATAATATAAAGAACTGAGGTGGAAAACTCACTATCAAAGTGCTCTTGAACGTCTAGGAGGTTTCTTGTTGCATCATTTTCAGCAAGATTGCGAGTCGAAGCAATCTCGGCATCATGTAACTCGTTATTTTCCACAGCAGTTCTGCAAATTAGCAAGGTATAGATCAAACGCAATTGTTGAGAAGTAGGACAGCAGGCAAGCACTCATGCACAACCTACCTTATGAGCTCGCCAACCTCGACAACATGTTTTCTGCTCATCTCACTAACAGATGAATGTGTCTTCTTCCACTGTTGAGAGGCAATATCAACAGTGTTTACGCTGCCAGATTTGAAGGTAATACTGTAACTGTAAGTAAAACTAAAAGAATGACATGAAAGGCAAGAAGAAACAGGAACAAAGATTGGCATCAGGAACAAACCACTGTTGGAGAAGAAGTTCCATGCGACACTGCTTTGCTGCAGAGAAGTCAGAACAATCTTTAGAATCTTCCTGTGCATGCACGGAGAACTCTTCCCATTTCCTCTTGGCATCATTTGTAACACATTTCACTGCTGATGCATGCTTGTCTAAATATGCTTTGTTCTCCAAACCAGCCTCTCGCAACCCTGTGAGTCTTGCATTCACCTGCAACTCAACCATGAGTTATTTGCAGAAGATTCCCACCTACCCACCAGACACAAAAAAAAAAAAAAAGTGTGAGACAATGCATACCAGCTCTTCCTGCCGACCAATGTGACTAGATACTAGACTTGTGACATCTGCTATAAGCTTATCTGCTTCAGATTTTGATTGTTCCTGTGCGCAATGGTCCAATATCAGTTAGTCTGAAGCGCCAATCAGAGAAATGAGGTTTTGAGTTGTGAAGATGTACCTCGTATGCCTTCTGAAAGTGTGCAATGCTCATTGCTTTGACTTCATGCACCTTACTGGAATGAGTCTGAAGCTTGTTTGATTCTTCCCCAAGCTCATCAAGTAGTCCAAGGATAAAAGTGGATATTTCCTTTGTCCGATCTAAACTTGCATTGAATCTCTGTGCAAATTAAGATCAACTGTTTTAATGAATAAGTAAACAAAATTTCTTGATTAAAGGCTTAAATTTAATGGTCGTATAAAAGTAAGAAAACCTCTCGGAGATCCCGAGTAAAAAGTGCAACTTCTCCACGATGCTTTGATAATGTTTCTTGAAGATCCTTCACAAGTAGATCTGCTTCTCCTTCCCCTAAAGCTAGTAACTGATGCAGAATGCAGATGTCAAAGTTCAGCCTTGAGGTGTTGGATGATAAAGGGCCATACCATTAGCTGATCGGCTAGAATTAAAAAAAAACACTGACCTGATCAAGAGAGCAGCAGTTGGCAGATGCCATTGACGAGACCTCTTCTAGAGCAGCAATGTTGGTTGCCTTTTGCAGTCGAACTATATTTTGGATTCCTTCTACATGAGAAGCATATGAAGCCCTTGAGGCTGACACTTTCTTCTCGAGTTCGATTATTGCCTAAATCCAGAGAATTACCGTAAACATAATAAATGACTAACTCATTGTGATGAAAATACAGCAAAAAACTCAACTACGGAAGTTAATCATCTTAAATACCTTGTCATGGAAATCTAGACTAGACCAACAAAGCTTCTCAACAGATTGTATGTGTTTATTCTGCCGACCCATTGATGCAAACACTATTTTGCAAAGTGTGGAGACTCTCTCTTGAAGATCAGTTTGGTAATTGTTCACGATTGACCTGTTTTTAGTGTTCATTTGGTCCTCTCTGGCTGTGATATCAAACCCAACAATAACAGAAGAGATCTTCAAATGATATACAAAGAATTCAATAAGCTATACAATTTATAGAAAAATAAATATGTCACCTATTTTAGAAAACAATGAAACATTGTCACGAATGGACTTCTCAAGGTCTGATCGCAGGGAGAAGGCTTCAATCGACAGCGAGCTTTCTATATCATAAATAGCAAGGTTAAAAAAAAGTAAGCTTATGCATTAAAACATAAATTATGGCGTACCAGCTCTATTATGCTCTGCTATTATAAAGTCTTTCTCCTTCAGAGAGTATTGGGATTGCTTAAGATCTTCTTCCGCAGAAGTCAATAACTTGCTAGTACGGTTCAAACTTCTCTGCAAAAATTAATAAAGCTCGGTAATAGTATAAGCAATGAACATCCTAAAGCAAGTGCAGATGATAGTTGTAACAAGATGATACCTCTATAGCATCAAGTTGCTTGCTACGGTCAGCAGATTGCTGGACTTGTGTGTTATATTTTTCTTGCAAATCCTCAATTTGCTACAGAAAAGCAGAAGATAAGATTCAGATACTCATGCTGAAGTAGAACGCTTACATGGGATTTTATAACAAGTAACTATCTGCAAAAGATAGCTGACCTTCTGATTGGTTTCAAGAAAGACTTCCATTTGCTCAATCCGTTCAGCCATTGCCTAGAGATAGTATGACAACCAAGTAAAAACCCATCTCTATGAGAGATGGGATGGCAGAAGGAACCATAAAAATAAGATATATGCCACTTGGAGCGGACAACATTAAACAATGAAGTGTACAGTGATAGATCAGATATTCAGATTCCGGTTGAAGAATCCAGATATTTACAGGTTTTGATACTCGCACTTAATGTTAGTGATATAAAACCTTTAAGGTCCAACATATGACAAATGTAAGATAGCATACAGATAAGCATGAATTCATCCACACATGCTACAAATAAGTGAATACCTTCCTTTCACTCTCCTCCTGGGAATATCTTTCCTTCGGTATATATACACCGTTCCTCTCACGAGTAGAATTTAACTCTACAAAAGAAAGTTAAGTTACTTTCACATAAGCAATGAGACAGAAAATGGTCAGAAATTCATGGGAATTTACCTGCTTTAAGCCGGTCCATTTCCCCATATAGATCTTTGATTAAAGTTGATTTCATCATCTTCTGATTAACCTGAGATTTTGAGATAAGCCAAACATGAAAAACTATTACTTACAAGAAGCCATAAACAACTAGGGAAAAGAGAATTAAATTAAATTTGTTAAAGTAAAAAAAAACATTATGAAGTAGAAGAGAAGAGAACACCTCAGGCCGGTTCTTTATATTTTTTGCCCTGTGAGCATAGTCCAACGTACTAAGAGTCTCTTCCAAGCAGTGTACAGATGGCGAGACAGTAGCAATTATGCACGTCTTAGTCCTCCCTCCTAGCGAATCACGCAATAGCCTTGTAAGCTTGCTATCTCTGCATACCCAAAAGGAAACTTTGTCAAGACTAGATAAAAGTAAGAGATCAGTTACACACATCACAATTGTGATGGATAAAGATTTACAATTTAAGGAAATAGTCAGAGTCCAGGCACAAGTGTATTAGCCTAACCTGTATGGAATGTGTCCGAGGTGTTCAACAAGAGCAGTAATTACACGACCTAATGTAAGTAGACTTTTATTTATCTCTCCAGCTTCTCTTGCACGGCCCTTGATAGAAAGAAAATGCATAAAAATATATCAAACAAATCCCATTTTTAGAGGTGGCAAAGTAGCCAATCAAAACTGCATAATTGTACTTCCATTACAGATAACAAATTAGAAAAGAGTTAATTATTCTATACCTCCCTAGCACCAGATCGAGATATATTCTCAGACCCAGCCAGGTCAACCAGATTCAGTTTCCCACATTTTATAAGCTCTTCTCCTTCAGGAGTTGCCTCTTTAATGTGAATAGTAATGGAGAATAGAGAATGTGACCGACTGAAACAAAAAACACAGAGAAAAGGAAATAATCTTAATGAGAAGATAGTAAACTTGAAACAAACATTAATGATACCAATTACAGACAAAAAGAGAGCAGACTGTAGCAACCAGGAATAATTAAAAAAACTAAAACAAAAGTCAATGCATGACCTAGATTGTTTGTTTAATAAAGTCTCTGCAGTACGTCGTTTTAAAGACCCCTTCTCCAGAAGAGAAAATATTTCACTGGAACTAGTTGCTATCTCTTCTTCTAGACCGCGTACTAGAACACCTCCTTTACCATCTTCCATGAGTGGTAATTGTTTCTTCTGCTTCTCCTCCAAAACAACTTTGGTTATTTCTTCAGGAGCAAGCAAGTCAGTTATCTCCTCATTATACAACTCTAAGAAAGTAACCTTAACACTGTATTCTGCATTTTGTCTTTCTAAGGTGTCAAATATCTGTTTGACAGCTCTTGGTATGACACCTGCATCTGAAGGTAACCGGCCATTTGGTCCAATCTGCAAAAACAGTTTCACCATGCAATCAATATATATCCTCTTGTAAGAAAATTTACCAAAGGTGCACAGAAATTCTGGCAGTGCACAAGCTACAAAGTTATGTGGCAAGACAGCCTAGACGGTAAACTCACCTTACCCTTTCTACAGTCACCTTCCATGGTAAACGTTTTGCCAGTACCAGTTTGACCATATGCAAAAATTGTGCAATTAAATCCCTCCAAGACCTCATTTACAATTGGAACAATAGCTTGGTCATACAAATCCTTCTGCTTAGCCAAGGGACCAAATACCTGCAAAGAAAAATCAATCTTTTTCAAAAACAGACAAAAAAGGATTTCCATGATATCTTTAATTGCATCATGAATGTGCTTAGAGAGTATAATATTCAACATAAAATTTGAGTATTAGTTTTGATAATGCATCTACATACAATTCTGCCATTGACTTGTTTAAACGCCAGTTGGCCCTTCATTGGGGGGGGGGGGGGGGGGGGGGGGGGTTAATTTTCACCATGCTAGATGTGCATGCCATATAATCAACTTAGTTGTTGAAGATGGTTAAATTGATCAAAGCACACATAGAGAATATTAGAGATGTTACACACTGGCTCACCTCTTCTCCTAGTAGGCTTCAAGCATTTCATGAGCTTTGTAACACATGGAGTTAAACCAAAAAATTTAGATTGGATATGCCTACAAGTTGGAATTCCACATATCTAATGTTGAAACCTTCTAAAGGTTTTGAGCTTGTTATTTCTAAATTTCGTAGTAAATATGGCAATCAGGCTTGTGTGTTGAGGTCTGGGTAATTGGATTTGGTATGATGGAATTTTTTAAAGTCTTCTATGATTCCACTGAAACTTGTTTTCAAGTCTATTACCCTACTTCATGTCTTGCGTTACAAGAGATATGTAACATATCCGATGCCTTTGTTCATTATAGAAATGTGGTTGTTTTGAAATTGGAAAACCCTGATACCTTCCATTTTTGCTTTAGCTAGTGTGATGGATCCTGGAATGAAATTGGAAAACATGAAATTTTTATAAATGAAATTGCAAAGAATTTACAGGTTACATTTCTATGGCTATATCTAATGTTAGGCAAATGTTAACTATCGTGTATAGTACGTATGCAACTAAATATGGTCAATCTACATCATCTTCACATGCATTGGAGGTCCCTTCTAGAGATTCAAAGCCAACAAGCAAATTGTTGTCTAGGCTTGGAAAGCAAAAATCTGTGAGTATTTCTTCCAATTCACAACTTAAACAATATTTAAATACTGATTATGAGCTTGAATATGAAGGTAAATTTGATATCTTGGATTAGTGGAAGTTACATGCAACCAGACTTCTCGTGCTTTCCATTATGGCACGAGACTTGCTAACACATCTTGCCTCTATTGTTGAATCCGAGTCTGCTTTTAGTTCGAGTGAAAAAATAGTCGATGAGCTTACAAGTTGTTTATCTGAAAAATGCTTGGAATGTCTGATGAGCTTGAAGGATTGAGAGGCTGCCAAAAACAGAAGTCAAAATGGATCACTAGAATTGGATGAGCTTATGAAGTATTTTAGCAACTTGGATTGTGAAGATGGTAACTCCTCTCAAGTTATGGACTTATGACTTGTCTCAGGATTGAACATAAGTCCATAACTGACAAAACATAATACGAAAAATGGATTATATGTTGTATTCAAGGTTCACAGTATCGGAATCGGTATCGGACTATTCCTATGAGTATTGGTATCGGCGATATCGGTAGTATCGGCGGTTTCGGATCGGAGTATCGGATTTTTTGGTATCGGAAAACAAATAATTATTAATAAATTATTTACATTTAGAAACATATATTTTACACATTTAGGCATAATTTTAAGTATTTTCAGTGTTATTTCTTAGTAGTTTTCAAATTAAATGAAATAGCAGTCACTCTTACCGATTGGTTTACATATAATAGATTGATTTTCTTCTTTTACATGCTTTTACAACCTTATTATACTTTAAACCCTTGATGATTTGTCTTTTCCGTTTAATTTTCTTTGCCGAATTGACCGGAAAAGAGACCCCAATGTCGATATCGGTCAGTATCGGGTATCGACCAGTATTGGATCGGGGCATGCCAAACTGTATTGGTATCGGCCGTATCGGATCGGTATCGGCCGATACTTTAAACCATGGTTGTATTAGTCCTGCAATCTTTTGGAATTGGATAAGCTTTGAAGATTGTAGTTTTCTGAACATTTTGGATAATTGATAGTTTTTTAATATTTTGGGGGATATTTTGTAAAACCTCCCCTAAATAATGGGCTAATTTGCGAAATACCCCCTAAAGATCTCGAATTGGTAAAACCCCCTTTCCGTCAAGAAGCTGTTTGATTTTGGGTGACGTGGCAATCCGTGTGTGTTACTAAGTAAAAAAATAAAAGTTAGACGAAAATACCCCTGCAAATTAGTCCATTATTTAGGGGAGGTTTTGCAAAATATCCCAAAATCGGTGGAGGAGGAGAGGAGTTCGCCGGAGATCTCGGAGGAGAGGTCGGGGTTCCCTTTCAGCGCGGAGTTCCTGTCGGTGATGCAGGAGATGATCAGGAAGGAGGTGAGGAACTACATGTCCGCCACCGCCGCCATGCTCGGCCGCGTCGCCGGCTCCTCGTGCAGGCAGCACAGCGCCACCTTCACCACCCTCTCTGCCATCAACACCAGCGCCACCCTCCCTGTCATCACACCCACGCCATCCATCCCCGACCATTTCGGTCATGTTCCCCGCCAAGCAGCCACCTGCCACCCACATCTTCCGTCCGGCCATCTACCGACGGAGACACCATCATCATCAGCATCATCACCACCACCATAACCATGATGGCCGCCACCATCAACAGAGCAGTCAACACCAAAACACAAGCCAATACACAAATAACGGTACCAAAGTGTCTGTGTCCATCCCCACAGTCATCGTGTCCAGCATCGGGTTTGACCTCGGACGTCCGTGTCAGCGTCTATATTCATTTCCTTCAGCATTCCAGCATACAAATTCTACGTGTCCGTCACCCCGGACTCGACCCACACAAGATCATCTCCTCTGTGTCCAAATAACCGGACACGACGTATTATTAAACACAAAAAATTCAAGCAAACTCTAAACCTACCAGTCGACGCCGGTGACTGCCGCGGTCGCCTACGCCTTCCCCGCACTCTGACTCTCCGTCGCCCGTGTGCCAGCATCCACCCTTCCCGACCGCGTTGAGTAGCCCGACGCCGACCACCTCCATCCTTCGTCTGCACTCGCGCTCAACTCGCCGCCGATGAGCCAGTGCTCGTCTCTATTTGGTGGTGCTCCATCGTTTGGCGAGCGGTCCACCGAGACTTGCCGACACCTATGCTGATCAGATCTGGACGACCGCCTCTCGTCAGCAGCGTCTGTACCCTTTCCCCGGAACCCTCGTCGGCTCCTCTGCGAGCAGCTCCTCGCGTCCAGCGCCGCTGGCGAAGCCCCGCACCGCCCGTCGCGTTGCCCCCGCCAATGCCCTAGCCGTTTCATGCCTGCGCCGGTCGGTGGCGAGCCGACGCCACATCAACGCTCTAGCTAGCGCCGTGGCCGGCGTTCCGCCCAACGCCGCACGAGAGGGGGGTGGGCGTCTTTCGACGAGCTCCGCCAGCCACCGGAGCTCAGCCGCGAAGCTCAAGGGGGCCATCGTCATCCTCCCATCTCTCGATCGCCATTTTTCTCTTTGGTAATTCTCTCTCATACTCTCTTTCCTCCTCCTGAATCCCATTCTCTGTCTTCCTTTCTTATAAGAAGCTGAAAGAAAACAACAACACATATGGGAATAAAGTGAGCTGTCTTTTATAATAGGGGTATTTTGCAAAACCTCCCCTAAATAATGGACTAATTTGCAGGGGTATTTTCGTCTAACTTTTATTTTTTTACTTAATAACACACACGGATTGCCACGTCACCCAAAATCAAACAGCGTCTTGACGGAAAGGGGGTTTTACCAATTCGAGATCTTTAGGGGGTATTTCGCAAATTAGCCCATTATTTAGGGGAGGTTTTACAAAATACCCCATATTTTGGATAACTTAAGGGGGAATGGACGATATTTTGTTGTATACGTCCTGAAATCTTGTTATCTAATTTCTTCACCAAGTATCAATTCACTTTTTGTTGTATGAGATTGTGAATTACTCTAACAACTTTGAATTTGAATCTAATGATTCTGAACTATGATTCTAATAAGCCTGCTCGGCCCACGGCCTAGCCCGATCGAGGCACATCTTGGCCCTGCCCGAAGCCAATCGTGACCTGGGCTACATGTCGGGCTGGGCCGCGGTTTTCCACCCTATGGCCGGGCCAGGCTGCTACAGTGCATGGGCCTTATCAGCCCGGTTCGGACCCAGCCCACTCCACCAAAATTCGTGCCGGGCCAGGTCGGCCCACTTGACAGTTCTACTTCTTAATGATTCATAGAATATTCTGAATGAACAGTAAAGGTTGTAGGGTTCATGGCTTAGCACTTCAACTGTTGAAGTAGAAGTAGCATAGTGAAAATTATGCCAGAGAAATTCTAGGGGTCACAACGCAAGGATTCAATTGTTGAAGTGGTATCAACAGAAACTCAACACAGAGGAACTCTATCTTTATATCCTACAGCCACATGATCACCAGATAATCCACATGATCACCAGATAATTCATATGATAGCAAGATTGGCACATGAAACTAAGTCTAAAATATTCTCCTCCACACGCTAAACGCTGATTCAGTGAAGTTCCTCCATAATGTAACTTCACAATGAAGTCAAATACGACATGAAACAATAGGGCGACATTGACATTGGCATGGTAATAATTTCGGAGTGTCCTAGTGCCTTTTGATGTGTCCATGTTGTGTCCAATACATATTAGAAACGATGTGTCACAGACACTATGTGTTAGTGTTTCCTTGAGCACCATCAAGCAAAAGATATAGAACTAAAATTACTTAAAAATCACAAATTGCAACTAACACCCTAAAAGATTGTAAATATGCATATAATTCATCTTATCAAATTGTAAAATTTATTCCAGTTTCAAATGGAAAAAATCATAAATCGTAAATTTTACTATATTGCTTCGAACTATAGCAAAAAAGACAAATTGGAACTGACACCCTAAACTGTGCAAGTTTACAGAGAAACCAGCTTATCGGACGTTTAACCTGTATAAATCAGTAATTTTCACTATAATTACTTCAAAATTTAGCCCAAAAAAAGACAGAAATTGCAACAGAAACCCTAAAATTGTAAATTTCCCTAGGTATCACCTTGTCGAAAGTGAAAACCCTATCGATCTGCTTCCCAGCTATCGTCTGGGAAACCGCCACTTCCCTCTGGAACTCGTTGCAGGTGATCACTTGCGGCGTGTTGTTCCTGAGCTCGTCCTTGCTGAATGGCCTGGAATTGCAGAAAGAAACTAGGGTTTAACTGTGGCCGTAATCGAACCCCTAACCTAAATGAACCGGTCGGAGTAGAAAATTAGGGTTTCTCGCTCACCTGCACCGGAGGAGGACTTGAACGTTGACGGCCTTCTCCTTCTCGTGGCGAGAAGACATTTTTGAAGACGAAGAAAAATTAGGCTCTCTCTCTCTCTCTCTCTCTCTCTCTAGAAAATTTGGTTTCTCTCTCTATAGATCTCGAACTCTTCGTCTTCACTTTTTCTCTAGAAAAATTTGGGGGTTTGGTTGAAATGGGAGCGGGAGAGGGAGGAATTTTTGAATTTTTGGGCTATGAACCGATGGCCGTAAGATCTGTGATTGCTAGATTTGACGGTTCATATCGGTTTAAGGCCTTTCAATTCATGAATCATGGGTCCCAAGCTATCAAGGTTAGTGCAATTTTCGGAAAGCCACATGAAAAGTACTTTACTAACACCAGCTTTTGGACAACTTGGATGATTCCTTTCAAAAGCTGCTTTTTTTATTCATTTTCCGGAATGCAACAGCAAACATGATGCGACTCTCTAATGGCCTGTTTGTTAAATGATAGATTGTAAGTGTGAAAAGATTTAGATTTGTATTTCCAATAAATAATTTATATGAAAATCCATCAACTTTTTTATCCCATTAGTAGAGGATAAATGTGTTTAGTTAATATAAGAAAGCGGAAAGTGAATGAGTATATTATAATGTGATTGTCGTGTGGGACACGTATCAAGAATTCAACAAATACGTATATTTGTCAATCATGTCCTTATTTACTGTGTCATGTCATATTTTTGTTCATGCAACATAAGTCCAATCCAACCCTCAAACAAATCATTATAATTAATTACTAAACAACCGAATAATTAATTATTATACGTTAATTAATTGCTAAATTATTGTGATTAACTAATTACTATGTATTAATTAACTACTTACTATATATAGTTAATTACTATACACTAATTACTATATATTTTTGTTCATGCAACATAAGAACCGGAAGATACATTTTTTTTTAGCTTGGATTCCCTAATACGAATATTTTAATATATAATAGTCTTACAAACACATACAATATATAACAATATAATAATAAATTTAGAATTATTAAAATGTTTTATCTTTTAGTCTTTCTAAATAGTCTTAATAAAATTTAAAATAATTACACAATTGTCTTTTAATCATCCTAATAATAGCCTATGAAATACGTGTATATGTATATATATATATATATATATATATATATATATATATATATATATATATATATATATATATATATATAGTCATCCTTAGAACAATGTCTATTTCTTCTAGAATATGTCAAGCATTGATCAAAATAATTCAAAGTCCAAGTCAACTTCGTCTAATATTTTGAAGTGCAGAGACAACTGATTATTGGGACATCAAGTGAAGAATAACAGGGGTGTACTGCTACGTTGCCCGTCCCGTCACGTGTCGCGGCCCCATTGACAGGTCAATCAACGTGGGACCCGTGAATACAGATGAGGGGGGTGCAGGGCTGAGGGGGCAATGGGTTATGGCTACATGGCGGGCGGGTCAACCCATCAGCAGGCAAATTAGCTTTCCAGATAACAAACACATCTGCAACCAATTCCTAACTCCTCTTATACATAACGCAACAGCAAGAACACGATATATATATATTGTAATGGTCTGGAAACGGACAACGTGTATGTTATTAACAATATAAGAATTGGCACTTTTCACATGAACAAGGGAAATAGTGCATAGTAGGCAAAGGAGAGGAAACGTAATAATATACATCCACTTCTTCCCTAGTCCACCATGACATTCAGCATTTGAAACCTCCGCAAGCCATCAGCCAAATGATGAGTACGAGTACAATCAGAACACCTGCCACCATCAACTTGAACCTGAGGTTCTCGAGCCACATCTTGCGTCGGAGTTGCCTGCCTTGTCTCTGGAAGCTGTCAGCCTATTCGCCAGAGACCAGCAAGAGTTAGGCCAGAAGTTCAATTGGTTCTGATTTTTTTGCACATAAATTTTAACTACAATATTATAACCATGAAAGTACCTGAAACTGTAAGTTTTCCGTCTTATCCACCAAAAGTTCGATCTTCTCCCCTCGGTCAAGGACCTATGCAAACATCAAGGAGAGAGATGGTTATTCATCACGATGCCTCCTCCAGCTAAACATTTGTGCCTTTAAAATTTAAAGGGTACACCCACAACAAGTTCTCTATATATATCCAAGAGAGAATTCAGTTATCCTTTTAATTTTGTTGGGGCCACAACCTCTGCCAATTAGGTAGAATCTTTAATTTAAGTAGAATGTACTTGACATCCGAAGGAACAAACTGGATAATTCAGCAATCCTTAAGAATGTATGAATTACCTCTAATATCCCATAAATATGAGTAACCTCCTCTACTATCGAAAACGGTAAACATGTGAATGTGAGTTGTTGGGACGAGGGTGACTCGGTTTCTTGAGATCAACAATTCAACATGACCGCGAGTTTGAGGACTTTATCCACAGAGTCGAGGCAACCTCGTTCAAATGGAGGAATGATTTTGTAGATTTACGTATCAATATGATTTCAATGAATAGAAAAGTTTGAGTATGATGTATAAAATCACCCATGCTTTCTTTGCCTGAATGTTGAGCAATTAGAAATGGCTAGTCCAGAACTGTGCACTTCATATAGGCTAAGGATGGGACAAGATTTATTCTTATTATGGTCATTTTGTAAGCCATTTATTGATAATAAATGAATTAAGCATTCTTAATTATTCTCATTCACCATTTGAGAAATATATCGTTCATTATTTTGTTTCAAAATTTCTGCACATGCTTCCAGCATCAGATAGGAACAAGATCTCAAAGAGGCATACAACTCGTGTCTCATGAATTTACTTCTCTAGCCCAAATCAAATTAGTTCCCTGTTATCCTTTAACACTCGTCTGCCATTGCAAGATGGAGGACCAACAGGTAAGTAGTCTTGACCCCAATTTATTATGAGGTGGTTCCTGTGATTGAAACAGTCCCCTTCAGGATGCAGGCCCAAGCTCCACCATCATCTTGATCTCATTAAATCTGAACTAAAGTTCTGTAGGTCGTTTCTAAACATGTGACGCGGTTTGTGTACCTTATTCTATATTCATAAGCAAGTAAAAATGAAGCTTAAGTCACCTCCATCCAGCAAGTACAACAGCAATCAAGACCAAATGGTGTTAATCAAAAGATAGGCTTGAACCAGCCAGCTTGCTGCCAAGTCAGGTCGCAAAAAATGAAGTGCTTGGACAAGCGTGAACTCCCCTGAACCCTAAGTCAGGTCGCTTCGATCTATGCAAAATCTATCTAGTTAGTTCTGGTTGAAAATTTTATGTACTGTAGTTCAAGGTATAGTTTAAAATAAGACAGCACTACCATTATTGGGTCCTGTCCAATATTATCAGTGATTCAGTATCCATATTGGAATCCTACCCTGACAATATCTAGTTGTATTCTTTGATCCCAAATGCTCTAAGCCCAACAACAACAGCGTCAATGCCATAGGCGTTGCAGTCAGACCCCGATGGACTCCTACCCTACGTATCATGTCTGCCTAAGTCTGTGAATCGGAAGCGCCTACAAACCAACTAATAGGCAACTATGGCCACCTCCAATAACAGGCAGCCAACCACTCAAAGGAAGCCAATCAACTGGCTACTGCCGTTCAACCAAGCTTCATACTATCAGTTTTGGACTAGGTATCGGGCCATCCTTAGTTTCAGCAGTTTCAATGGTTTCTGATCGGAGTTTATGGGTTCAAAAGGCAAAAAAAGAAAGAAAATACAAAACCAGAAAATATTTGATACATTAGGACATAATTTTATGTATCCTCACGTTGTCTAGTACTAAATGTAGTTGAATGGCTCACACACAATAGATAGTATTGTCTACTTACTTTTACACAATATACGCTATTATTATTTATTGCTCAACTTTTTCAATATCTTGTTACTGATTATATATTGTCTATAGTATTGTCTATTGATTTTCAGCACAAGCATATAATTGTGTCGATGTTGTTTAATTTCATACTATTTCTTTTTCTTAGCTGAATTGACTGGAAAAGAAACCCTCGGTATCGGTTCTTATCGCTCACTTACTAGTTGGTAACAGCAGATGCAGTCCAGTACCATAAGTTTTAGACCAATACTTATAGGCATCGGATGAATCCTATAATTTGGGTCAAACACGGATTGGGATTGGCCAAAAACGATCCAATAAGGCCTACTCCGTATAAGCTAATAGTAGAAACTTTGTATTCAACTACTAACAGCCACTACCAAGGGGGTAGTCTAGTGGTAACACTAGTAAGAAGGGAGGAGAGGAGTGGGCGTGGGTTCAAATCCCAGTCCGGGCAATAATTAAATGGGACGGGTCTTGGTGCTAGAAGCCCATGACAAGGGACAGTCATTATGATGACTGGCCTTGTCTCAAAACCTACTAACATCCCATTCTTTCCCACAGCTAACTTACTCACTGGGCGTTCAGTTACCTAACCCACCATGCAAGAGATTTCAAATAACATCCTGCTGGAGCATAGTGAAAGTCATGGTCCATTGCTGTCAGCCGGACCTTCCCCGAGATTGCCTCCATCCTGATGTTAACCACACCTGATCTACTTCTCACTGATGACAAACGCAATTCTGCTGACGCCCTTACCCACCTTCATCTTCACTGCAAGAATACAATGACAAGCTTACCTATGACCATCATCCCTGCAATGTGTTGGCACCAGGGGCGGATGTACGTGGGGGCCAATGGGGGGCAGGGCCCCCACTGGATTTAAAATTTAAAAAAAAATAGTAGAGAAAACATCAAGTGGGTCAGCTGTCAGCAGTAGCAACTAGGGGGTTGTGCCCCCAGTCACAAAAAGAAAAGAAACCATCAGCAGTAGCACACAGCACCACTTTACATGCAGGGCCCACTACCATAGAAAACAAATCAAAAAGAAGAAACAATCAGCAGTAGCACACAGCACCAATTACCAAAGCAAGCCAGCAACATTTTCTTCTCCTTTTCCTTTCTCTCTTCCGAGCTTCCAGTTCCACTTCTTCCACCCAAAAAAAAAAATTAAAAACATGCTTGCTAGTGAAAGAAAAAATTTGTTGAAGGCTTGAAGCCCGAAGGAGGAGTGGAGGACGTAGATCAGCTGCTATTGGAAGAAAAACATACTACAAAGGTAAATTCAAAATCAGATTAGGTCAAAATTAAATGTCAAACTCCCGATCTCCGTCCTCCACTCCTCCTTCGGGCTTCAAGCCTTCAACAAAAAAATTTCTTCCACTAGCAAGCATGTTTCTAAATTTTTTTTGGGTGGAAGAAGTGGAACTGGAGGCTCGGAAGAGATAAAGGAAAAGGAGAAGAAAAGGTTGCTGGCTTGCTTTGGTAATTGGTGTTGTGTGCTACTGCTGATGGTTTCTTCTTTTTGTTTTGTTTTCTATGGTAGTGGACCCCGCATGTAAAGTGGTTTTGTTTGCTACTGCTGATGGGTTCTTCTTCTTTTTTGTGACTAGGGGCACAACCCCCCAGTTGCTATTGCTGATGCAGCTCACCCACATGATGTTTGCTCTACTAATTATTATTTTTAAATCCAGTGGAGGGGCCCGCCCCCCACTGGCCCCCACATACATCTGTCCCTGTTTATGAGGATCAATAAAAATTTGGTACATGTACTTTGGGTATCATTGGGAGTATTTAGGGGTCTGGTTCTAACTTATAACATTGTGGATACTTGGCCCTTGTTTTGTTTCTCATCCTTATCCTAATCATCATCTAAGCCTTCTTCCATTAGATTGCTTTGGGTATGTAGTATGAGAAAACTTACCAAAGAATTGACAAAAACTTGTTATCTGTTCTAAACCAAAAATCAACCTCTATGTTTCTGCCAAATGCCTAGACAATGTAACAATGAACGAGAGGGTCTCGCCATAAGAAGGCTAGTTCCCATAAGTAGACCTAACTTTTCAGTAATTCTACTTAAACTCATGCAACCAAGGAACGCCCTCAAACTTCACCTAGACAAGGAAAGAGTCTAGACAAAGAGGTAATATAATGTGATTTGCTATAGGGAGGAATTGCATCCATTTATAGGGCAATGGCCAGGCAGCTGAAAAGAATGACTTCAATTGGCTAGTACTCATCGATCTTAATATTTTCCATGTTAAGACTTCATTGAGATTTTTCTTTTTGCCATTTGTGTATGAGTCAAGCACAAGACGGATAAATGAACTGCCACTAAAATGTCACGTCAGCAGTTCAATACAGTTCAGATTAGAACTTTACATAACAATATATTATTATGTTACCACCAACGTAAGAGATAACTCTCGTATGGATGCAAGTATTGATGTTATACAAACATAATCAATGCTATACTCTGAACTTGATAATAAGCTATCCTTCAAAACAAGCTAAAAAAGAAAAAGAAGATAGCGACAATCTCTGAAGATCATAATCTAAAATGTGTTAACCATTTTGACAAGTAAATGGAATAGATACGGATTTATGACAGAATGCTCATCCTTGCAAAATGAAGCTTACAAAACTAGCTTGGAGAGGAAGTAAATGTTATTAGAATCGATGGAACAATCAACAGAATACTTTGGATAATAAACTATGGTAATAATTTCTACCTTCTCAATATTGTCCATCATGATTCCTTTAACCTCCATAATTTGAGTTTTCAGCTTGGATAGCTTCCCCATTTCCTCAGGATGATTTATGCAGTATTGCATGTGTTCCTTCAATACCGGGCTGTTTCAAACAAGAAAGAGTTACATGCAACCAAAGGACACTAGGCTAAAGCACGATAATCATTGCATACATACCCGAATTCTCGATCAAGTTGGTATGCAATACTAAACCTATCTTCAAACAAGTCATCATCATCTTCGTCGGCAAGTGGGTGAGGATTCTCATTAATACTTGACCCGTATCGTTTCATGAAGTCATCTTTGACACGCTCTAGAAACACAAACGGCACACCCCTCCCAACCAGTTCATCGGCAACGACAAGGAACACTACACAGACAAATTAAAAACAGCTAGATCTCCACAATAAACATAGATAAGACAACAAAACCACAAAAGAGAAAGTCATACCGAACCCCCTATCCAGTAGAAAGTTAAATGTATGCCCATCGCAGGAATACGTGAACTTGCTGCTGTTCGGAGGAAGCTTCTGCAAGCACTGAACAGCAATCGTACTAAAATTCCCGGAAAAGGAAGTGTGTTCTGCGAGTACGACAGTGCCCTTAGCCACGAAGCTATATATCAATGGTTGCTTGCTCATGGCTTCTGGAACTAAAAAAAAAAACCCAACTTTATGGTGAATTCTCTTGATAATAATCAATAAATTTTTTGGAAAAAAAAAAAAAAAAAAAACTGAAACTTCACCTAAAAATTGAAATTTTAATAGGGGAGGGATCAATAATATGCACAATCCAAGCAGTAATTAAGTGATTCAGATCAAGATCATGAGTAAAGTGATCAGTTACCTACAAAAAAGTAAATTGTGCATAAGAACATTTCAAATTACGGAAATGATTACGAAATCTCTTCCGATCGAAAGACTAAAATGGAAGATCATTGAAGAGAGACGATCGAAGTGAAAGCAATTAAGAGTTCAATCATTATTTGTTAGAAATCTAACTAGGGTTCTATCAGTAAGTCGAAAATTTACCCTAATTTAGATGAATTGGGGAGAGAATTGCACCTCGAAAACCCTAATTTAGATGAATTGGGAAAGAAATCGCCTTGCTTCGTGACGAAGTTGAGTTCAGTCGGCGAAAGTTTTGTTCTTCAAGACGTGGTTCCACCTAACCGGACTCCAAAACGTCAATTTTTTTAAGTTTTAGGTTTACTTTTATACCATTTATTTTATGTATTTTTATATGTAGTTTGTGCTGGTTTGAAGTAAATTTATTTAATTATAAGGGTATTTGCGGGATTATGAAGAACGGCTTGACTGGTGGTTGGTTGAGATTTTTGTTTGGTATTCAAATGCTTTTAAAAAGTATTAAAAAAACTACTTTTGATAGTAAATAGAAAGCATCTGTTAAAAGTTGCGCAAAAATAAATCAACTTTTGAATTATTTGTTATAAGTTCCTTGAACACAAAAATAACCTCCAATAAACAATCCAAACTTAGCTTTAGACTATTTTTTCGATTGATACTCCTTTTAAAAAAATTATAGACAGGAAAGTAATTTTTAACAAAGGTCTTTTATCAAAACTTACAAATGTTGTCCTAAAATTAAAATTGAACTACTTTTCTTTTCATTTTTCGTAAGTTGTTATCGGACAATTTTAAATTATCTTTCAAAAAGAAGGCGAACAAAAAGCAGCATAAACAACTCCGATAAACAATTCTAAACTTAAGCTGAAACATGTTGGATTTAGCTTTCAATCGGATTTGGATTGGAACAAATTTCATTCCCTTAATAGTCATATAGATCCAACAATCTAGTTGATGGCAGCCTAATGCTAACCTGCTCATTTCTACTCATTTATGGGACAGTGAAAATATTAAACATTAAGCACAACACTTCATGGTAACATCCGCAACATAATTTCTTTAGTCACAAATAGTGTTAGTGCCGGGACACAATTTTTCGATGGAAAACTGAAATTTCGTAACAATTGTACAAACAATCGTTATTACGTAACACT
Organism: Iris pallida; assembly: GCA_029216955.1. Lineage (NCBI taxonomy): Eukaryota > Viridiplantae > Streptophyta > Magnoliopsida > Asparagales > Iridaceae > Iris > Iris pallida. The sequence continues at coordinate 3,259,761 of JANAVB010031819.1, read as the reverse complement.
TCACAAAAGGTACGTAAGAGAAATTTCAACTAGTGCTACACTTCACAGAAGGTGCACAGAACGTAACACTTCACAGAAGGTACGTAAGAGAAATTCCACTAGTGCTACACTTCACAGAAGGTGCACAGAACGTAACACTTCACAGAAAGAGAAATTCCACTAGTGCTACACTTCAAAGAAGGTGCGCTAATAGAATTCTGTTAAACGAAGAAGGTGACAGGCGAAAGATGGAAAAACTCCTGCTGGGGTGAATGATCACCGTTACTCAAAATTTTATTCGCCCCACACGAATAGCTTCCAGGAACCAGCAAGTTCGTCGGAGAACTTGGAACACTCTTGCTCTTCTGACTCCTCGGATGAACACGAACTCCCGTGCAAAACTCAACGCTGGTACAAAACCTCTCTTCTCCCTCACAGCTTCTAAGCACTTGTAAACTTTCTGTCTACTACTTGTGTATTAGTCCCTAACTGTGAGAGAGAAGGAGGAGACCTTATATAGGCCCCTGCAACAACTGCCCGGTTAGCACAATGTTAGGAACGTGGTAATAACCACCCCGAACATGGAGTAACCGCTCAGAACATGCTATGACAACTTCTGCCACAAGTTGCATCACTACACCGAAATAGGTGATTACTCACGGTTATTACCGTGATAAATAATTTTTGTCACGGTAATAAGCGTGACAAACAGGGCGTGGCATTTCTGTTGTAACGGTTATAACCGTGACAAAACATAAATATTTGTAACGGTTATAACCGTTACGAAACATAAATATTTGTAACGGCTATAACCGTTAGAAAATAAGATATTAATTACGATTATTACCGTTAGAAATACATTTAAAAAATTGAATGTATTTTTCGTGAACCTACATCAAACTAGCAAACATATATTGTAGTGCACCTGCATCAAACATATTGTTGTTCACCTACATCAAACCAGTCGAACAAGAGAATGAAAATTACCAATATACATCCCACAAAGATGGACCACAAGCATCATCATAACTCAAAGACTTTTTCATTACCATTTTAAACCATTTTCAACAGAATCTTGCAACAATAGTATTGACTAGCTAGCCACTCTATTAACAGAAAAGTCAAAACAAAATCTCAAACAGAAACAAAAATATGGAAATAACTCTTCTATCAGATTTGTTGAATGACTTCCATGTCTTCATCTTCAGATCTGAGGGAAGAAGTGGCGTTCGTAGGTTTAGTCTCCGCTAAATAGACATCATGGTTGGTTGCAAAACCTGCAAGCTCTACCAAGTCCTCGACTGCATATACCACCTCTTTGATCCTCGCAGGTATCTCGATCAGTAGGGAGGAAGATGAGGGGCAGGGCTTCCATCAGCAACATGATTAGTGCTGTTGATATGATATGTTCCTTCTCTTGATCACTCGAGTGATCTGCTGCTGCTCCTGCTGCTTGTGGCAAGGTTCTCACGACATCGTGAACCTCTTCTACTGCATAATTCATGTCTGCCACCATAACTTTTATAACGGAGGAAGCCTTCATTGTCTTGATAGGCCAAATGATCAAATCTAGATAAGCTATCGACAATAAATTTTCTGAAGCAAAGAAAAAAAATGTAGATGTATGAATCATTCACTTTACCTGTCTGAATGTATGCAAGCATAACTTCCATAACGTCTATAATTCATGTTTTCTTCCTCCTTCAAGACTTTGGAGAAAACATTGGTAAGGTGTTTCTTCACTAAACCGGCAGCCTATTTTTTAGGCCAAAAGATCAAATCTACAGAAGTTGAAGGTGTTTTCTGCCTCCTTCAGCTTTATGAAAAAAGTGTTTCTTCACTTTACCATAATCTTCATATATTGGCTCCATGGATGGCTAAGCTTCCCATCTTGCTAAATTGGCATGTCTCGTTAAAACAAGCAGAGGCTATGAGAAAGTAATCACAAGAAGATAGATTGATAATATAAATTCAAAATTATGGTGTTCACTACTGACCAAAGAATCTATAGATTGCTTGGAATTAAGCACAGTTGAAGCCCTTGGCTTGAGCAGTTTTTTGCCAAGAAATAAATGAAATAGTACACAAATTTGGTGAAATGATATCATAATATTAAGAATGTACGATATTAAAAATAATTAACTTAAAAGTCCAATAAGCTACTTATCCTTGAAGCTAGAAAATTTTGGGGAAAATATCCAATAACTTTCGAAGAAAATCATCTCACACTGCTTTGAACCAAAAGTAACACAGTGAGGATTTCCCATGCTAACTCACGTCACATTCCATGTTATGCAGCCAACTAACAGTTCGGCTTTCGCAGCAACTCCATTATTATTTGCTGGGAGTTTAGTAGTTATGTCCAGTGTTGTGATTACAGGCTGCCCATATCTACTTTCACATGAAAAGGCAGGGTAGTTTAGAAAGGTAGTAATTCATTTCCATACCAAGAGTCAACCAAATGATGTAGGCATGCGCTGATAATATCTGTTGAACTGCAGACTAATGATTGAAAGTTAAAACATACCTTCCCATTATTTTGGATTTCATGAACAATTAGTCCAGCACCAGCATGTACAATAAAGCTGTAAGAAAAAAAAGTAACAAGTTAAGGATCTATCAGAGAATCAAATTTTCAAAAAAGACACTGATAAAAGAGTAATTTGTATCTGGACATGTAAATTTAGACATATATAAGAGAACTCTTGTAGCTTCTGATGTTCACTATTAGGGTATTAGATATTAACTATCACTTTAGCCAAGAAGATCGGGAACTTTCATGAAAGCTTCCACATACATTTAGCTAGAAGAGCAATAATGAATTCCTTAAATTCAATGATTCCCAGCTTTCTTAAGACCCCATAATACCTTCCAATTAATGGGACAATAAAAATGATAAACTCCACTAACCTTCCTTCCCCTTCCATAAGAAATTTATCACTCATGCAAGCAAAAAGAATATTGGCATGATGAGAGAAGGTATAAGTAAAAGGTTAGATTACTGACTTATAAAGATGACAGGAGAAACACCTACAAGTAGATCCAAGAAAAGAAAATTTGCAAGCTCAAGGCATAAAAGACTGCTTTGCATTCATGAAATAGTATGGGCATTTATCAAATCCAAATTGAATTCTGGAAGAGGAACATGAAATATACCAAAGCAAAAATTGCACGTGGGCTAAATGCAAATAATTGTAACATTTTTTTCCTGATATGAATGCAAAGTAAGTAATGCAAATGTTCATGACAACAACTAGTAACTCTTAACATGAAAATACATGTGTATATTTTTTCCTCCCCAGAAGAATTTTGGGAGATTTGTCAACAGATTCAAATACATGCTAAAGTATAACATTAAAGGAAACACTAACAAATGCATGTAACATACTGTGGCCATGGCATTTCATTTTAAGTTTGGTCGGTGCTGACCTCTTCTATGAGTACTTTACGGCAGCAAAAATCACCTTATTAAGAATAATAAGGCTCATTTAATCTTTCACAACCAAGTTGCAACAAAGTTGTCCGAGAGAGGTCCATCTGGGCTTTGGATTTACCTCAGCTGCAACTGCATCTTTCCATGAAAGAGGGAGAGGAGATTAACCTATTAGTATGGCAGGCCAGATATATTATATATATGAAAAGCAGAAAATTCATTGTTTCGGAAATGTTCAACACCTCTATATGAAAATTGGTTTACATATATTGCCTAATTGTTATGGCATGAAGCTGACTTCTAACGTTTCACAACTTACAGGTGTTGGAGGTCATTTATCCAGCTAGGCAGTGTACTAGGCTTAGATCCCATATAGAAATATTGTTATGTTCTACCTCAAAGCACACTTTAAAATCAAGAAACCTTGAATAAGACAAGAAAATTGTACCTTGAGCAAGCCCATAAGGAAAATGTAATTGCTACTCTTTGCATGTACTCAATTATACAAACTTCAGGACTACCCTCACTATATTTCCTCTTTTGCTGACTAGATACAACACATTTTGACTTTTAAGGGAAATTACAACATGGTTTGGACAGTTGAGATAGAGTAAAACACTAGTGTAGACCAGTCTTTATAGCAAAAATGAGCATGACCTCATCCACACTCCTCTACATGTGATCATTGTGCTTCGTATTAGACCTCATCTATTGCTACTAGCTACCCATGTTGATATTTCATATACCAAGTTTGATATTAAAATATTGTCAAAGAACCAAATTAAATTTGACAAATCATAGAAGATCATCTCCTGATAGCCCCTGATATGATAAATAAATAGAGACAATAATTACAGTGGAAACACAAAACAAAGCGATAGAATAATTCCTTCTTTCTTCAATTTCCTATTCTCTTTTCGAATTGCCTATAAACATCTGACATCAAGCAATAGTTGCTAAGCACTAAGGCTCTATGGAGCGGGGATTAAAGCACAAAAGTGAGGCTAATGACCCCTATGGGGAGGGTTGATCATGCTACTTGGTTCTTTGATGAGATGACACACTTGTTCCTCGCAGCTAAATTAAGTTGCAGTAAGGTTCTCATCTAGGCACATACTTTTAGTGCATAGGTGTCGATCCATGGGAATCTCTACGGGAGCTAGCTCATTAAAGATCAAAACAAGCAACCAAAAAACAATCCATCAGATCTACAGAAGCGTAACTAACAGCACAACCCCATTTTCCTCCAAAACTAAAAATTTAGCCATGGCGGTCGACGATGAACGAATCAAAACAAATAAAAGAGAAATGAATTACGATTGAAGAAATAGCACTGAGAGAATTAATTTGTTGTTATACCTCCTCATCATGTAGTAGTAGCCGTGGCGAGCTAGCAGCAGATCTCTGTCAACCAAGAGGCTCCGAAACTCTCTCACCATCCTCTCTTCTTCCAGTCCCCCATTCCGTCGAGCCGAATAAGAAGAAGAAGGATCTGATTCCTCCACTCTCCTCTCTACCGCCATAGCTTCTCCTCCTCCTCTTCGGTGTATGCGGATCGACATTGACATCGAGATCACCTTCATTGTCGATATGGTGAGCTCTGGATCGAAGACTAAGAAGCTCCATAGACTAATTTTTATGCTTGATGCCCTAATTTTTTGTAGAGAAGAAGAAATAAATTAGGCAATGCGGATTCAAGGAGGCGGAGGTTTCGTAGGGGTCGAACAGGGACATCCAGAGGACTAAGGCGAGGAGCCGGGGAGGACGGCCAGCCAGAACACCGACCGCTCTAGGTTGCCAGCCCTCACCATTGGTGGCTCGGATCCGACGAGATTTTACATCGTTGAAAGTATTGGTTGAGGAGTAGAGGAGATAATTAGGTCATGGAGAGGGGAAGATCGAAAGAAGGGAAGAAGAGGGAATGGTGAAAAAAGAGTGGGAAGTGAATTTTTTTTTCATTTTCAACACTTTGACTCGGATATATGAAAAATAAGGGCACGAAACTTTTCTATTTGTAACGGTTTTAAATGTAACAAAAATTATAAAATTATTTTATGTTGAAAATTAGAATTTTAGTAACGATTTTTAATACTTGTAACGGTTATTACCATTACCAAACTATCACGGTAATAACCGTTACTACTTGTAAAATAAATGTGTTACAATTTGACTGTTTTGGTGTAGTGTTGTGCCACTCGCGTAACCAGCATGATTTGCACTTTACGCACATAGCCATTTTACGCAACCTGCGGACACTACGCACTATACGCACACTGCGTACGCTGCGTACACTGCGCACACTGCGCACTCTGCACACTCTACGCACGTTGCCGTAACACCCAGTTTTCCAGATGAGGGTAATTTTGAAATTTTATAATTATAATTATTATTTAATGATATTTATTTCATATTATGATTTTTAGTGATTTTTAAATTATTTTAAACTATTTAAATTCATGACTTGTGGTTTTGACGTTTTGCTAGTGAAACCCTAGAGACTGTTTGACCTAGAGCCTAACCATGTGATTATGATATTTTAATGTCATTTTTGGCCTAAGGATATTTTTGTATTTGACCTATTTGAATAATTTAATGTCATTTTATTATTTATGATATTGTTTTGGGGTTATTTGAGTCGGGTTCGAATTTCAACTCAATCCGACTTGAAACGGGGACCCGGGGGTAGTTTGACTCTAGTGGGACCCACACACTAGTTAGGTATGGCCCATATGATATTAAATTTAGTCCACAAGATAGAAATATTTTAGTTAGAGGTTAGACTAATTATTATGGATAAGGTTAGTGTGATTAGAGACTTTAGAATGACTAATTTAGCCCCAACCAATTAGCCATTTCCTAATACTCATAGAATAGGTTAGTGGGGGCATTTTGGACCTTACCATAATAGGACAAATAGCCCCATATGGCCAGCCACTTTGGGAGAGGATAGGCTCAAGTTCATTTTATTATTCTCATCCACACTCTCTCTCTTGTTCTTCCCCAAATTTCTAGAGAGCAATCCCTAGCAATTTCTCCACCAAATCCTTCCATTTCGCCACCAAATCTTCTTCTTTTCTTCTCCATTCTAGCCAAGGAGGAAGCTACCCAAGTTTGGGAGGATTCGGAGCTCGTTCGTGTCCTTTTGGAATCTCTACGTGTCGGTGTCGCTCCGGGAAGGCTTTTCTTCGATTCGATCTACCGGGAGGTATAAATCCCTTCTCTTTTTCATTTCTTCGTGCATATAGGTCTATTTTGAACCCATAAGAATGACCCCTATGGTTGTATCTCCATTTGTGTCCATTTCGTGTCTATTTGGAGGTCATAGGAGTGTCCTTTGTGTTGTGGTTGTGTCCATGTGGAAAAATCCCAAATTTGGACACACTATGTGTTGTTGTTATGTATGAATGAATTATTACATGTTTAATCTCATATTTTTGTATTGGAGATGTGTTCTATAGTGTCTCATATATATATATTAGTGTAGAGAGTGGGTTCTTGATATATTATGTTATATACTTGTGTTCTTTTGTCTCAAACTACCCAAATCCGTCATGATTTTTATCCACGTTTTTAATTTCAGCCCTAACTTAGAAATGTTATAACTTCTAGCTCAAAGCTCGGTTTAATCTCCCGTTTTTTTTAAAAGAAGCGTATTGAAGTTAGCTTTCCAAAAACATATATTAATAGGCCTAATTCTTTCTGTAACTTTCTGAAGAATTATTTGAGTGTCAGCTGTATGAAAGACAAACGCGTTCTCGGTGTTTTCGCGATTTCGGGAGTTTTCGGAAACGACAACGCGATCCGTTTGAAGTTTCGGAAAGCTAACACATAGATCTATAACATATTTTAATCCTAGATTTTAATTCATGCTGAGATGGTACAGTTTTGATTATTAGTAGGAGTTACTATTCGGCATATGCATTTTGTGCACCCTTGTGTGTAATATAATGTTCTATTTGATTTTAACCCATGTTAATGTATATACATTATGTAATTAAATAAAGAATGCAAGCATGAGTAAATGTTTAAATAAATGATATATGAGGTATAAGTATTCTATCTAATGTAAGCATGTATAAGTATGGCTTGTAATGAATATGTAGGTTCCATAGTATGTAATGTATGGTGCATATAGTGGTGCAAGAGAATAAATGAATGATGAATGAATGCAAGCATGAATGTAATGTAATAATAGATGTAATATATGTAGCCTTGTTAGGAATAAAACTGGAATTTAGTTTTGTTTCACTAAATAAGAGATACATGAGAACTCATATATGTGAATGTTAACTTCCTATTGACACTTTGCTACACAACTGTCATGCCTCACTATCACTCCACACACAATACACACTACACTATATAACCCTCACACCCTCACTCATTGACACTCTCACTCACATATTGCCTAACACTCATTCCATGATAACACACACATGTTCTTGTGCACTTTCATGACACACACACACACCCATGAACACATACACATGCTCTTCTCTCTCTCTCTATATATATATATACTATACATGGCTAAATGTGTTAATGTGGTAAATAGAGTTTTCCTATAGTTATATATACATATATGTGATATAGGGCCTAGTGTTGAATTCTCTTTTCATGTACACCTCCATGTTCACACACACACATAGCTTTACATGTTAGCTTCCTTAATGTGATAGCTTGTGTTTGGCTTATATAGCCTTGTGATTGGTGTGTGATTGCTAGACTAGGCTTGGTTAGGCCAAGTGAGACTTATTAGACTTGTTGGGCTAGGATTTGACCTAGTTGACCTAGTTTGACTAGTCTAGTTGACTGGAGTTGACCAAGTGTTGACTTTAGTCTAGTTTGACCTAGACAGCATGCAGATGCATTGTAGATTATATTTATCATTCCCTGTGTACATCTTAACTTGTGTTGCTATAACTAGGAGTCAGATACCTTATCTCGGACAGTACATTTACTTCAGACATTCAGATATGAGGCGAGTACATTCTCTGACCGTTTCATACTTGTCTGGATTTATATTCTTGCTCTAGATTACTGTACTTGATGCTGACACGATCATTATCACGGATTGGTACTATACGGATCTTCTTCTGAGATGTTATCTCCTTGTATTCACTAAATATATATTGTGATGTGCGTTTCACTTACATATTGTATTTATTGAATACCCATATCCTTGTATACTCCTTGTGCATATTGTACTCTCAGTATCACATGAGTCCCAGGGATAGACCATTGTACAACTATTGTATAACATTGTACATCTATTGTATAATATTGTACATCCATTGTATAATATTGTACATCTATTGTATAACATTGTACATCTATTGTATAATATTGTACATCTATTGTATAACATTGTACACTATTGTGCAAGATAACGTAACCGGAGTAGATCCTTGTGTATTAATTTGGGGAGGGAGAGTAGAATTGGTTATGTAATCAAATCCTATTGTACAACATTGTATAACTATTGTATATGTCTATTGTACACCCACGTACAATGGAGTTACCATTGCATTTTTCTAGACCATTTACATAACCATATTGTACTCTAAATCACAGTAGGCTTACAGTTCTTATTTATCATATTTAGATATTTCCTGTTATCAAATCTCTACTGTTTTTCATATACTTCTTACTTTCAGCATTTCATGTACCTTACTCTATTGCATGCTTTATATTTCCTAACATGATATGAACTGCGTGAGATGTTTTGTGCTCGCTCCCTCCTGACTGGACCTGTTGAAAATTTTACAGAGGATGATGAGGCACCCTGCACCCTTACTTGGAGTTTGCCTAGTTGACACTCGCGACCTGGACCCCAGGGGAGGTTCAGAAAGCTGCTGAGGATGATACCTTGCTTAGTATAGATAGTTTAGACTGTTTTTCTTCTATGTTTAGTTGTTGTTCTTGATTCAGAATTTGTATATTGTAGAGATGTTGAGACTTGTATTTCATTTCTGTTGTACCTCGGTTGAGGATTCTCTTATCTATTTTATCGTGCCATATTCTATCTCTAGATTATGATTGAGTTGTACCTCTGTGTTGGCCTCCTTATGGAGAGCATTCATATTATGTTAGTTATAGTTCATGACCTAGAACAGCGTTCTACCGCCGACACTGCGGCGTAGGCTGGGCGTTGTTACGCTCTCGTACCCTCACAGTGGGTGCGGGTCGTGACAGTTGCGCACACTGCACGTACTGGGCTGCATACTGGGCTGCGTAACTGGGCCAGCGTAACTGGGCTCGCGTAACGTAGTCGTGCAAGTGGCTCGCGCAACGAGCGCAACTTAAGCGCACTATGCGCCTAGCGACGATGCTGACGTGCTAAGTGCAAAGTACGCCAACAAAATGTCACATTACGCCTCATGAGCCCTTGAGCCCGAGTCCGAGCCCGAACCCGAGTTCGAGTCCGAGTCGCTAAGCCCCTACGGGGCTTAGCTCCTATGGAAATAAATTTTCCAAGAGCAAAAAGCATGAATGCTTTAATTGTTGATTTTAGCCTTTTTTCCATTAGAAAAATAATCCCACATGGCAAACCCATGTGCACCTCCACACCACATGTGCATCTCCAATAATAGCAAAGCTAATATATAGAGATACAATCTCTTTGTTTTTTCCGATGTGGGACTAAAGTTTTCTAAAGGAAAAACCAAAACTCCAACAATCCCCCACATATCTCTATATATGGGTATAAGTGTTCCCCACAGTAACTGTCCATCATGCATTAGGAGAGATGTCGCTGACGACTTGAATCTTCCCGTATGGGTCAAAAATCAGACTATAATACAAGAATGAACTAAGTCTTGAATTCTGCATCATAGCTGAAATTCTTTCCACTCACACAATGTAGTTACATGTGCTTCTGGCTACACATTAAAGGCCCTGTGCCAGCCTGGTTCAGTGTATAATTTTGGGCGTCTACAAGTTTACCCTCAAGAGACGGCCTGATATCTCTGTCCATACACTATAGGTGAGTTCATTATAAAGAGAGATGACATGAAGCGCTTTGCGCTTCCCTTGCGGTGCTACGCCGCTATGACATGGCTTAAAGCCGAGGCCTTACCCCGTACCGAGAACCTCATCGTAGTGTCATACTACTATAGCATGAGGCAACCGCCTCTTTGTAGTGCCAAACTACCCAGCATGAAGCCTTAGGCTCCCTTGCGGTGTTACGCCGCAACGACATGGCTTGCAAGGCCGAGGCTTTATCCCTAACTGGGTACCTTATCGTGGTGTCGTGCCACTGTAACATGAGGAACTCCTCCTCTTTGTAGTGCTGACTACACCCCTCTTTATTTTTAACATACAACATTAGGCTAACTGCCTATTTGCGGTGCTACGCCGCTGTTACTTGGCCTGCTAAGCCGAGGCTTTATCCTATTCCTGGGCAGCACCCCACATATAGGAACCTCATTGTGGAGTCACCCCACTGTAGCATGGAGTTTCACTCCTTGTAGTGTTGCTCTACCGTGCTTCCTGTAAAGCAAACCAGGCATTCACTCTGCCTGAGAACTCATTAAGGCAATTAAGCCAACCTTCCCACAGGAACCGTTTTTCGCAGAAAACAACAACAGTAGACAACAATGGTTATAGGTCCGTAACCTCTCCATGCCCAATAGAACATGTACCCACCGTTCCTGATATTCTTCCAGTTAATGGTCCTCTCTTGAACCAAAAGCTAGATGTCTAGTAGATAAATCTTTGAACTAATAGAATAAAACTTTATGGTAGGAATACAATTGTCACGCCCCGATCCGGGAAATCGCTCGTCCTCGCTAGATTTTACCCGAATCATCATCCTCGCTGGGGCGTGATGCCGCACGAGCCTGAAGTTGCGCTCGTGCAAGGCAAGATAACTGGTTCACATAGAACTATCTCAATTTGATAACATAAGCAGCGGAAGAAAAAATAGAGTATACAACAAGAATCTCTTTTATTCATAATGAACTGAAGGTTACAAAGGCTCCGAATAGTCCAACATAATATGCCAATTGGCTACAACGCTCATGATCTCTCTTGCTCACAAAGGATTACATTGTTCCATACATTATGCCTCTTTATAGCCACCAGGTAGTCTTCGGCCGAACATCTCCATGTCGCAAGTCCGAACGCCTATGCGGTAGCTCCTCTTGAACGCCAAGGACTCTATGCATCGGCACGTCCAAGCCAAGCCCCGCCCCGAGCCGATCATAACCTGAACCTGCACACAAACTAGTGGGAGATTAGTGCTTTCGTCCTCGCTTTGCACTGATCAAGACCCGCTCGCACCCAAACCAAACACTTAATCATTTAGTGAAACATGCATCTTAATTGGTGATCTTTCTACTTAGCCTTAGGATCAGTTTCATGGCAATGTTTACGCATAGCAACTTTATCATAACGTGTCCACTATCGTGTTCCTGCAGCAGATATAGTTAAGCATAATATGAACATAACATAGTGTTTCGTGCTCATCTCCATTTCTCCTTGCCTAGCCTGCCATGGTTAAAACTTACATAAGCAATCATACGATTTGCGCAACCAACCAATCATAACCGTAAACATATGCATAAGGGTGGCAGGCCCTGCGCCTGTACCCAACTCTTATCTCAGCCCACCGGCCCTATCTATATGAAGGTCATGGTGTTTCGCACCGTAATGGACTTGGCATCTCTTATGTGTAAGCCTACAATCACTTCAATACGGGTTGCTAGCGTAGTATCCGAAGGATCCCAAACTTACGGATATCATAGCTTATCACAGCACTGGACGGTCGTAATCCGTCCGAATGTTGTGCACCATAAATACCGCACATAATTCCCTCCTAGGCCGAACGGTCCCGGTGCCCCGGTCGTAACCGTCCGAGGAAAGCCGCACCCGTGTACGGGCCATCCGAGTCCATTGACTATGCAATACGCGCCATAGCAAACACACATAACATTCCAACCAAATCCTCCGTTGCATAAACATAGTCTTGTTCCATAAACGGTTTCCCGTGCCGTAAACATATTCGCGTCTCATAACATAATCCACCATCCATATGGGGAGCTCCGTCGGCGTTATGCCCCAACACATCCATATTGATGCACGACGCCCAACGGCTTAGTCGTCTCGTACTCATATTCAGCGCGTACCATTCGTAAGTTATTCTCATAGCCTAATTCCGTAGTTACTCAGTCATTTCATAGCTTCCGTGCACGAAGGCACGCTCAGCGCCGTAATCAATGTTTACGCCTAGTGTTTAATGTTCTCGGAGCCGTGCACATGATGCACAGAAATCAAAAATGCTAAGTTGGGAGATCAAATCCCATGAACAACCGAGAATACAACAACTTAGATCTAGAAGAAACAAGCCACAGAAATCAAAAATGCTAAGTACTAAACTCTCTCAGGATCATGAGAGGAAGAGTAATGAACCATAAAAATGGTTCTCCAAGTGGAAGCAAGAAGCAAGATTGTACTTGCCTGCTGCTACTGCTGGTAGGTGGAGAAGTGATGAGAGGAGAAAGAAGAAGTAATGGTGAAGAATGAGAGTTATGAGGAGAGAGAAGGAGATGGGAGCTTAAATAGGGAAGGGTGGTAGGTGGGGTTATTGGGTCGGGTTTGATCGGGTCCATCCAAGGCCCCATCCAAGGCCAACCCGAAAGCAAAGCAGAGAGGTTAAAAGCAGAAAATAAAATACAGGAATAAAATACAGATAATAAAATTACAGATAATAAAATTGCAGGAAATTAATTAACATGAAAATTAAAGAGCAGATAATTAATTAACATGAACTTATAGGAATTTAAATACAGGATAATACATGATAAATATTAAATGAATATACATGAATTGCACATGTATAAAAATACGCATTCTTGTATAAAAATACGCATTCTGGGAACGGGGAGTGACATCTCTACCCACCTTAGAAAAATTTCGTCCTCGGAATTTCAAATCCAAGCAGGTAGAAATATCGGAGCTAAACTAATACAAGTAATTCTAGTGAGCAAGCAATCATTTTACCATATCAAAAGTAAGTACTATATATGTAAATTCATCAATCCATGATATCAAGTAGCTCTACCCATAAGGTGACAAGCATGAAGAATCAGGACAATCAAGGTATACAGAAAGAGATATACCTTGTGAGTCAAACAGGTGTGGATACCGTGATCGGATATCATCCTCACGTTCCCACGTTGACTCTCCCAAGGAGTGATGACCCCAAGCAACACGGACAAGACTAATTGTTCGGTTCTTGAGTATCTTCTCTCTTCGGTCCAAAATGGACACAGGCTGTTCCTCGTAAGACAGGTTGGTACCAACAACCAGCTCAGAATGATCGAGGATATGACTTGGGTCCGATACATACCTACGTAATTGAGATACATGAAACACGTCATGCACCTCTCGTAACGAAGGTGGAAGGGATAAACGATAAGCAACATCGCCTATCCGATCAAGGATAATAAATGGGCCCACGTACCGCGGACTCAATTTCCCGCGAACGCCAAATCTAATGACCCCACGAGTAGGTGAGATCCGCAAGAATACGTGGTCCCCAACAGAGAACTCTAACGACCTACGATGCTGGTCCGCTCAATGACGATGCCGGTCCTACGCAACTCGAAGTCGCTCTCTAATTCCCTTAACCACTTCAACCGTCTGAATAATCATTTCTGGGCCTAACAATTTCCTCTCTCCGATATCATCCCATGCAAGCGGTGACCTGCACTTCTTACCATATAGTACTTCAAATGGCGCCATCTGGATACTGGCTTGATAACTATTGTTGTATGAGAACTCGACTAAGTGCAGGTGACTCTTCCAAGACCCTCCAAAATCTAGAGTGCAAGCTCGCAACATATCTTCCAAAGTTTGAATCGTTCTTTCTGATTGCCCATCCGTCTGCGGATGGTAGGCCGTGCTAAATCTTAACTTGGTACCCAGACTATGATGTAAGCCCTTCCAAAAATGTGATGTAAAGCGGGTATCTCGATCCGACACAATACTGACAGGGACTCCATACTGTCTGACTATCTGTTGCATATACAACTCTGCCAACTTTTCTGTAGATTGTCCTACTCTTAAAGGAAGAAAATGTGCTATCTTCGTAAGTCGGTCTACTATTACCCAAATAGCGTCCTTACCACTTGGTGATCTCGGTAAACCGGTCACAAAGTCCATTGTAATATGCTCCCATTTCCATTCTGGAATAGGAAGCGGTTGCAATAACCCAGCTGGCCTCTGCTGTTCTGTCTTCACTTACTGACATACCAAGCAACGGGAAACAAATCTAGCTATCTCCCTCTTCATCCCGTTCCACCAGAAATGCTGCTTGATATCTTGGTACATCTTGGTCCCTCCAGGATGAATAGAATACTGAGAACTGTGGGCTTCTGCCATAACCTCCTGTCTGATATCTCCACTAGGCACACATAGACGTGATCCAAACCTAAGTGTACCATCTTCATGAATTCTCATCTCCTTCATGAGTCCTGACTCACACTCTACCCTAAGCTTCTGAATCCTTGGGTCCTGTGCCTGAGCTGATTTGATCCTGCCTACTAAGTCGGATTGAACTTGCAGACTTGTTAGAACTCCTACATCACTAGGAAGTATAACTTCGATGCCCATCTCCTGAAGGTCTTCTAAGATATGCCTCTGTGTTGTTAACATAAATGTGCCGCCTCACCTGCTAAGAGCGTCTGCTACTACATTAGCCTTGCCTGGATGATACTGAAGCTCCACGTCATAATCCTTAATCAACTCCAACCATCTTCTCTGCCTCATGTTCAGCTCCTTCTGAGTAAAGATGTACTTCAGACTTTTATGGTCCGTGTACATATCCACTCGATCACCATATAAGTAATGCCTCCATAGCTTCAAAGCAAATACTACTGCCGCCAACTCCAAGTCATGAGTTGGGTAATTCTTCTCGTGGTCCCGAAGCTGCCTAGATGCATACGCTATCACCTTCCCATGTTGCATAAGGACACATCCAAGTCCTTTACCTGACGTATCACAATATACTGTAAAACCTCCGGGTCCAACTGGCAACGTAAGAATAGGTGCTGATATCAACTTCTGCTTCAAAGTCTCAAATGATGCCTGACATTCTGCCGACCAAACGAACGGTACATCCTTCCGGGTCAAGCGGGTCATGGGTGCTGAAAGCCTTGCAAAGTCTGATACAAACCTTCTGTAATATCCTGCCAATCCCAAGAAACTCCGCACATCTGCTACGGTCTTGGGTACTGGCCAACTTTCTACTGCTTCTATCTTCTTGGGATCTACTGCTACTCCAGCTCCTGATATGATATGACCCAAAAATAAAATATGATCCGACCAAAACTCATACTTACTGAGCTTGGCATACAACTGGTTCTCTCTCAGAACCTGTAACACTTTCCTGAGGTGGTCTTCATGCTCCTCTTCACTAGCAGAGTATATGAGAATATCGTCAAGAAACACAACGACAAACTGGTCTAAGTATGGCATAAAGATGCGATTCATCAAATCCATGAATATCGCCGGAGCATTGGTCAAACCAAACGGCATTACTAAGAATTCATAATGCCCATACTTCGACCTGAACGCTGTCTTGGGAATGTCCTCCTTCCGAACCCTCACATGATGGTACCCTGAACGAAGATCTATCTTGGAGAAAACTCTAGCTTTGCTCAACTGATCAAATAAGTCGTCGATCCTGGGTAATGGGTACTTGTTCTTCACTGTTGCCGTGTTAAGCTTCCTGTAGTCAATGCACAATCTGGATGACCCATCCTTCTTCCCCACAAGTACCACTGGTGCTGCCACGGTGACACGCTAGCTTGGATGAACTTCTTCTCCTTCAGTTTCTCTATGTGCTGATATACCTTGGCCTGCTCTGAATCCGCCATTCTGTAAACTCGATCTGATATCGATTTAGTTTCTGGTGCCAATTCTATACTGAACTCAATATCTCTAACCGGTGGTAGCCCTGGAAGTTCTTCGGGAAATACGTCTAGAAATTCTTCAACTACCTTCGGAATCTGAACTTCTTCCATTGCCGCTATTACTCCCTGCTCTTGCTGAATTGCCTCTGATCTGACTAAGGTGAACCGCTTCATGCCTGGAATATCAAAAGATACACTTCCTCTACGACAATCTATTGTCGCATGACTGTCTTTCAGCCAGTCCATGCCTAAGATAACGTCGAAATTTCTAACAGAAAATTCTATCAACCGGGCGGGTAAGGAATGCCCGCAAACTACAACGCTACATGCTAAAATAACTCTACTAACTCCTATGAGCCCATTACCAGTGAGTATATTCAACCTCCCTGGCAATGCCTCGAACTCCATTCCTAGTCGTGTCGCAAATTGTGCAGATATAAATAAATAGGATGCTCCCGAATCAAACATGCTACTGCAGGATATGAGGTGACGAGAATGTTACCTGCCACAACATCTTCCGATGCCAATGCCTCCTCCAAGGACAGAGTGAATGCTTGCCCTCGACCTCCTTGCTGGTTTTCATGTTACGGCCTAGCCTGATGCTGTTGCTGGCCCCTTCCTTGATGATGCTGGGGTGGTCTATGCTGGTGTTGCTGTATCGGCGGCCCCTGCTGCCGAAACATCTGAGCCTGCGGTATAAACGGACGCTGTGCCAACGGCCTTACTTCCACTGCTGGTCCTCGATACTGCCCTGCCCCTGGTGCTGGCAGAGCAGGAAACTGCTGCCCTGGTCCTCCTGACCTCGAATTTATGGGACATGTGGTAACCCGATGGTCTGGATTTCCACATATCAGACACAGTCCATTCAATGTCCAACACACATCTCTAGTGTGCCCCATCTTCCCACAATAAGTGCAGCCCGCCGGGGGTTGCTGGTTCTTCCTCTGTTGCTGTTGCTGTTGCCTGGGTGGTGGTGCTGGTCCTCGTATCGCCACATCGTGGATACGAATGCTAGTGGATGGTGCTGTTGTTCGGGGCGCTGCTCCCCCTCCTCCTTCAATCTGACTGTAGGATCTCTTCTGATCCCCAGTCCTCACCGTAAGCCTCTGAATGGTGATCTCATGCCTTCGAGTCGCCGTTAATACTTCGTCAAAAGTTTGGTAATTGTGCCCCTCTATCAATTGCAAGATGTCACCCCCAGTTTTCACAAACAGGGGTATTTTGGTAATTTTCCACTTTAAAATTATTTTGAAATTATTTATTTATTATTTGTATTATTTTGGGGTTATTTGAATCGGGTTCGAATTTCAATTCGTTTCGACTTGTTTTGACTTGTTTCGGGGACCCGGGGTATTTTTGACCTTAGCGGGCCCACACACTAGCTAACCATGGCCCACATGTTAGATATTTTGGTTAGAAACTAGACCATTATTTTAGTTAATTATTAGTTAGAGATTAGTGGTTTCGGTTTGACTAAACTACCCCCGGTTTAACCATTTCCCATTTTTGGACCATTTAATAAATTGGAGGGCAAACTTGTAATTATTCATATAGGACAAAATAGGAGGAATACCATGTATGGCCGGCCACATCATGTAGATAGGGTGGAGAGAGAAAACACTTTATCATTTCATTCCAATCCACATTTTCTTCTTCTTCTCCAAAGGCTCCATTTGCTTTTGAAAGCTCCATTGATTTTTGCTCTCAAACCAAGGTGATTTCTTCCCCAAAACTTATTCTTTTCTCATGTAGATCATGTAGGAACCCTCCATGATGATTCTCATAGTGGTACCATCATTAGAAACCATTTTTGTGTCCTTTAGACATTTTTAGGAGTGTCCACTTGTAGGCTTGTGTCCTATTAGGAAAAACCCCCTTTTTGATCCATGAATGATGTTTAAATATTGGTTTTGTGTGGTTTTTCTTTTAGTCTCAGATTTTTAATGTTGTAGAGATGATCCATGAGAGTATCTTAATGTATCATATTATTTCTATGTGTTTTGGTATATATATAGTTATATATATATCATTCTATATATATATAGATATATATATATATATGTATATATAAATGGTGATTAATTTGTGTGATGTTGTGATGGTTGTGGGACATATAAGGGGCTGTCCAGATTTGGGCTGAATGTGTTGGGGGATGTTTGGGTTGAGTTTTGGAAGCTAATGGTGATGTACAATTAGTTTTATGCATCTATATATATATATATATTGATATATATATATATATATATGGTTATATAAGGGGTATATTTATATGGTTATATAGTGATTGTGTGGTGTTTTAGAGGGGGAGAGATGCTCCCAGATTTTTGGTTCAGATTTGTAGTGGGAGTTTTGATTGGGAGTTGGTTGGGAGTTCAATTCCATTTAAGTATACAACTAGTATTATATATGTTGATATATATATGTTGTTATACATATATTGGTATATATATGTAGTTTAATTGTGTGAGAATATATATAGATTATGGTGGGTGTTGTGTGATGTTGAGAGAGGGCTAGGGGCTGTCCAAAAACAGTCCATATTAGTTAGTTGTGTGTGTGTGTAGTTGTGAGGAGTATTTGTGAGTTGTGTGTGTGTGTGAGAACCTATTAGTGAGTGCCTATAGTTAGCCTATGTGCAAACTAATAGGAAACCTATTAGGAGACTTGTAGAGAGGTCTATGTGAGGGTGAGGTGTTGTGTGTGAGTGTTGTGTATGAGTGTGGGTGAGTGTGGTAGATAGAAGGGTAGATTCATGAAGTAGAAATAGGAAAAAGGGTAAATGCTAGTTTTTGCCTAGAAGTGGGATATTGTCTTAGAAGCCTAAGATAGTGTTAGAACTTGATCCCCGTGGTTGGTAATGATCAAATATGGTACTCTAAGACTAGTTTTGACGTCGGTTGACCGTTTTGACCAAAAGTCAACAAAAGTCAACCGAAGGTCAAACTTAGCCTTAAAGCGACCCGACTTGACCGAAACCAACCGAGACTTGACCAGTTGACTGAAAGTCAACAGTTGGTCAACATTAGACTTGTTTGACCTAGGTTTGACCTAGAGTTGACCATAGTTGACCATAGTTGACCAGGGTTGACCAGAGTTGACTTTTTGACCGAAGTCAACTGTAAGTCAACCGTTGATCCCGATTGACCTAGTTTGACTTGGAATGACTTCCAGTGACCTAGTAAGACCTAGTATGACTCAGTTAGACCTAGATTGACCTAGTTTGACTTAGACTTGCATTCATGACTTGTATTAGTTTCCTTTTCAGTATTTAGTCCTGTTTGACTTATAGTATCTTATCTTAGGTCTGTGATCGCTCTGAGCGTCTGTTCACCCTATCAGCTCAGGACCACAGGCGAGTACATTCACTGATAGTTTTCATTGTCTTGATATCTGCTATATCCGATTCAGTTGTAGTGTCTTACTTGATTTCCAGACACGATAGTTCACGGACTAGTATATGTCGGATCCTGTCATGAGATGTTGTTCCCGGATTACTTGGTATACTGGTACAAGACTTGACTTGTTACTTGTACTTGTATAGACATGGACTTGGGAGTGGGCTGATCACCTGCTCTTAAATCTCGTGTCATGACGTGTTATGTCCGGATCCTTTATACTAGTCGGGGGATGGGGAGTTATTAGTGGTTGTGTGATCAAATCCCCACTTGTTGCTTCACACTTGCATTCCATACTTGTCCATAGCTACTTGTTCACACTTGCCATGGTGACCGGCCTTGTCTCATACTTGCTGTTTCATACTTGTTATATGGTTGTAGGCGGTCAGATGGAAAGCTTGAACTTGTTTCCCAAGCCGATCACATGACGCACTAATAATTCAAGGCACCTTTTATATTTATTATCTTAGGGTGACTAAGTTCTGTTCGGAAGAAGGGTTATAACCCCGGTCCTTGTTTGGTTTAAGGGTTGTAACTCGGCTTCCGAATAGTTCCCAAGTCATCCTATATATATACATTATCGTCCTTTACAGTACTCACATCATGATATATATATATTTCTAGTTTCAGCTTTACTTACTGTACTTTCACCCTGCTATGATTCATTTCTCATATGCTCTACCTGTCTCTTATACTGTACCTTGGTTATGGGACTAGGTTCTGTTCGTAAGAAGGGTTACAACCCCGGTCCTTGTTTGGTTTAAGGGTTGTAACTCGGCTTTCGAATGGTTCCCAAGTTGCCTTTACTCTTTGTCTTGTATTTCATTATACTGTCTCTTATAGTTTTTGTCAATTCACATGGAACTGCTGTTGGTGTTTGTACTTGCTCATTTTCCTGACAGGATACCGTTGACAAATTTTACAGATGATTTAGAGGGTGATTGCCCGACTTACCACGGGATACGGTCGGACGGACTTGACCTAGACAGGGTCTTAGTAGTAGAGCCTCTTGACTTTGCCCATCCTGAGTAGCTTAGCTAGTAGGTTTGCCTGGCCTGCGAGCCAGCTGTTTACATTTCAGTTGTAGTACTTATATTATATTCTGAGACTTGGACTTGTGTTAGCTGTGTCTTGTGATTACTTTCTGGACTCGTTTCCTGTTTATTTATATCATATCTTTTTCCATGCTTTCTACCTTAGTTTTGCTTATGTGATTGAGGCAGTATTGCCCTATTCCTCCGTTCGGAGTGTATATACTGCACAGGTACATTTATCTGTTTAGACGTAGCATTTACAGACCTTATATACAGCGTTCTACCGCCGATTCTGCGGCGTAGGCTGGACGTAACCGCTTCTCGTGCCCCTAATCAGGGTGCGGGTCGTGACACAAGAGCTCAAGATGAAACCCTTGCTGAAACCTCATAGCCCTCTGGCTCTCTGTTGCTACCATCTCTGGGGCGAATCTACTCAATCTGCAGAACTCTGCTGCATAAGCATCTACAGCCTTACCGGCCTGCCTGAGGTTGATAAACTTCTGTTGTAGCTCAAATTGCGCCACAACTCCATAGTACTTGGTCTTGAATCTTGCAGTGAAATTGTCCCAAGCCACAGGACGTCTGATGCCCACTTTCTCTGATTCCCACCAATCGCGTGCGAGATCCTGAAGTAACAACTTCACTAGATCCATACGTTCTTCTGCCGGTACCTTAGCTGCTGTCAGAATAGCCTCAATATCCTTAAGCCATGCATCTGCTGAGATGGCATCCTTCGTGCCCTCGAAACGGCGGGGGTTGTACTTGCAAAACCTGGCTGATGCTCCTGAATCAGTCCTCACTCCTCTTTCCAAAGCCGTCTGCAATCCTTGGTTGAGCAACACATTCTGCTCTTGTAGCTGAGTGTGCATGCGTTGCTGGGCCAACATCTGATGTTGCTGAGTAGCCATCATTCCTCTCATGATCTCCAGAAGGGCTGGTGTGTCCACTTGGGTAGGTGGAACTGTTGGTGGTGGTGGAACATCCGGATACTGCGATCCAGCTACTGCTTCCACTATCATTTCTTCCTGGGTAGCCTCCTGAGGTGAGACTGGCCCTTGTTGCTGACCAACCTGGTCATGTTGCCCATGTTGCCCCTGCTGTTGTCCAGCTCTGACCGATGCGGACGAAGTGCCCCTAAGAAAAGGGACAAGAGAACAATCAAACAACCGGACATGAAGGATCAATGAAGTCAAAGGATACAGGAATGTCAAGCAAGGGTTGAGAATAACGAATCATGAGATCAAGGGGGAACACGTGTGATTGAGACATCCTATAAATCAAAACACCCCACAAGTCTGAAATCAGACCTGCATGGGCCACCACTAAAACCTTGTCACGCCCCAGAACCAGAATACTGGAGAGCGGAGGAATGACTCAGCCAGCTACATATTACGGGTAGATGAATACCGTATAATACGATCAATGCTGTCTAACCAGACGAGGGGGTGCATACTACAGGAAAGTCTTACTATGGTCACTTCACATCTATTGTCTCAATCGTTCAAACAAGAAACAGTAATAGAGAACATGGAAGATAAAGCAGTAAGGCGTCCCAAACGCTCATTCAAAATATTCTTGAGATCTGGCTTTACAAAACATAGCCAGATGGTATAGCAACATATACACAATTGTTATCAGCTGCAGTCTGACTTTAGTTACAATCATGTAAAAGTAAGTGCAAGACAATCCGACTAACATGTCGGTGCCAAACGGCTAAGTATAAAGTAAATAACAAAACGAGCGGTGGAGTAAGGAACCCACTCGAGTCCTCCTGCGATCATTCCCCTAGTATTGACCATCTTGGAGGTAGAAGTAAGCTGAGTCCTCGGGAACTGGCTCTAAATCTGGCCATGCAAAACCAGAGAGGTTAGACCTCTAATAGCAAGTACCACAAGGGAGCACGATATGAAGGATTAAACCAGTAAGTAAGAGAATATAATAATAGATCTCTGTTTTCTACTAGGATTCTCATAACATCACGACACTTCGAACCAACCTCCCAACCAAACAAGGACATAAGTTGGCCCGTCATGTCCTGACATTCTGATCATCTCAGTTAGGCAACAGAGGAGGTACAGTACACAAACAATCATCTTGAACGGCCAATCAACTACTACGGCTTGCTATTGTGAGTCCCAAGTTATCCTGGAATTATGCAAATAGGGATTCCTCAGTTCTTACTATGTGCGAGCAAGGCTAGTCTATCCAGTCAATCAATTGCGCCAATCATGTAATTAGACGAGTCCCAGCGGGACGCCCGCCGTTAATATAGCATGTACAATTTAATAATATAAGCAGATACCGTTCCCTGCCCGTGTGACAGATTTACAGTATCTGTGGGAACCAGTCGGCCTGTCGGGCACTACTAGTCCCAAGAGGGCTGCCATGTAAGAACTCGGGAATCCATTCTCTCCATGCAATCATTATTTTATTTAACTTAATAGTCTCTACGTTGAGTGAAGTCACATGCCGTGGATCATGGTTATTCAAATGAGTACTTTCATACGGGGTACGATATGCGCAACTCTACAACGATACCCGTGCGGCTAGGTTGTAGGTCTTACATAGCGTGATGCAACAATCAAATCTAACCACGGAGTAATCATGCCTTGACCATAAAGTACACATGCTGTTTTGTAAGATAAATAAATAACTAAATAAATAAATAAATAATTTGAAGCCTGCATGTGCCTGTATGCCAATATTCGGGATCGGCTAATCGAGTACAATAGTTCATTACATGAACGTGTCTCATTCATTCAATTCAATAAGACGACTAGCCAGTCTCTTAGTTCCAACTAGGAACGCATGATCAATTATTAGTCAATGTCGCAATCATTATCAATGGTGACAAGGCATGAAAATCAATTAGTATTACATGGGGTCGAGCCTATAACTCCTCAGAGTTAAGTTCTAGTCATACTGGGTATCCATAAACCAATCAAGACACAAGGCGCATTCCACATAACAATCTGTATTAATGATATTAACATATCATGATTTTATCAAGTTCATGCCAAAAGGCGTAAGGATATAATAGAAGAATTATCATGCCACCATTAAATGGATAAGTTATAGAACAAATAAAAACACCCAGGTCAGGAAGTCACGCCAACAAGTCTATGCTAAGGCCAAAAGTCACGCCAACAAGTCTAGGCTAAGGCCAACAAGTCACGCCAAGTCTAGTAGGAGTGAGCGTGAAAAGTAATTCACGCAAGGAAAATTCACGCACGCCCAGCGTGAGCGTAAAAAGTGATGCACGCACTCATAACGTGAGCGTGAAAAGGGAGCGTAAAAAGTGATAAGAAATTCACGCACGCACGCAAGGATGTGTGCGTAACTCAAATGTCACGCTGGCATGTAAAGACGTGTGCGTGACTAAAATTCACGCTGACACGTAAAGACGTGTGTGTGACTGAAAATACACGCAGACACGTAAGAACGTGTGCGTGACTGAAAAAACACGCAGACACGTAAGAACGTGTGCGTGACTAAAAATACACGCAGACACGTAAGAACGTGTGCGTGACTGAAAATACGTGCAGACACGTAAGAACGTGTGCGTAACTAAAAATACACGCAGACACGTAAGAACATGTGCGTGACTGAAAATACACGCAGACACGTAAGAACGTGTGCGTGACTCAGGAACCTTCGTCCCAAGCCAGAAATAAAGTTCCCATGGTTCAGAACCTATGGACAACCGAGAATACACGCCAAGTTGGGAGATCAAATCCCATGAACAACCGAGAATACAACAACTTAGATCTAGAAGAAACAAGCCACAGAAATCAAAAATGCTAAGTACTAAACTCTCTCAGGATCATGAGAGGAAGAGTAATGAACCATAAAAATGGTTCTCCAAGTGGAAGCAAGAAGCAAGATTGTACTTGCCTACTGCTACTGCTGGTAGGTGGAGAAGTGATGAGTGGAAAAAGAAGAAGTAATGGTGAAGAATGAGAGTTATGAGGAGAGAGAATGAGATGGGAGCTTAAATAGGAAAGGGTGGTAGGTGGGGTTATTGGGTCGGGTTTGATCGGGTCCATCCAAGGCCAACCCGAAAGCAAAGCAGAGAGGTTAAAAACAGAAAATAAAATGCAGGAATAAAATACATATAATAAAATTACAGATAATAAAATTGCAGGAAATTAATTAACATGAAAATTAAAGAGCAGATAATTAATTAACATGAACTTATAGGAATTTAAATACAGGATAATACATGATAAATATTAAATAAATATACATGAATTGCACATGTATAAAAATATGCATTCTTGTATAAAAATACGCATTCTGGGAACGGGGAGTGACAGTCGTTCTACTATTCGTCGCTCTCGCGCGTTGCAGAATTCTTGCAATCGCCTTACCGCATCGCTATGCTAAGCTCGTTCCTCGACGTCTATTCGATCATCGACCAACCAAGTTTACTTACGTACTCATACGATTGATCATAAATTTCCTTTTCTGACCGTATCGTTCTAGTCGAAGGATACTCGCTAACTTACGAAACGCGATACTCACTCGCTTAGACTTATCCTCAACATGCACTACATCATTCCTCATCCTCGACAAAATTTCTTATACGACTTCTTTAGGGTCATCCTATGGGACTTCAACATTCATTTGATTTGGCGGTCAAGTCTTCTAGGGTCATCTGCCCCGAAACTATGCTCGATAATTGAAGATCATCAACGAGGGACAGTTACAACGAACCATGCTATATCCTATCACGGAGCCAAATCAATTCCCGACAATTCCTATGGGACTTTTACCCAATCCGACATATCAATCCATAATTTATCTATCCCCGCGCAACCGATGCGACGTTGACTACTTGAATCACTTACGCACATTACATGCCGTTACTACTAGAATGACTCATGTGCTTGCGCGCCGTTACTACTCGAAACACTCATGCATTACGGTCAACACTATCGAAATCGAGCAACATTTGTTCGCCTCAGTACGAGACTATCTACCCACATTAATATCTGGCACACTCTAGGCTTATCGTACAATCCTCAATTCCACCTTCGCATCAAATCACAAGTCAAATCCGATTTTGCCACGTCTTGCAAGTTCGATCATCCCCACTGGATGAATCACCATACCAGCGCTCACGCGGAATGATCGCCCTAATTTGGCATGACGCATGTGCGATGCTGGAGTTGCACTCGTATAAGACAAGAATGTCAACATTGTGGTTATCCTCGAAATAATCAAGCACTTCCATTTTCTTTTCGAGTAACATCCATCGACTCTAAAATTCTCCGAAGCATTCCTACCGTTAGCATCCAAACTGCCATATCTTAACTTGCATCCTATTCATCCAACAACAATGCTCAACAAAATTTTCGTTCATTCGATCAGAGTATTCCCGAGTTATTGTATATCGTCTTTGATACGCCTCAATACCATCGTCAATATACATAACTTGAACATCTTCCTCTCTCATAAGCTCCAATTCATTGCAATCACTATTATTTTTCGAACTCGAATACAAATCAATTCTCATGTACCAAAATCCATTCCATTGTAACTAACTACCATCATCGAGACACGATTTCCAATTCACATATTCATTCTCATATCCCTAACTTGTACTTCCAATCGTGCTACCGACTCATCGCGCTAACTTGAATTCGTTTGCACAATTTCTCCGTACCTACTCAACACGTTCCGAACAAGCTTCCGTACTAACTCACGTACATTCGACCGGGTCGACTATTTCCTCAACTAATATTCCTTTGCATATGCTCCATCTATCGTTCGACTTATACTTAACGAATCTTCGTCCGACGTATCCTCCGTGGATATGACTTCGCACGTAATCATTCAACTCAATTCACCGGCGCATACTTGCATCGACTTCCATCAAGTCATTCCCACTCGAGTCTCGGTACTACTCCGTCCGTTGAGGACAAACATATCGTAACGATACAATCGTCTCGACGTAACCTACCGCAAGTCACCAACCGGCTTAACATAGCTATCGCTAAGTGGTATCCCATATACCACTCAGGAATCGAGCCTATCATTATCGATATGATGCTTCATTGCATCGATCACACAATTGGTATTGCATATACCACTCAAAATCGAGTCATTACTCGACATCACATTCCGCATAGGTCCGACATATATTCCTCAATCAACTATCCCGTATGGCGATCCTTCCGATCCCAGCTCTAGCGTTCGCTCAAGTTTGACACGCATTCACTCTAACAGTATCTTGGCGATCATATCGATCACACCCGCAACATTCGCTTATTCACATCTCAACGCGACATACGGCCAACATAAACGTTTGCCTACTCAACTCGACTTAGCGACCAACTCGACTCGTTACTATCGCATCCGCGATCTTCCAATCTTACTCATTGCAACCCATGCAATAATTTACTCTCAATACTTAAGGTCTTTACTCAATCTCACGCAACATATCGCTATCCATCCGCATAGCCATACAACACGTACCATACCATATCGACTCGTTGCACCGATGCAACGAATAATTCACGACTTGCTGTACTCCATGCAACCGACAACACATAACCATTCACATAGCCACATAATACGCATCGCCTCACATATCGACCCGTTGCACTTCGTGCAACCAACAACACATATCTCCTCGCACTTCGAGCGACCAACAACACATAACTCCTCGCACTTCGTGCGACCAACAACACATAACTACTCGCACTTCGTGCGACCATCTCCATGTCGCAAGTCCGAACGCCTATGCGGTAGCTCCTCTTGAACGCCAAGGACTCTATGCCTCGGCACGTCCAAGCCAAGCCCCGTCCCGAGCCGGTCATAACCTGAACCTGCACACAAACTAGTGGAGGATTAGTGCTTTCATCCTCGCTTCGCACTGATCAAGACCCGCTAGCACCCAAACCAAACACTTAATCATTTAGTGAAACATGCATCTTAATTGGTGATCTTTATACTTAGCCTTAGGATCAGTTTCATGGCAATGTTTACGCATAACAACTTTATCATAATGTGTCCACTACCGTGTTCCTGCAGCAGATACAGTTAAGCATAATATGAACATAACATAGTGTTTCGTGCTCATCTCCATTCCTCCTTGTCTAGCCTGCCATGGTTAGAACTTACATAAGCAATCATACGATTTGCGCAACCAACCAATCATAACCGTAAACATATGCATAAGGGTGGCAGGCCCTGCGCCTGTACCCAACTCTTATCTCAGTCCACCGGCCCTATCTATATGAAGGTCACGGTGTTTCGTACCGTAATGGACTTGGCATCTCTTATGTGTAAGCCTACAATCACTTCGATACGCGTTGCTAGCCCAGTATCCGAAGGATCCCAAACTTACGAATATCATAGCTTATCACAGCACTGGACGATCACAATCCGTCCGAATGTTGTGCACCATAAATATCACACATAATTCCCTCCTAGGCCGAACGGTCCCGGTGCCCCGGTCGTAACCGTCCGAAGGAAGTCGCACCCGTGCACGGGCCATCCGAGTCCATTGACTATGTAATACGTGCCATAGCAAACATCCATAACATTTCAACCAAATCCTCCGTTGCATAAGCATAGTCTCGTTCCATAAACGGTTTCCCGTGCCGTAAACATATTCGCGTCTCATAACATAATCCACCATCCATATGGGGAGCTCCGTCGGCGTTATGCCCCAACACATCCATATTGATGCACGACGCCCAACGGCTTAGTCGTCTCGTACTCATATTCAGCGCGTACCATTCATAAGTTATTCTTATAGCCTAATTCCGTAGTTACTCAGTCATTTCATAGCTTTCGTGCACGAAGGCACTCTCAGCGCCGTAATCAATGTTCTACGCCTAGTATTCAATGTTCTCGGAGCCGTGCACATGATGCACATCTCACTATCGTCTTTTAATATTCTACCATCATTGCCCTACCGCGACTCATACACTTGATGTACGTCGCTTCAATTGTTCGATTGTTCAATGTTCTATCTTAGTGTTCGACACATACTTTTCCTTTTGTCGCCGAGCCACGCTCGCTAACTCGATAACATCTTATGCATATAATAACATATTTTATTAGACATGAAGGAATAGGAAGAGAGAGTCAAGAACCCGCCCACCTTAAGTCGATACGCCTTGCCGTTTCGCCAAGTTGAAGCGGCTCGCTTTCATAACTTGGTCGCATAGCTAACTCTCGGACTTAGCCATTCCTTTGAACTACTCGGTTGATTTGGCCTATCGCGCCCATGTCACAATCTGTTGCAAGGCCACGATTTGGTTTCGCGGACACTTCATTGCATAAGGCAAAATGCTGACCTCTTATCGTCCAGCATAAAAGTATAGCCTGCACACTAGATCAACTAAAATTAGCACTTGCTCAACGGGACTTATCTTTTGTATCGATTCGATTCATAGACAATCGACTCAAGGCTTACCTTTGGCCAACGTAACTCTTGCATCGATTCGCATCGATACCTCATCGGGTCAACGCAACTCTTCGAGTCAACGACTCATCATAATGCACCGAGCAGAGCGAGGCATTACAACAATAACTAATATCAGAATGCCTTCAAGTCCATTTTACATGCTGAGTCATCGACCAGCTGACGCTTGAGGTCCTTGGTGAACGGATCCACCAGGTTTTCCTGACTCCGAACATCAATCACTGCAATTACACCTCTCTTAATAAGATCATGTACTGCCCTGTGCTTTAACCGCACAGTCCTTTTCTTTCCGTTGAAGAGGTCATTTGATGCCGCCGCCGCAGTCGCCTGGTTGTCGCAGTATATCGGTATTGTCGGTATTTGTACCCCAACCACTGGAAAATCATACATGAGCTCCCGAAGCCATTATGCTTCCTCGGCTGTGGTGTCAAGTGCAAAGAACTCAGATTCTATGGATGACCGCGAGAGCATTGTCTACTTTTTCGACTTCCATGATATAGCAGCTCCACCCATTGTGAAAATATATCCACCTGTGGACCTCTCGCTCTCCAAATCTGAGCACCAGCTGGCATCACTAAAGCCTTCTACTACCTGCGGATCTCCGCTGTAGTACAGTGCATATGTCTGAATCTTCTTGAGATATCTCATAACCCGTTTCACAGCCTTCCAGTGTTCAATACCAGGGTTGCTCGTGAAACGACTCAGCATTCCCACGGTGAAAGCTATGTCAGGCCTTGTGGCATTAGTAGCATACAACAAACTTCCGATTACGCTTGCATACTCCAGCTGCCTGACGCTTTCCCCTGAATTAGGCTTCAGCTTCACATCACACCTGTACGGCGTATCGATCCCTGGAAGATACCGATACCCATAACGAGTGATCATTTTCTCAAAATAATGAGACTGTGACAGCGCTAGTCCAGTGTCTGTCCGGATGATCTTGATCCCTAAGATCACATCAGCTTCCCCCAAGTCCTTCATACTGAACTTGCTCGAGATGAACCTCTTTGTCTCTGTGACACAGCTCATATCCGTACCTAGGATAAGTATGACATCCATGTACAGACAAACGATCACACCTCTTCTATCAGCAAACTTCGTGTAAACACACTTATCCGTTTTGCTGACCATGTAGCCATTTGACCTTATAACTTTGTCAAATTTCTCATGCCACATCTTGGGAGCCTGTTTAAGACCGTACAGAGATTTTACCAACTTGCAAACTTTGTCTTCAAGACCATTGACGACAAATCTCTCTGACTGTTGCATGTAAATCTCTTCGGTCAGCTCGCCATTTAGCAAGGCCGTTTTCACATCCAGCTGATGTATCACCATCTTATGTATTGCTGCGAGAGCAATCAACATTCTGATGGTGGTCATCCGGGTTACTAGAGCATATGTGTCAAAATAGTCAATCCCCTGCTTCTGAGAAAACCCCTTGGCTACCAACCTAGTCTTGAACTTGTCAATAGTTCCATCTGCTTTCATCTTCTTCTTGAAGATCCATTTGCATCCGATGGGTTTCGCTCCTTCAGAAAGATCAACCAACACCCAAGTGTTATTTGAGGTGATGGAATCAAATTAATTGTCAATCGCCTCCTTCCAAAAAATTGCGTCTCTGGTCTTCATCGCCTCATCATAGGTAAGCGGATCTGCTTCCACATGATAGGTGACAAAGTCACTTCCGAAGTCCTTCAGCCTCCTCACACGCTTAGCTGACGGCTCAGCTTGTTCTGGTTCAATCGATGTTTCAACAACATCTTCTTGGACCACATCTTCATTGAAGACTTCAGTTTGCTGCGCACCCTCATTGTTCTCTGGTACATCCGCAAGAACAATATTCTTGTGCCTTGCAAATTTATCTTCAAAATATTCTGCGTTGCGAGATTCAATGATATAATTTGACTCAATATCAAAAAAATCTTCGAGCATCACTCTTCTCGGCATACCCAAGAAGATTGTCTTAGTAGTCCTTGTCCCAAGCTTCTGAATCTTCAGATCTGGAAGATTGACATATGCCAGACAGCCCCACACTCGAATGACATTCAAATTAGGTCTGACCTTGAACCAGAGTTCATGAGGAGTAACGTCTGAAGTTGCATGAGGCACTCTATTTAGAATAAAAGTGACTGTCAATGCAGCTTCACCCCAGTAGCACTTAGGAAGGCCAGCAGTCAACAACATTGAGTTAATTATTTCTGTTAACGTTATGTTCTTCCTCTCTGCTACTCCGTTTGATTGAGGAGAGTACGGAGCCGTAGTCTCATTGACAATTCTATATTCTTTGCAGAACGATGCGAATTCATGAGACCTGTACTCCCCACCTCGACCACTTCTTATTCTTTTGAGTTGTTGTCCAGTCTGCCGCTCAGCTTCGGCTCTGAACTCCTTGAACTTCTCAAATGCTTCGTCTTTAGCCTTCAGCAAGTAGACGAATGCATACTTTGAGAAGTCATCAATGAAGGTTATGAAATACTTTATCCCGACCTTTGTAGAGAACTGTTTGAAGTCACAGATATCTGAGTGTACTAACTCCAGAAGATCTGCGATTAACCCAAGAAAAGGGTTTCCTTGTAATCTTAGTTTGAGCACAAACTTCACATTTCTCTACCTTACCCCCACATTTGGAGATAAGTCCTAGACTAGACATTATGTTTATTCGTTTACAATGAACATGTCCTAGCCTATTATGACACAACTTAAGAGTATAAGCAGAAAGAATGACTTCATTAATTATATTAATTACATTGGACTGATTTACAAGCTGAATCTTGAACATTCCTTCGGTATAAAAAGCTTTCCCGAAATATGTTCCCTTGATAGACATCACCATCTGGTCAGCATTGATGTCCATCCTGAGGCCTACATTGCAGAGTAGGCCTCATGAGATCAGGTTTTTGGTGATAGCAGGTACGTGCTTCATGCCTTGAAGCGTCAGAGACTTGCCAGAAGTCGGCTTCAATACCACCGTCCCAATCCGGAGCACTTCAGCTTGTGCCTGGTTCGTCATCATAACCACTTCAGAAGTAGGTGTGTAGGTGGTGAACCACTCCTTACTGGAGCAGACATGGCAGGAGGCTCCAGTGTCTACCCACCAGTCAGAGTCAGTCCTTACCGCATCAACCTGCACAATCATAGAAATAATGTCAGTGATCATAGATACCTTACTAGGCTCTTCTTACTCTGATTGCTTGGTCTTTGCTTTGCACTCATTCTTAAAGTGGCCCTTCTTGCTACACTTGAAGCAAGGCATTTGAGGCTTTGGCTTCTTTTTCTTGATAGAAGTTCCCTTAACTTTTAGATTGTCAGGGTCCTTCTTCTTGCTGTGGAAAGCCGCCTGCTTTCCCCTTGGTTTCTTGGTATGAACCAGATTGGCGTTAGCCAATTGCTTGGAAAGTGTGTCCACCTTCAGTTGAGCCCGCATCTGGTCCTCAACACAGATTTTCTCCAAGAGATCTTCAAGGCTGATCTCAAGCTTCTTCCTATGCATGTTTGCATAGAACTTGCTCCACCTGTCACGCCCCGCTCCCGTAGGAGCGATCGTCCTCGCTAAGGCGTGATGCCGCACGGGCCTAGGTTGCGTCCGTGCAAGGCTATGTCCAGAAACGGCCGATTTGAGCTAGGCCACAGAGTCGCACAGAGTGTCCCCATTTGTAGCGGAAAGTAAATGAACACAAGTTGAAATGAATTCAAACACTTTATTGATTTTTAAGAAGTTTACAAGCGGCGCTAGACCGATATTACAAATCGCTCAAGCCTCTCTCTCTAAAACATAAATGGCGTGCCAAGTGGCGTACAAGATAGAATGATTCATGACGAAGTTCCGATACAGTATGTCCTGTATAGGGTGCTTCAGCTTCTTGCAACGCTCCAAGGCTCCAGAGATAGCTCCGCACCTTAGCCCGTTCGAGGAAAGCTCCGTACCCGGCGACGTCTCCTGCATCCTGCAAGCAGACTGTGGGGTTATCAGTACATTGTTATGCACTGGTGGGAAGGCTAGCTCGCCCACAATGCTATCATTACCAAACACGTTTTATTTACTTTTGTGCACCGTCTATCATTCATTGTCTTTCTAATCTTGCCTTAGGATCAGTTTCATAGCATATTTCGTAACCTATCTCGTGTTGCCGAGTTCAAGTGTCTGCATGGAAATGCATGCACGACTTATCCATATTTACCGTCCGGCATTCCCTGTCCAAAGTAACCAAGTTAGTCAACAATTCACATGTAGTAACTTAACGTAATTCACGTAAACATTCAATGTCACGCCCCAGAACCAGAATACTGGAGAGCGGGGGAATGACTCAGCCAGCTACGTATTACGGGTAGATGAATATCGTATAATACGATCAATGCTGTCTAAAAGACGAGGGGGGTGCATACTACATAAAAGTCTCACTATGGTCATTTCACATCTATTGTCTCAATCATTCAAATAAAAAACAGAAATAGAGAACATGTAAGATAAAGCAGTAAGGCGTCCCAAACGCTCAGTCAAAATGTTCTTGATATCTGTCTTTACAAAATATAGCCAGATGATGTAGCAAGTGTACACAATTGTTATCAGCTGCAGTCTGACTTAATTACAATTATGTAAAAGTAAGTACAAGACAATCTGACTAACATATCGGTGCCAAACGGCAAGGTATTAAGTAAATAACAAAACGAGTGGGGAAGTAAGGAACCCACTCGAGTCCTCCTGCGACCATCCCTCTAGTATTGACCATCTTGGAGATGGAAGTAAGCTGAGTCCTCGGGGACCGGCTCTAAATCTGGCCATACAAAACCAGAGATGTTAGACCTCTAATAGCAAGTACCGCAAGGAAGCACGATATGAGGAATTAAAACCAGTAATAAGAGAATATGATAAGTAGATCTCTGCTCGCCACTGGAATTCACATAACATCATGACACTTCGAACCAACCTCCCAACCAAACAAGGACAGAAGTTGGCCCGTCATGCCCTGACATTCTGATCATCTCAGTTAGGTAACAGAGTAGGTACAGTACACAAACAAATCAATTTAAATGGCCATGCAACTACTACGGCTTGCTACTGTGAGTTCCAAGTTATCCTGAAATTATACAATAAAGGATTCCTCAGTTCTTACTATGTGCAAGCAAGACTAGTTTACCCAATCAATCAATTATGCCAATCATAAATTAGACGAGTCCCAGCGGGACGTCCGTCATCAATATACAATATACAATAGATAATATAACCAGATACTGCTCTCTGCCCGTGTGGTAGATTTGTAGTATCTGTGGGGACCAACCGGCCTGTCGGGCACTACTAGTCCCAAGAGGGCTGCCATGTAAGAACTCGGAAATCCATTCTCTCCATGCAATTATTATTTTATTTAACTTAATAGTATCTACGTTGAGTGAAATCCCATACCGTGGATCATGGTCATTCAGAATGAGTACTTTCGTACGGGGTACGATATGCACAACTCTACAACGATGCCAGTGCGGTTAGGTTGTAGGTCTTACACAGCGTAATACAACAATCCAAACTAACCACGGAATAATCACGCCTTGACCATAAAGTACACATGCTTCTTTTGTAGAAAATAAATAAATAAATAAATCGAAGCCTGCATGTGTACCTTTATGTCAATATTCGGGATCGGCCAATCGATTATAATAGTTCATAGTTAATATGAACGTGTCTCATTCATTCAATTTAATAAGACGACTAGCCAGTCTCTTAGTTTCAACTAGGAACGCATGATCAATTATTAGTTAAGTAACAGTCGGGGTCAATTCGTGATAAGGCATAAAAGTTAAATTAGTATTAAGCATGGTCGAGTCCATAACTAGTATAAAATAGTTGGTAACATATTCTTGAAGCCAAGAAAAAGATCTACAAATTTTATGTTGGGAGTTGGAAGAAATTCTAACCACAATTTCGTCAATTAGGACATATAACAGTCAGAAACAACCAAAACAGGCATTATGCGGCCTATTCTGCGACATGCATGCGGACTAACTGCGACATGCGACTCATGCGGCATATACGGCCCAAATGCGATACCATATGCGGCTTAACTGCGACATGCACCTCATGCGGCTCATTCGCGACACCATATGCGCCTACTGCGACATTCGCCTCGTACGGCTCATTCGCGACACCATATGCGCCTACTGCGACATGCGCCTCGTGCGGCTCATTCGCGACACCATATGGTCCTACTGCGACATGCGCCTCATGCGGCTCAACTGCGACATGCGCCCCATGCGGCTCATTCGCGACACCATATGCGGCTACTGCGACATGCGCCTCATGCGGCTCATTCGCGACATCATATGCGCCTACTGCGACATGCGCCTCGTGCGGCTCATTTGCGACACCATATGCACCTACTGCGACAAGCGTCTCGTACGGCTCATTCGCGATACCATATACGCTTACTGCGACATGCGCCTCGTGCTGCAGATGAATATAGAAACGAACAAAAATACTTTTGCCATAACTTCCACAAAATAAATCGAAATCTAACTTTTCAAAAGCCAAACTTTAGTAGAATTAAATTCTCTACAACATGGAACCACTTATTTTCGAAAACAACAATGTTTGATAGATCAAAACCCTAAAATTCATATGAAAACCAAAACTTAAAACTTAGATCTACACCCAACCATCCATGGAAATCAAAAACATCAAGACCTAAACTTGTAGAGGAAGAGAAGATGAACAACTGTAGCCTCCCTTCCCGGAAATTATTGAAATATTTTTTTATTATTTATTTTATTTAAATAGTGATTTTAGATTATTATAAATAAATGGTGTGCTTGAGGAGTTCACCGAATTATAATATTGGTTTAATTTCGGTGTTATTAGGATTATTAGTATTAATGTTAATATTGTGGTAATTATATATATAAACTATTTATTATTTCTAGTTATTATTATTATTTAATTCCTTATAAAAGATATATATGTGTGTGTGTGTGTATAGATGTGTAAGTATATATATATAAATATATTTTATATATAGGTGTCTATGTGCATGTATATATAAATACGTATAAGCCTATACGAGAGTGTATATATAAATATACATATATATATATATATACGCGTGTGAGTATTTGTACGAAGATGTATATTATATTATATTGTGTATAGATAAGCAGAAAGATAGATATATATATATATATATATATATATATATATATATATATATATAAATATATATATATATATATATATATATATATATATATATATATATATATATATATATGGGTCCTTCTACAATACATCCTATGAAAAAATTTGTATCGATACATACAAAATCTGAACCATTGGATGTTGATCCAATGGTTCGGATTGAGGTCAAAAGTCAAAATCAGCATTAAATGATATTCCATATTCTATTAATCTGTCACTCCCCAATCCTGGAATACGTATTTTAATACGTAAATCGATAAATTGTATTTACCTTGAATTTATACTATATTTATTATGCTGTATTTCTTCATGCATTTTCCAAAAATATTCGACAAAATATTATTTCCTAATATATTTTCTGCATTTGGGCCTACAGTTTTGGCTCATTTGGGTAACCTATTCTTGGTTCACCAATGGGTCATCATGAACCCTTTGGTTCATCATGAACCCATGGGTCCAAGATCTATATATATAACTCATCTCCTTCTCTCTCCTCTCATTTACTTCTTCTCATTTACTTCCTCCACCAACCAAGGCAAGTACCAACTTGCTCAAGAGAAGGATCCATTATTTTGTTAATGATTCTTACAAAACTATTTGCCAAAACATGTTCTTCTCCTCAATCTATACTAGTTTAGAACTTGGAAATTTCTATTTTGAAGCTTTTATTTTTGTAGATCTAAGTTTTAATCATTTTTGGATTTTGCATGGTTTGATCTACTTTAGTTGGATTTTATGGGTTTTTGATGCTTCCATTTGGAAGAGCATTCAGTTTCACCCAAGTTGGAGCTTTGGAAATCTGGATTTGGAGTTCGGATGGCCAAGTTATGATACTTTGAAGCTTGGGTTCAGCCATGGTGTTCTTGCTATTTTGGAGAAGACCGTGAACAGTGTGCTCCTGTTTGAGCACGCTTCCTGTTGGAAGCGTGTCTTCCCTTGAGCTTGCGTGACTTTTCACACAGCTCTTTCCCTTGAGCTTGCGTGACTTTTTACACAGCTCTTTCCCTTGAGCTTGCGTGACTTTTCACACAGCTCTTTCCCTTGAGTCTGCGTGACTTTTCACGCAGCTCTTCCCTTGAGCTTGCGTGACTTTTCACGCTGCTCTTTCCCTTGAGCTTGCGTGACTTTTCACGCTGCTCTTTTCTTTGAGCTTGCGTGACTTTTCACGCAGCTCTTCCCTTGAGCTTGCGTGACTTTTCACGCTGCTCTTTCCCTTGAGCTTGCGTGACTTTTCACGCTGCTCTTTCCCTTGAGCCTGCGTGACTTTTCACGCTGCTCTTTTCCTTGAGCCTGCGTGACTTTTTACGCACGCTGCCTTGTTGTGCGTATGCTTTTGATATTTTATTAGATATTATATGCCCATTTTATATCCTTACGCCTTTTGTCCCGAGCATGATATGAGCACTGATGTGACCCCGGAGAACAAAGTGTTCCTACCTGATACATGTACCTGAATGTCCCAGT
Organism: Iris pallida; assembly: GCA_029216955.1. NCBI lineage: Eukaryota > Viridiplantae > Streptophyta > Magnoliopsida > Asparagales > Iridaceae > Iris > Iris pallida. The sequence goes on along the minus strand of JANAVB010031819.1, from coordinate 3,221,922 downwards.
TCTTGTTCATGCTCGACAAATGACTCGTAACTCCACATGGCGTATTTGTAATGATGCATTACACTAAGGAGGGTAGCACATGTTGACATACTGATTGACATGGATCCTCACTTAGGGTACTCGTACTAAAGTACAACTTTAGGAGGATAATCATGCAGGCCACAGCATGAGAGTCCAAGATTTCACCTAGGGTTAAACTAGGCAACTGAATATACTAGATGCATGGGGAGGGCAGAGTCCCGAGATCGTGTTACACCAGTCGCCCTGAGATATTGTCTTGGCGCGCCGGCTGGTCTCCACGGATACTGTGTCATCCGCAACGAGTGGATGACTGTATCCGATTAATTCCTGCTATATATTACATGTCTTGGCAAGGTGGCCTCACGAGGGACCAGTGCTCCATGACACCTGTCTACGCGAACCCCTGGGTTGGCTAGCCTTGCTGGAAAGATACGATCTGAGGATTTTCTAATAACATGACGCGAGGATAACCTCGTTCCACTAGAAACTCGTAGACTTGATTGGCCGTAAAAACGACTTGCATGTTTCCTATTTACCTTCCGTGAATAACTGAGGGAAGCGGACTGTCATGGTGCGTGATCCAACCCATGTTCTTGTTTGATTGTTGGGTTGGTTATCATACTATGACAGGCTGTGGACCGAAGTTATAAACGGAAGACTTATTCTGGTTGTGAAGTGCTACTTCTGTGAATGACTGAGGAACATGGTCTATCATGGTACATGATCCAACCCATGTTCTTGTTTGATTGTTGGGTTGGTTATTGTGCTGCGATAGGCTATCGGCCGAAGTCACGATCAGGAGATTTTATGGTTTATACCTTTTTAACTTATGTGAAAGTTATAGAGTACGACACGTCCCGACTCCATGTGACACCTTTTGTCCTTGTTTGGTTGTAAGGGTGCTATATGGGTTCGAGGATGTTGCGCTACCCTATAATAGTAGCATAAGTATTACTATTATCAGTCATTCTATTAGTTGGGTTTTTAATCTTAACTCTTGTGCCCCTTTGGCGGTACTTGCTATTCGGGGCTGACCCCGCTGGTTTTGTTTGGCCAGATCTCGTAGCAGAGCAAGAGGACACGATCTTCCTCCCTGATATCCATGGTGCATACTAGGAGCATGGCGGTTCGGGGACTCGAGTGGGTTTTCTTCTCCACCACTCCTGCTTATACTTTTGCGGCATTTAGCCACCGGCACCTGTTAGCCGGATTATTTGATATTTTGTGTCAGTACATAATTGTAATTAAACAGACTGCAGCTGTGTATAATTTTGTACTCCTGACTCTCTGAGATAGCTAAATTATAAAGCTAGTCTCTCATGATCATTTTGATGAAGCGTCAGGGACGCCTTACTGCTTTATCTTTAATGTTCATTTAATTGCTGATTTGACTTAATTGATTGAGACATAGAACTCTGTGGGACCATAGGAGACTTGATTGTAGCATGTACCCCCTAGTCTCTCGACAGACACGATCGCCGTATGACGTTACGTACCTCATATGGAGTAGCTGGCCTAGTCCGTCCCCGTATTTCGGTACTGGGGCGTGATAAATCAACATTAATGCTGATTTTGACTTTTGACCGCAATCTGAACCATTGGATCAACATCCAATGGTTCAGATTTGGGATGTATCGATACAACTTTTTTCATGGAATGTATTGAAGAATTTTCCTATATATATATATATATATATATATATATATATATATATATATATATATATATATATATATATATATAAACTTGTTTTTCTATATGTATATAATAGGAATATTGGTAATTATAATTTTATTTAAAGTATTTTTAGTCTTCATAATTTTAGGGATATATCTATATATAAATATATATATAGGATACATATATTGGTAGGAAATAATAAATAGAAAAAGAAAACAAAATCCTCTAAGCCGGCCCAACACTACATCTTCACAGACTTAGCCCAGGCCATCCCAGCCCGGCCCAGGGTCCCACAACCCAGGCCAGGCCGAGGGCAAACCCACTCCAGCTTGTATAGGCCGACCCCAAGTCAGTGAGCCCGAGAGCACTGCTCTCTCTTTACAGCAAACTATCTCTTATACAAAACACAAAGGTTTTTGAATCCTAGGGCTGACTGTGCCAAGATAAAGAGTGGTTGGGATTTAATCTTGGTGAATCAACGGTCGTGGAGTTTTATGGGGAATCCAAAGAGTGGGGTTTGCACTCATAATGGTTGTGGATGAACATTATTGAGAGTGGGGTTTTATGGGGAATGAGCATTATTGAGAGTGGCATTTTATGGAAAATCCAAAGAGTGGAGTTTGCACTCATAATGGTTATGAATGAGCATTATTGAGAGTGAGATTTTATGGGGAATCCAAAGAAAATTCACATCCAGCAGTGGTTGGGATTTAATATTTTGATGGGGGCCTCATAATTATTGTTGTTCGTTTAAAATTGGGGGTCCAAGATTTTGAGGGGAATACCTTAAATGAACCATGCCCTATGGGCACGGGTTATGACTAGTACATATATATATATCGATATAGCGAGACAGAGATCGGGAAAAGAAGGGTTCGCAGCCACCAAACCCTAACCCCGAACCAACGTAAGATACCCCCGCTGCCGTGCGACCTCCCCAGTCACCGGAGCGCCGCCACCGGAGCAACGCCGGCCGGCCAGACGTCCTCGCGCGCGTGCAAGCGCACGAAGAGGACAGCAGCAGTTACAGCAAGGAGGCGACTTCACGACGAGTTTTCTCCCTCCACACTCTTCGATTTCATGAACCGATTTCGCGGGTATGTTCCCAATATATACGAGATTAATTCCTTTCTTTTAGAACGAATTTAGATGGTTTATGTTGGCCGTTAAATCGAGTTAAAATCTACGAAAAATCGGTTCAAAAATAGGACCAATAACAGTCCAATCACCCAAGTTTGACGATCGATTCTGATCGATCTAGTATCATGTTAGAAAAACTATTTGAAGGCATTTATTGACAACATGTAGGGCTTCGAATCCCTTTTTACGGAATTAGATTTCATCGACTACGTGCCGAGAAATCGGATTCCGAAGTTTCCCAAAAACCTGTTTTAAAAACTAGAAAATTGTTCCACACGACGTGCGTCCCGCCATTTCGGGCGACGTGGTCGCGCACCGTAAGCATCGAAAGCTGCGTAACGGTTTCGTGGTCGTATGGGCTTTGACGGAATTCAAATTGGTCGCGTGTGCGCGACGAATTTGATGCGTATCCATAGAAATTCACCGTATCGTGCACTTTGCAAATTCTTTAATTACTTTGTGCACCCTCGTCAGATCGAGACAAAACTTGCGCCAACAGGACCGTATCATTTTTTGGGTCTTGTATGCCAAGTTTGGTCCAATTCTGAGACAGTTGAATCCGACGTCGTTTTGCGGGCCCTACGGTCCCACTCAACGGCCGATTTTGTGCACGGCCCGCCAGAATCCAACTTTGGACATACGGTTGGGTTCGTATCGGAAAACCGGATCTGTAGACATGTAGTTTGATGACTTTGGAGAGCATTGACCCTGGTACGCTTTTCGGTGCAAAGTGGGTCCAACGGCGGACATCGTTTTTGTCCGAAATTACTGTTTTGCCTCTGTGTCCAGAATTGGACTTAAGGACAGGCAATTCTAGCTAATTTGACTATTCTGAGAATAATGGTACTATTTATTTCAGCATCCAGAGACTTTTACATGTGTTGACTGATTGTGGCTCATTGAGTGGTATAGTGTTATTGGTTTCTCCAGCTAAGGACCTCAGGCAAGTGCACTTTCTGATTGCTTTCGATTCATAGTAGTCTTTTCATTTCATGTCTATATATATATCTTGCTGCTTGATGACACGATCATCACACGGAGTTGTCGGGAGGGGAAATATCTTAGTAAACATGTGGACTACCCAGAACTATCCCAATATGTCTAATCTTGCATGCTAGCCGCTGCGCACGACACGTACAGTGTACCTTATTTACCCCCTAGCCGTCCACATGTCGAAACGAATATTTCACACCACCTAGATAGATGTCTTTTATTAGTTTTTCCTTGTTTACTTCTCTATCGTACAATGTCATCAGTATCTTCCAGTTTTTATTTCTTATATGCTATTTTCATGTCTTGTTAATTCTATTGTGTTTTGCATTACCGTCGGTTTGTGTACTTGTTCCATTCCTGACTGGAAACCAACATTTTTTAGGTTTAGCCGCGATCACTCTTAGCACTGGGGAAGACTTGGGTATGCTGAAGACAACCTAGAAATAGATAGCAGATGTATCAATTTCATTAATTGTAAAGTCTTGTATTTTCTTTAAATATAATTCTTGTAAATGTTGTAATAAATGTAGAAATGTGAATGAGAAGCAAGTGTGATATTTGAGCATTTATTTCTTGCGGGCTTGACAGCGTTCTACCGCCGACTCTGCGGCGTAGGCTGGCTTGGACACGTCTCGTATCCGGAAAGCGGGTGCGGGTCGTGACAAGTTTTTGTGGTGGCCCTTGCAGGTCAGTTTTCGCAAAAGATTACGAACTCGCGGTAGTACCATATTAGTCGTACTGCTGCTAGCCTGTGCCCAGAAAATGCTCATTCACAACTAGGATTAAAATAATTTAAGATAATGACTAGGACTAGGAGTCCCTTGTTCAAATTGACCGATTGGGTAGTTAAGGTTGTTACATAGGCCATGCTATTTGAGAATTATTGAATTCAGATGACTTGCCAAACCTCGACAGAAACACTATTACCCTTGATATGACGACATGATCCAACGTGGGTATACTACTCACTTGGCTAGTTAGGCTTTCCCTAGAATTAAGGCTATAATCTTGATAACCTGTTCAGTTTTCTTTTGCTCTTTGTAGATATAAATTTTTTATCATCAGTTAGAATTGCCTATTTTAAATTCTATTTTGTTGTAAGTAACTGGTTTATAATTTTTGATTCTGCTTTTCATATACAAATCTCGATGTAGGATTGGTTCAAAGTTTTCCCCTCAACCATTTGAAATATTTATGAAATCAAGATTAGGATGTTCTTATTTTATTTGTATTCAGATATTTCTTTTCGACCAGCCTTTCACCTTAAGGAATGAGACTTATAGGCAGATGTTACACTATCTATTATAGTCAATTAGATTGGACCTTTAGATACCCTTGTGTCAATATAGAGTAGAGTACCCGATAGCTTATCATATCTGAATCACGGAACCAAGGGTTTACCTAGAATATAGAATTTAGAGTTCCATAACTCATTAGTCGACCAAGGCCTTATGGATAGGAAGATAGTAGGAAGACTGTATAGGCAAGAACACCAGGTAAGGATTTGACTTTCTCAAAACTCGAACTATGGTGCCTCCTTTCCAAAAATCTCGCCTATTTATATTTTGACTATCTTGACTAATGCTGCTGTTACAGCCTAGTTTTGCAAGATTACCCTTTTATCGAGCTTGATTCGAGACATATGTTTATTGGGGACACCCGCTAACATATTGTCTAATCAGATTCATTGTATTACGGTCTGATCAACCATGATGCATTTGGTTCGCTCTTCTCCTAATTACCCTACGTAGATTGAGATTTAGACGTCTCTAGGATCTCATCCGCGACTGCTTTGACAATTCCCTTTGAATTATACATTCGCCTTCGAATCACGTAATCGTATTCAGTGACATCTCTCTCGAACTCTTTATTGGTTTGTCTTTCACCGATTAGAAAGACGAAAGCTCGTAATTGATAGATAGATACAGAGTATTCCCATGACTATGGTAGTCGTATAGGCAAGTGTAGCTACCATCGACCAGCCCTGTGACAGGAACCTTACCACCATATCCTAGCTTCTAAGGTGGGTAGACTGTAAGCCTTCTCAATTCTAGGATATACCGGGATTACCAATTGATTATAATAATATCCATTAGCATGACAATTAGTGCCCCATGGACTCCCATTTTTCATTTAGATCCTTTTGTGTCTCCGGCCGTGCCATTAATATTCGGAGCACGAGACCAGTTACTATCTTCCAACAAATTTTATATGCAAGATCTAGACGAGTCCATCTTCATCTAGGTATATCATGTCCCACTCAAACCTGTCCCCTTGTACTCTATTTTTGTGCTACGACTTTCAGGTTAAAAAGACTAGCTATAACTCTTACCATAGAAACCGTATACCTCCCAATTTCCACTAGAGCCTCAACCTTGACTCGGTTCCTTTGACCCAATATATGGTTGCGATCTACTCGAAGTCCACTACGCACATGCCACTAGTGTGCCGTCCAATTTAGGCTTCATGTGCTACTTAAACACAAAAATTACTGAAGGCGCATTTTTTGGCTTTAGGAACCTAACTAGCAACTAGCTCAACCCCTTGGGTAGAAATCTATTCCAGGATACCCTAATCTAGTAGGAATAGTTTTATCATTGGGATCTTGTCCAATCCTTATAAGATCGAAATCCAATGTTCATCCAACCAACGACTGATATCCAAATAGAGAACACCTTTAGACCACAATCTTGATTTCTCAAATTTTGTTCCGTTATGGAACCTTGTTTGAATTAGAATTTCGAGAACGAGACTTCTGTATTGCACGCCACTCTAAGTAACGAAGGGCTCTTCGACGTAGCAAGTGACTGAACTATAGTAGTCCAATCTAGCAAATAAGTCATTGGTTCATAACTCTCTTTCTATCTGTATCATTGGATCCTCTCTACCGCTCTTGAAACTTCATAACTACTCTCAATTATTTTTTTATCTGCCTGTCCTTCCTATTTTAGAGCGACGAATGGCCATGCTTACTAGAATTTATCAATATTTTTGCGACTTGTGTAAATTGCTGCTCGTTAAATTTTGGGTTACTTGATAGATATAAGAGGATTATAGACGTCGTATGCAGTAGGTATCTGTTGGTAGGATCATTAGCAACCAGTTAGAAGATTTTTTTGATTTTAGCTGAGGAGTAGTGTGACCAAAGGTGGGTAGAAGTCCTGGAGGCTATATGGCTAGTAGAAGGATACAAACTATTTTTGAGGAATTAAAATTTGAGAAGATTGTGGCAATAGTGGATTTATTCTTTTATTTTTATTTTTGAATTTTAGGCATAGTTATGAGTTTGAATTTCGAGGACGAAATTATTTTTAAAGGTGGGTAGATTTGTAGCCGCCCTTCCCAAAAATTGTTGAAATATTTTTTTATTATTTATTTTATTTAAATAGTGATTTTAGATTATTATAAATAAATGGTGTGCTTGAGGAGTTCACCGAATTATAATATTGGTTTAATTTCAGTGTTATTAGGATTATTAGTATTAATGTTAATATTGTGGTAATTATATATATAAACTATTTATTATTTCTAGTTATTATTATTATTTAATTCCTTATAAAAGATATATATGTGTGTGTGTGTGTATACATGTGTAAGTATGTATATATATATAAATATATTTTATATATAGGTGTCTATGTGCATGTATATATAAATACGTATAAGCCTATACGAGAGTGTATATGTAAATATACATATATATATATACACGTGTGAGTATTTGTACGAAGATGTATATTATATTATATTGTGTATAGATAAGCAGAAAGATATATATATATATATATATATATATATATATATATATATATATATATATATATATATATATATATATATATATATAAACTTGTTTTTCTATATGTATATAATAGGAATATTGGTAATTATAATTTTTTTAAAGTGTTTTTAGTCTTCATAATTTTAGGGATATATCTATATATAAATATATATAGGATACATATATTGGTAGGAAATACTAAATAGAAAAAGAAAACAAAATCCTCTAAGCCGGCCCAACACTACATCTTCACAGACTTAGCCCAGGCCATCCCAGCCCGGCCCAGGGTCCCACAACCCAGGCCAGGCCGAGGGCAAACCCACTCCAGCTTGTATAGGCCGACCCCAAGTCAGTGAGCCCGAGATCACTGCTCTCTCTTTACAGCAAACTATACATATATATATATATCGATATAGCGAGACAGAGATCGGGAAAAGAAGGGTTCGCAGCCACCAAACCCTAACCCCGAACCAACGCAAGATACCCCCGCCGCCGCGCGACCTCCCCAGTCACCGGAGCGCCGCCACCGGAGCAACGCCGGCCGGCCAAACATCCTCGCGCGCGAGCGCAAGCGCGCGAAGAGGACAGCAGCAACAGCAGCAGTTGCAGCAAGTAGGCGACTTCACGACGAGTTTTCTCCCTCCACACTCATCGATTTCACGAACCAATTTCGTGGGTATGTTCCCAATATATACGAGATTAATTCCTTTCTTTTAGAACGAATTAAGATGGTTTATGTTGGCCGTTAAATCGAGTTGAAATCTACGAAAAACCTGTTCGAAAATAGGACCAATAACAGTCCAATCACCCAAGTTTGACGATCGATTCTGATCGATCTAGTATCATGTTAGAAAAACTATTTAAAGGCATTTATTGACAACATGTAGAGCTTCGAATCCCTTTTTACGGAATTAGATTTCATCGACTACGTGCCGAGAAATCGGATTCCGAAGTTTCCCAAAAACCTGTTTTAAAAACTAGAAAATTGTTCCACATGACGTGCGTCCCGCCATTTCGGGCGACGTGGTTGCGCACCGTAAGCATCGAAAGCTGCGTAACGGTTTCGTGGTCGTGTGGGCTTTGACGAAATTCAAATTGGTCGCGTGTGCGCGACGAATTTGATGCGTATCCGTCGAAATTCACCGTATCGTGCACTTTGCAAATTCTTCAATTACTTTGTGTACGCTCGTCAGATCGAGACAAAACTTGCGCCAACAGGACCTTAGCTAGGTGCGTTGAGTCATTTATTAGCATGCGCGGTGTTATCGCCTAGCGATTCTAGCTATAGTGTCCGTATTGTTATATGTCTAGGCTAAGCAAAGACGGGTTCATCGGAGCCACCTACCTTAGCGATGTTCGCATCGCCCGAGCGATACTCCGAGCGCGCCTCTGAAAGTCTAAGTCTAGATTCATCTTGACGGGCCAATGTAAGCCTTGCATCGATTCTTCTTCAGGTCGATGCCAACTCTTCGGGTCGACGGCTCGTTTGAGTCGTTGCACTTGCCGTTTGAATCGGCGTTCCGCTAGGGCGGAGCGGGTCATTACACCACCCAGCGGGGAGCTTTGAGACAATCCCTCCAACAACAAACTTGTCGGGGAGGGACATCGCCTCATCTTCCAGCTTCTGTCGCAGTTTCAGGAACTCCTTCACCTGCGGCAGCATAGACTTTTCGTCCTCAAAAAACCACTTGTGATATTTTTCAACCACAAATATTTTACTGCGGTTCTTGTCTTCTTCGTAGAGTTTTTCTAGAGACTCCCATATGTCTCTAGCGATATTTTTCTTAGAATAGGATTCTGTAAGGGAATCTTCCATAGCATTCAGGATAAGCAGCCTGCAAATACTATTTTTTCTTCTCCATTTTGCTTAAAGTTTAGTAGCCGCGAAGATTGCGGCAGCAGACCCAACATCTGGAACAATAGGTTCTTCCTCCAGAAGCACGTGATCTATGTCTTTGAGTTGAAGGGTGAGATAAACCTTCCTCTTCCAGACTTGGTAATGTTCTCCATCAAACTTTTCTAACTTATAAAAGTCAGAATTGAAGAGTGAAACATTAACGTTTTCCATCGTAGCAATAAAGCTTTGAGATTGTTAGTGCCGGGACACAATTTTTCGATGGAAAACTAAAATTTCGTAACAATTGTACAAACAATCGTTATTACGTAACACTTCACAAAAGGTACGTAAGAGAAATTTCAACTAGTGCTACACTTCACAGAAGGTGCACAGAACGTAACACTTCACAGAAGGTACGTAAGAGAAATTTCACTAGTGCTACACTTCACAGAAGGTGCACAGAACGTAATACTTCACAGAAGGTACGTAAGAGAAATTCTACTAGTGCTACACTTCACAGAAGGTGCGCTAATAGAATTCTGTTAAACGAAGAAGGTGACAGGCAAAAGATGGAAAAACTCCTGCTGGGGTGAATGATCACCGTTGCTCAAAAGCTTTATTCACCCCACATGAATAGCTTCCATGAACCAGCAAGTTCGTCGGAGAACTTGGAACACTCTTGCTCTTCTGACTCCTCGGATGAACACGAACTCCCGTGCAAAACTCAATGCTGGTACAAAACCTCTCTTCTCTCTCACAGCTTCTAAGCACTTGTAAACTTTCTGTCTACTACTTGTTTATTAGTCCCTAACTGTGAGAGAGAAGGAGGAGACCTTATATAGGCCCCTGCAACAACTGTCCGGTTAGCACAATGTTAGGGACGTGGTAATAACCACCCGAACATGGAGTAACCGCTCAGAACATGCTATGACATGTTCTGCCACAAGTTGTGCCACTCGCGTAACCAGCGTGATTTGCACTTTACGCACACAGCCATTTTACGCAACCTACGCACACTGCGTACGCTACTTAAGCGCACTAAGCGCACTATGCGCCTAGCGACGATGCTGACGTGCTAAGTGCAAAGTGCGCCAACAAAACGCCATATTACGTCTCATGAGCCCTTGAGTCCGAGTCCGAGTCCGAGTCGCTAAGCCCCTACGGGGCTTAACTCCTATGGAAATAAATTTCCCAAGAGCAAAAAACATGAATGCTTTAATTGTTGATTTTAGCCTTTTTTCCATTAGAAAAATAATCCCACATGGCAAACCCATGTGCACCTCCACACCACATGTGCATCTCCAATAATAGCAAAGTTAATATATAGAGATACAATCTCTTTGTTTTTTTTCGACGTGGGACTAAAGTTTTCTAAAGGAAAAACCAAAACTCCAACAAATAGTATTCTCGTAAATACATAATTTTTTTAGTCACAAATAGTATCCTCGTAAATGGTTTACAAAATAACTTTCCTTGTCCTTTACCACACAATTCTCCTGATAATGGTTACATATTTTAACCTTTTCTTTTATGATAATGAGAGAATCATGTCATAAATTTATGTTTTAAAACTTAAATGGCGATAAAATTTTGTTTTAAAGACTAAATAGCCATTTAAGATTGTAGAAGCATAAAAAATTTCTACACAAAGTGAAGAAAGGTTATATGCCAACAAAGCGGAGAAGTGTTCTACGCCAACAAATGGAGCTACTAAGAGCATCTCCAACCCTATTGTCTTGTTAAGTGTTGTGAGTCTTAGGTGGCTCCTATGTGGCATGAGCCACAAGACAATGTCTTGTTTATGTGGCAAAACTATATCTCAAAAGACAATGAGATAGAAAAACTCTCTCCAATGCAAAAGTATTGAGGAGACAATAAAAAATATTTTTTTCAACTTCCAAGGCAACTCCTCCACTTCTTCAACTTTTTTATAAATATTTATATTCATAATTGATGATATGGAGACAAAGTCATTGTGAAGTGCATTGTCTAGATCTAGACAACCAACTTCACATTCTCCTTGCCATGTCATTGCCATGTCAACTTCATGTTTTATTCTACATTTTGCATTGAAGAAGAATTTTTGGAATGAAAGTTCTTCATTCCTATGTGGCAATCATTTTTTCTAAACTCACAATAGGGTTGGAGATGCTCTAAGGTTGCATGCGCCACTTACGCATGAGACTTTTTTACTTCGTTGACTATCCGCTGTCGATGATGAGAAAAACCTCCTTAACTCTAGCACACAAGCGCTATAGAGAAGAGTTTTTAGTTGCAAGAAGGCTCAAGCTCTTGATAGCGTACTAGCTCTCGATCATTGATTTTTCCTTATTCTTAGCATTCTTTAGTAATAAAGATTCTTTGTAATCAAAACAAAAAAAATTCTCCTTTTATAAGACGTTGTTACCCTTTTTGTAAAAAAAAATCTCGAAGAAGAAAAAAGACGTGTATTAAATTCTACCATTTGAATATTGCAGTTTTTTTTTTAATCCCCCACACACAATTGAGAGGCTCTAACCTTGCCGGTTCCTCCGGGTGTCCGCTCTAATACCACTAGGCTAGAGAGCTCGAATATTGCAGTTTAACTCAGGCAACCAAACCGCCGATAAAATTTGCTACAGGAATTGTATCCATGTCTGGCATAGGATTCTCATAAAAAAATTGAAGAAAATATTTTAAGCATATATTGTACTAATGTGTATACGAACATTAAAAATATTAAGAGAAATTTTGAGCGGCACCCCACTTATTTAAGGTGTACCCTACAAGTTTACATGAATATATGACACCCTCCACTTTTGACGGTTTCAGTCCAAAACGAACGGTCAACCCCTTTGACCAATTTTTTTGGACGAAAATACCTCCATGTCTGTTGTCCTCTTCCCCGCGTCAACTATCCGTCTCCCCCCGCCGTGCTCGGCCCCCCTCCACGACGTCGCCGTACCCCCCCTCCCTGACCTCGCCCCCCCCCGGGCCATCATCACCACCACCACCACCATCATCACCACCACCGACCCCCTCCCCCCCCTCCCGCTTCGCCTCCCTACCCCCCACCGCCGCCGCCACTTGCAGCAGCAGCAGCGGCGGTGGGGGCTAGGGGGGCTGAGCGGGAGGGTGTCGGTAGTGGTGATGATGGTTGTTGGTGGTGGTTGTCACTTCCCGTTCCCAGAATACGTATTCTAAATACATGTACTGCTGGAATGTATTCATTTAATATTTATCATGTATTGCTCTGTATTTAAATTCCTTTAATTTTCTGTTAATTAATTTCCTGCAATTTTATTTCTGTACTTTACTTTCTGCTTTTATACTCTGCTTTAGCTTTGCTATGGGTTCGGCTCAGATTGGTTTTATTATGTTGGTTCATCATGAACCGAAATAAACCCCCACCTACCACCACTCCTTCATTTAAATCCCCAAACCCTTTCTCTCTCTTCATTACTCTTCTTCTTCCTCATAACTCTCCCACCAACCTAAGAGAGAGCAAGGCAAGTGCCAACTTGCTTCTTGATGGATCCCTATTTTTATTGTTCCATCATCTTCCCTATTTGATTCTAAGTCTCTTTAGTACTTAGCATTTTCAATTTCTATGGCTTATTTGTTGTAGATCTAAGTTTGATACATTTTCGGTTTTTCTTGGTTTTGATCTCTAAAACTTGGTTATTTCCGAAAACTAATAGTTCCATGTTGTAGAGAATTCAATTTCATTCAGTTTTGGCTTTTGTTTCGCTTGATTTCGACTTCGGATGAGGAAGTTATGGCCATAGCAAGTTTTTAGGACTTTCATGGCTGAACTTGCTGTTTGGGGACGATGAACCCCATGCGCCGGGAACCCCATGCGCCGGGAGGCCATGCGCCGGGAGGCCATGCGCCATGAAGTCCCGGCAACGCTGAGATTTATTTCCCAATCTCATTCCTCAGGCGCATGAGATTATTTATTTCCCAATCCCATTCCTCAGGCGCATGATATTATTTATTTCCCAATCTCATTCCTCAGCGCATGAGATTATTTATTTTCCAATCTCATTCCTCAGGCGCATGAGATTATTTATTTCCCAATCCCATTCCTCAGGCGCATGAGATTATTTATTTTCCAATCTCATTCCTCAGCCCATGGATTATTTATTTCCCAATCTCATTCCTCAGGCGCAAGAGATTATTTATTTCTCAATCCCATTCCTCAGGCGCATGATATTATTTATTTCCCAATCTTATTCCTCAGCGCATGGATTATTTATTTCCCAATCTCATTCCTCAGGCGCATGAGATTATTTATTTCTCAATCATTTCCCTCAGGCGCATGATATTATTTATTTCCCAATCATTCCCCAGGCGCATGAGATTATTTATTTCCCAATCATTTCCCACAGCGCATGAGATTATTTATTTTCCAATCTCATTCCTCAGGCGCATGAGATTATTTATTTCCCAATCTCATTCCTCAGGCGCATGATATTATTTATTTCCCAATCCCATTCCTCAGGCGCATGAGATTATTTATTTTCCAATCTCATTCCTCAGCGCATGGATTATTTATTTCCCAATCTTATTCCTCAGCGCATGGATTATTTATTTCCCAATCTCATTCCTCAGGCGCATGAGATCATTTATTTCCCAATCTCATTCCTCAGCGCATGGATTATTTATTTTCCAATCTCATTCCTCAGGCGCATGAGATTATTTATTTCCCAATCCCATTCCTCAGGCGCATGATATTATTTATTTTCCAATCTTATTCCTCAGCGCATGGATTATTTATTTTCCAATCTCATTCCTCAGGCGCATGAGATTATTTATTTCTCAATCATTTCCCTCAGGCGCATGATATTATTTATTTCCCAATCATTCTCCAGGCGCATGAGATTATTTATTTTCCAATCTTTTCCCACAGCGCATGAGATTATTTATTTCTCAATCATTATTTATTCCCCAATTTTTATTTCCCGAATGTGGCATTAATTAATATTGATTGTTATCTTGATTTATTATTGATCATGCGTTCCTAGATGGAACTAAGAGACTGGCTAGTCGTCTTATTGAATAAAATGGAATAAGACACGTTCATATTAAGTATGAACTATTATAATCGATTGGCCGATCCCGAATATTGACATACAGGCATACATGTAGACTTCAATTTATTTATTTATTTATTTTACTATAAAAGAAGCATGTGTATTTTATGGTCAAGGCATGATTGTTCAGTGGTTAGTTTGGATTGTTGCATTACGCTATGTAAGACCTACAACCTAACCACACGGGCATCGTTGTAGAGTTGTGCATATCGTACCCTGTACGAAAGTACTCATTCTGAATGACCATGATCCACGGCATGGGATTTCACTCAACGTAGAGACTATTAAGTTAAATAAAAATAATGATTGCATGGAGAGAATGGATTTTCGAGTTCTTATATGGCAGCCCTCTTGGGACTAGTAGTACCCGACAGGCCGGTTGGTCCCCACAGATACTGCAAACCTGCCACACGGGCATGGAGCGGTATCTGGTAATACTATTTATTGTATATTGTATATTGATGACGGGCGTCCCGCTGGGACTCGTCTAATTCATGATTGGTGCAATTGATTGATTGGATCGACCAGCCTTGCTTGTCCATAGTAAGAACTGAGAAATCTTTATTGCATAATTCCAGGGTAACTTGGGACTCACAGTAGTAAGCCGTAGGAGTTGGATGGCCGTTTAAGTTGATTTGTTTGTGTACTGTACCTACTATGTTACCTAACTGAGATGATCAGAGCATCAGGACATGACGGGCCAACTTCTGTTCTTGTTTGGTTGGGAGGTTGGTTCGAAGTATCGTGATGTTATGTGAATCCCAGTAGCAAGCAGAGGTCTATTATTTTATTCTCTTATTTACTGGTTTAATGTCTCATATCGTGCTTCCCTGCGGTACTTGCTATTAGAGGTCTAACCTCTCTGGTTTTGCATGGCCAGATTTAGAGCCGGTTCCCGAGGACTCAGCTTACTTCTACCTCCAAGATGGTCAATACTAGAGGAATGATCGCAGGAGGACTCGAGTGGGTTCCCTAACTTCACCACTCGTTTTGTTATTTACTTTATACTTAGCCGTTTGGCACCGACATGTTAGTCGGATTGTCTTGTACTTACTTTTGCATAATTGTAATTAAGTCAGACTGCAGCTGATAACAATTGTGTATACTTTGCTACATCATCTGGCTATATTTTGTAAAGCCAGATATCAAGAACATTTTGACTGAGCGTTTGGGACGCCTTACTGCTTTATCTTACATGTTCTCTATTTCTGTTTCTTGTTTGAATGATTGAGACAATAGATGTGAAATGACCATAGTGAGACTTTCATGTAGTATGCACCCCCTCGTCTTTTAGACAGCATTAATCGTATTATACGGTATTCATCTATCCGTAATACGTAGCTGGCTGAATCATTCCCCCGCTCTCCAGTATTCTGGTTCTGGGGCGTGACAGTGGTGGTGATGATGGTGGTGATGATGGTGGGGGGGGGGGGGGGGGGGGGGGGGGGGGGGGGGGGTGGAGCGGAGGCACGCCGACGAGGTGACAGAGAGGGGAGAGGCAGCCACGGGGTGACGGGAAGGGGGGGGGGGGGGCAGCCACGTGTGACGGGGAGGGGGGCACACAAAAGGAGACGAAGGCATTTTCGTCCAAAAAAATTGGTCAAAGGAGTTGACCGTTCGTTTTGGACGAAAACCGTCAAAAGTGGGAGACGTCATACACTCATGTAAACTTGTAGAATGCACCTTAAATAAACATAAAATAAGTGGGGTGCTACTCAAAATTTCTCAAATATTAATAGTTCAACACAAAGTATGTTCTATTTATACAGACGGAAATAAGTTTAATATCACAGCCAATTCTACGAAGTAATATAGAGTTTGAAACTTGAAAAAGACACCATTCTGGCGATGCTCACATAAACATTTCTTGATATACTTCATAAACTTTCCCTACCAAAGGAAAGATAGAGAGGGGAAGTTCACGCAGATGTAGAACTTTTTCTTTCCAGGTATTAAGAAAGCACATGAAATGTGTTACAAAACGGTGTCCGTACAGAGTAGTCCAGTACTCTCATCAGTCTGAGTCGTGTCTCCTCCTATGTTTGTCCCTGCCGTGTTTCCGGTCATCTGAATCACGGGACCGTTTCTTTTCGCGCTTCTCCTGTCTTCTCTCCTTCTCATCTTTCTTCTCTTCATGGTGCCTCTTCTTCCTCCTGTCATCTTCCTTGGGAACTTCTTCGTTGTTTCTGACTCTAGGAGATCTTGGAAGCAAGGGCCTCTCCTCGATCCGAGATGTTACTTCCTCCGTCAATTTTTCCGTTAGGGAGATAGATTCAGCCCGGTCTTGAGGGACCCTGGATCCAAACATTGTGAATAGTTTAGTTCAAGAACAGATGAACTTCACACTTGCACGCAAGAATTCTGAAGTGGCTTGCGCTAAGAGTGCGAAAACATTACTTGTATAAGCCAAGACCTTGAACTTGAGCTGCTTCAGCATGCCCTGCGCCAAGATCCTCGGCAGTCGATCCTCTCTTGACAAGTTCGGCATACTCGTGCTTATCGATACGATTGCCTTGGGGTCTGGTAGATCGCTTGGGAGCTAAACCTAGCGCCTCACGCATTGCCTGCTCTTCCTCTTCCTTGATCCTTTTTATCTCCTCTCTGGCTAACTCGGCATTTTGCTGCTCAGATTTCTTATCCCTGGCGTACCAATGTAAATCCTTCCCTATTGAAGAATTAAGGAGAAGAAAAAAAAGATGGAAGTAATTTTAAGTAAACGCGAATTTGGTCATGCATATGGAATCAATCATTTGAGGCAGAAATATCAAAAATATGGTATTACAATTTACAAAAAAAGTGTCCTCTATGAAATTTAAGACAGTTTGGTTAGCCAGTTTCTGGGATTGGCGTTTGCTTAATCACCAATTTCTGGAATGCTTGATAGCAGAAATCAGGAAACAGGTGTTTAAACGCAAAAATTAATGTACATGTTCAACATGGTTATAATGGATGGCTAGCCAAACTAGCCCTAAGTTAGGCCTGTCATTTGGATCTTTGGCTTGGACTAAGCCTTCCTTTTGCCACGAAAGAACTGCCTGACTTAGAGGTGTAGTATCAGGTTCTCAATACAGGAATCGACTCCAGATCAGGATCCAAGAAAATATTCACAAGCAAGAAATGGAACCAGGCACACTTCGAACTAGTACAATAAATGTTCACCTCTCAAAAATAAAATTACTTCAAAATTTCTTATACTACTTCAAAATGGATTTGTCATGCAAATGCAAGTATACCTTTAAAAGTAAGGTACAATGAACGTGAGAGACTAATAGTAAGTTATAATCAAATATACAATACCTTTCTGCCATCTACCAACGGGAGCCTTGATACTATGACCAAGATAGTTCTCTCGGTGCTTATCAACCTTCACATCGTCCCACTTGAATTCTGTGATGGAAAAAAGAAATAAACAGTCAATCATAGTAACCAAATTATCAGAGGGTAACGCTAAAAGAAAAAGAAAGAAAGAAGTGGCAGTCAGAATTCAGAAGTGGAAATTATATTTTATAGGAAATTCATAATAGCGCCAGCTCGCATTCTCCCTTCTCTTCCTCCGTGGGTTGTGTGGAGTCCGAGAAGTGTAGTGAGTAGATTTGTTCGATTTAGTCAGGAAAGAATCTTCTTGTTAACCACTGGCTTTGCCAAGGATAATGTTATCTCATGATTTCACTAGTTCTGATAACATACATCCTTTCTTGGGCCAGAATTCATGTTCCTTTATTCTAGTAAATGCCACAACTGTTGCACCAAACTCCAAAGCTTTAGAAGCACCACGCACAAATTCCTTATAAAATCTGCAATTAAGGAATCTGATATAGCGAATATTGCACGGACACTGATACGACACGACATGATGACACGGGCATAACAATGAGTTTAGTATGTCCTAGTGTATTATGAAGTGTTTGTATGACGTCCGATGTGTCTGAGACGACATGAGTCACATGGCACGGACATGAGACCGCTTTAAGAGTGTCCGTGCTTCCTAGGATATGACTAGAAATTAAAGGATGGTACATGTCACTTTGCTTGGTTGCACGGCTACAAACACGGATACGGACACGGAAAATGACACGATAAAGATACGGGGTGCATATATTTTCAGATAGGTACAATGTATTCACTATTTGCTCGAATACGAATTACACAATATGGATAAGGATATGATATGGGCACCATTTTTCCGTGTTTGTGCAACATAGTTACTTTGTGAGAACATATACCCTCTCCACTCTAAAGGATTTCCAGTTCTTTTGATGCCGTGTTCAAAAGGATTTCATGTTCAAACCAACCTCAATGTAGAAGGATTTTGTTTAAACATCACATCGAACATAAAAATACTTGAAGAGTGGAGGATACATGAATATAATTTAGAGAGGTTTACAACCAACAATAGAAATTAAGAATGGATGGAAGAAACGGTGTAATTCTAATTCCCAATCTTTGTTGCACGCTGACGAATATGGCACCACATGGTGGCGTTTCGGGTGTCTCGGTAGCGTCCACTACGGTGGTGTACACAACATAGACCACATTGTTGGAAGGTATGTGCTTCCTAGTTCACAAGCAAGCATCTTAGGGCAACTTTCGCTTTTTCATGCAAAAGTATAATTCTCAGCAACCATTCCTTTTACATATCGTCTCGAGAAGGGTGACTAAACCTTAACCCTAAAAAAAATTCACTAAATCATCACGATAATTAAAAGAACTAAGTAACCCGCATCTCTTCTTCTTCCTCTTTCATACCATCCCTCGGCCCTCCTCTCTCTACCTGTCCTTTTGCCCTTGTATGCTTCGGCTTAGCATGATCTCGCCTAAAAAGGTTGGAGCTCCGACTTGCATCTCCATTCTCTCAAACATCTTTCCCCATGTGGATGGTATAGCGATCACCAATGACCATTCAATACGGGATGTCATACAACCAGGATCCGATATAACTAGCAACCTCCCCTGCTCCACACGAGCTCAATCCTCCTACCTCGCCAAAGAAAAAGGCCCAAGGGGAAGGCGACAACGAGCCTCGTCTTTGCTCACAAACGGGAGGACAACATCATAGAATTGAATAAATTGAGACAATCGATGGCTCTCCAATGGGTCCGAGGCCTAGCGTTAGAGGATAGAAAGCCTAGTAGACAAAGAAGTTAGAGCCATGACGAGACGGGACAGATACAAAATGAAGCGAGAAAAATGGAATCAGACCAAAATGGGTTGGTTCGGGTGAGTCGTCAGGTCCAAACTTCACTTTTCTTGTTCAGTTCACTTCCACGTAAACCTCGTTTCTCTTTCAAATTCCACTCACCTGCATATTGTCCATTGGATTGGGGGTTCTACTTCACCACCACCACTCTTAGGGTCTGCTTGGATTGACGGTTAAGAGAGTTAAGTGAGGGGAAGTTAAGTGGGGGGGAAATAAAACCATGCTTGGTTTGAGGGTGGGAGTTTAGGAGGGAGGGTTATAGAGGATTAAATGAGAGTTTATTTCACCCTCTTCTGTCCATTTTTTAACTCCCCAAATCGGAGGGTTAACGAGGGAGATTGAAGAATTTTGTTTAAAAAATCATAAATATCCCTTATTTGTTCTATAAAATATCATAATTTTTTCTACATTTTTTTTTTGTTTTCAACATGTTGCTCCGTACCTTCCTAATTTGTGAAGATATTTTGACAAGTTCTAATTAACATTTCAATCAAATTTAATTTTATGACATATGTAATAAGGTTATTTTTGTAACTGCCATATTTTTGTTGATTCTCCTCTCACTCAAAACCTTCAATCCAAGCAAGAGTTATTAAACACCCCCCACTTAACTCTCCCTCCAATCCAAACAAGGTTCTATGTATTGACTCTACTCCCCCTCATTTAACCCCACTTAACTCTGCTTATTTTTCCCCCTCAATCCAAGCAGACCCTTAGTTCCCACAAACATTGTTTTCAAATATCGCCTTCGAAATGAACAATTCGTGTATGACTCCGAATAAGCACGTCCCAACAGTTTATATGAATTAAATTTGTAGGTGTTCGTTGCTCGTGCTCTCGTCAATCGAACCCACTGCTGCCCCCAAATTACAAAACATCCTCCTATTCACGAGACCCCTTTAAATTTGAAAATTGACATCCTTCCGTGTGTGTTAGTTCAGTATTCTCCTCATGCGGATCCACGTACTAATCTAAACCCATTAAAAAATAACAAAATTGACATATTTTAAGCAGAATTGAGCATTATTATATAACCAGATGGTCCAGATCCAAGCAAATATGAAACCCTAGAAATAAAAAAAATTGGGGGAACGGATATAAATTGCTTACGATCTCGACCGCCACGAACTCCTCCGCGAGAGGGATGATACATCTCTCTCTATCCCTTCCGAACTTCTTCTTCCTCCGCTCTTTTTCTTCCTCTAGAGTCCTTCGATTTGGAAGGAAGTAGAACCAACCAAATATTCGTGTTGGTTTGGATTTAAATAAATGATAACAAAACCGGCCCAACTTCACCAGGTCTTTGCTGGGCCTAAAAGCCCACCAATGTTTTAATATACGACGCTCCACCTCCAGTTTTTAAAATAAACTAGTCACGTTTACACGTATAAAATAAATAAATAATAATATTAATAAAGTATATAAAAATTTAAATTATATTAGAATATTTTAAAATATAATTTGAACATATTTAATTATGATTTGTTATGATTATTTTTTTAAAATTTTGGATATGTTTGATTATGTAATGTTATGTAGTTAGTTTAAACCTAATTTTAATTTTAAATATATTCTAGTATCTAGTGGTTTTTAATTTTTTACGTGAGGAGAGAGGTTTCGCTTACCCATGCAAAAAAAATAAGAAACGTAGTTAATTTTAAAATCTTATTTTTCAAAAAAGAAAAATAAAAAAATGGTTGATGATATACACGACTTAGATGGCTCAAACTTGAGCTGTTTTGAAGCCTCTTTATATAAGTAGAGATTGAAGAAATAAATACACGACCCCACTATGTTAGATGACTGACCAAATCTCTTTTAGAAATTTTATAAAACACTAGTTACTTTCACGTGCACACGTGCGTTCACGTTAGAAAAAGAAAAAGAAAAAAACTACAATATTATTGAAATATAAAATTTTAAATTATGTTAGAATATTTTTAATATATTTTAGTTATGATTTATTATAGATGTATTTTTAAACTTTTAGATATGTGTTTATTTAGATAATATCATGCAATTAATTTTAATATAATTTAATTTTTTTTAGTATTTATAAATATTAATGCAGTTAGGAGGATTTTGGATTTTTATTTTATTTTAAACTACGTGAGAAAGTAAATACGGTTACGGGACCTAATTTTTTTATAAACAAAATGGTTGATGAAATAATTATATGTCGTTTTTTTTTTCCAGTGTTTGGCAATGAAATTGAAATGAAATGTAAATACTTAAATGTGGGAAAGTGATTCCTTTTTTAGATGGATATAATCATTTCTCCTAATTTCCTTTCCATTGAGAATCAATTTTCTTTTCTACTCAAATTTCTTGACATCCAAACATAGAGAATTAACAGACTTTTCTTTTCCAACATCATGATTCCCCCAACAAAAAGAGGCCTACGGCCTCATTTGGTTCGCATAAAAGAAAGGAAAGGAAATGTGATTTCCTTTTCTTTAGAAATTCCATACATTTTTCTTTTCGGTGTTTGTAAAGGTCGAGAAATTTGGGAGAAAAAATAAATCTCTAAAGTGGGAAAGTGAATTCCTAGGTGGGGAAATCAATTTTTCTCTAAAAAAAAATTTCCCTTGGAAATTAGTTTCATTTTCCAAACATTTTTTTGGCATCCAAACATAGGAAATGAATTAATTTTCTTTCCCAACGTCATGATTCCGTGAACCAAACATTGCTTAGGGGTAGTCCGTGTAATTAGTTTCAAAGTATGGATAGTTTATGTAATAAGTGTAGAACATAGAAATAGTTAACGTAATTTGTCCTAAATTGAACCACTATATTCTTATGACTAGTTTGGGATCTATATTGAAGTAATGTTTATTTCATTACAGTTAGGCCTAGTTTTGTTTCCGAAATAACTTTCTTGGAAAAGAAAAGTTATTTTTTACTATATTTGAATGCCAATAAAGTGAGTGGGAAAAAATCATGTATATAAAGAAAGGGGAAAAAAAAGGTTTTACACCCACCCCAATCCCCCCCCCCCCCCCCCCCCCCCCCCCCCCAACTTTCCTTATCCTTTCCAAACACCCGAGAAAAAAGAATTGTAATTGTAATTTTTAAAGGAAATAATAGAATAAAGAATTGATTTTCTTTTCACGAACCAAACGACCTCTCGATCCCGAGTTTTTTTACGCCTATGCTACAAAATGGTGCCTTTCGTTAAAAGAACTTAAAGAATCAAAAAACAAAATCACGGACCTGAATGCATGCCCCTTTGCCTAAGCACACTACTATTTAAAATGCTACAAAAAGTTACATATATAAAAAAAAAAATGATATTCTACCACAATGGAAAAATATATGGGAATAATGAATTGCCTTGTCTCAAACCTCTATTACTAGCGAAGTATCCATGAGGTATGGCCCTTTACCAAAATAGATAATGTCTTTATGGTAATGCGTTCTTTAACTATGTCCACTCACCAACACTCAAGTCCATGATTAATGATCCGACACATGAACTCTTTATTCACTCTGTCATATGATTTTAACAGGTCTAGCTTAATATATGTTTTCTTCCTACCACTTTTGTTGAATTCTCTTCCCATTTTCTGAGCTAGGGACAATTCTCAGCTATCAATCGCCCTTTAATAAATGTTATCTAGTTAAACGATATGCGCCTCTACATGATAGCTTATATCCTACAATACATGAGATGTGTAATAATTTTATATAAAAAAACATAACAAGAGACATGACAGAAATCACTCACAAAGGTAGTCATTTGTTTTGGCTAAAAAAAACCTTATGTATATTTTTTTTAAACAAACGAAACAACTACTATAAGATAGTTAATAAATTTTGTTGATTAAATATAAAGATTTGTATATCTATCACTAAATAAAAAAAGGTCAAATAAGAAATATATTTTATAGCATGGTTATGGATTTAAATTTCGACACAAGGGCCCATATTACTAGCATTAAATATATATATATATATATATATATATATATATATCCGACGGACAAATAAATGTGTGGAGTTACTACACTTATTTTTATGTATCTTACTTAAAAAATACTTTTAACTAATTGTACTATAACTTTGTTTTGTTCTATCTTAAAAATACTTTAATTAATTGTAATGTATTGTCACGACCCGCATCCGGATATACGGGTACGAATACGTGGGCCACGTCCAGCCTACGCCGCAGTATCGGCGGTAGAACGCTGTCAAGTATACTAAACTAAATACAACATCTAATGATTCATAACTAGAAATGTACTCATGTCACATCACGAAAACTAAGGAAGATAAGACAAGAAATAATAACAATATCACTAGAACAACTAGAATCTACAATGATCATAAGACAGGAAAATAAAGAAGGAACAACATAACTAACTAAGGATAACTACCAGGCAAGTCACGTAGAAGAATAGTGAGATCCACCTCAGCTAGCAACATCATGAAGTCCAATACTGAGGGCACAACTACTCCTAAAATTTTGTCAACATATCCCGTCAGGACGGAACGAGTACATATATCTCATAACAGATCTCAAGATAGAATAAAAGCTATAAGACTGTAAATAGAGCATATACAATGAAATCATGGAGTGTACATATATGTATCATGGCATGGTAAGCTGTAGAGCTAGAGCTAGAACAAGAAAGTAGAACTGAATCATGGTATGTACACAATCAAGGTAAGCCATATATCCAATGTGTGTGAGTAGCAGTTTCAACTTGTGATCGACTTGGGTACCTGTCGAGAACTGGCCTGGCAAGTCATAAGTGCGATATATGACTCACACTGTTCAAGAATGCAAGGGGATATGATCACAGGCATACGCTACTACTCCCCCTACCCCCAACTGGTAGAATGGATCCAAACAGGACACGTCACTGCACGGGATTCTAATGATAAGGGAGCAAGTCTTCTCTAGAATCAGTGATCACATATTGTGCAAGATCCCTTGTATGTATTTCTTTTAATGTTTTAAACACTTTTTATATTTCGTCACTATGATGAACAATCGCATTCAAATACAAATGGTCAACCTATTATTTCCACCTTAACGACAATTAAATACAATTATGTGTTGTCCAATTCACTCGCTTCTTGATATTTCCACCTTGACGACGACATAATTTAGAGAAGAAGCCCCAAAGAAAATAGGGATAATTAGTATTAGGACCTCGCTAATAGTGGATATTAGGGTATAACTGTCACGACCCGATCCCAAATAATTGGGTCGAACCGGATCATGCCCAGCCTGCACCGTTGTTGAGACGGCGGCAGTAAGGTGTTCCATTAGCAGGTAATCCACAACAATATCTATATTTATCACAACTCAAATTCGGGAAATGAAACTTTATTAAACTTTGCAATCAAAAATAACTGGAATTTAAATGTACTGAAATAAATAACTGAATTCAAATAACAGAGTTTCAAATAGACAACAAAGCTGAAAAAGGAAAAGCTAGCTAATCAGTCGGCTAATCGGCCTCAGTTCCAACGTCCTCCAATGGGGACTCTGGCAGCACTACAGGATACAGAACAGAGTCGTAGTAACTGCTGTATAACAGCTCAGCATCCTCAATGTCCCCTAAAAATGTTATCTCCAGTCAGGAGGGAGCAAAGTACAATTCATGCTAATTTGACAATTAAAATAATAATAGAATCGTGCACTTTTAAACAATTTGAAGTAAACAGTTTTCTAGCAGTAAAACAGTGTGATTTGAATAGGCAATGAATATGATTGGCTTGGGTTGTACAGTTGTATCCTATTGATACGATTCGGCTTATCCCCGTGTGTAAGAGAGGTAAGCTAATACTGGCCTAAGTTATTATTTTGGATGTGGTCATAATCATTACACTACTCCTCCAGTCCCCAAACAGTTACAGTAGTTACAGTCAGTGCTCTCAGCGAGAGTTTCGTGTTGCATCGTGGTTTAAACTTGCATTAAAACGATTACTAAATAATTGTAAACTAACACAAAATGTACTTGCCTCAAATGAACTGGACTGGAAAGATGAAGTCTTCAGAATGGGAATTAGGATCGTCCTCGAATTCCTACATTCGAGAAATTGACTCAGAATCCAGGGTTACCAATCTAACTACGCTAGTTGAAATCTCTAATTGTGTCCTAATCAATTTTAATTCTTTATTAATAAACACGAACAAAACACGATTATTGGTGCGTTGAATTTATAACGAGGGAAAGATCGTTTAAACTTTGTATTTTGGAAAACTCGTCGATACCAATTTAATTTGATTAAAACTTGTATTTTCATAATTATACATATAAAACTAAATTTCTTATTTTAATGAGAAATACATGATCGTTGTTAAATATTAAACTTGTAGATTTTATGTGAGAAAACTTTATTACTTTTTATATGAAAATAACTATTATTTCGATTTACGCGTACGCTACAAAAACTCGCAAAACCAGCAAACAACAGAAAATCCTACGCTACCATCTTACAAGTCACAGAGCCAACAACCAGCTGGGCTTATGCCCATTACAATTTATTTACATAAATTGAAATAAGACAAAAACGGTCGTTAGTTCTAAACTTTCTATAATTTAAATATGAATAAAATAAATAATAAAAATAAATTAAATAATAACGAGTCTCAGATATGGTCCAATCGTCAACTAGGCTAATGCCTCAACGTCCGGACGAAGCCGGTTTCGTTTGCACTTAGCCGGGGCCCATTGACCGATACGGTCGTCGTCCAAAATCCAAAATATTTAATATATTTCCGAAATCCATTTTAAAATCATTTTTAAAAATATAATTAAATTTATGAAAAAAATCCGGCAGCATCTCCTCTGTTTTTGTTAACCCAAAAACTGGAAAATATGCCAACATTTTCCTGCAAATCCCAAACCAGGGAATCCCAAAATATATACATATAAAAATAACCATAACATTTCCAATATTAATTCGGAATGACCCGAAATGAATTCGGAAGTCCGAATCCAACCAAAACATCACAGCACGCTACCGGAAAAATCCGAAAGCCCAAAATATTAAGAAATCCATTTTCCGAAAGTTCCGGAAAAGCAAAACAACCAACAGAACCTTTCTGAAGGTTCCGAAACTACGACGTCGCTAAAAACCGAATTCCCGGGAGGGAATCGGGGACCAATCTCATCACAGACCAAAAGAAAATGGGACGGGACAGGGGTTATACCTTGGGTTGCTCGGCTAGAGCTCTCAGATGCAATTTTATAGAAATGACGGGATCCGAATTACAACAGAAAACCTGAAACTCTGCCGGACAGAAGCTGGGAACCTCGGGACAGCGCTGGGCTCAGATCCGCGGGACTGCGGGTCACCGGAAAGAGGGACAGACTTGGAGTCCGGCTAGGGCACGCCTAGACTCGGAAAAGCCAGAGAGAAAGCGGGGTTCGCTGGCTCGGCGAAGCTCGACGCTGACCGGGGCGGTCACAGGCGGAGGTGGCCCGCCGGAGAACGCGCGCTGCCGGGCGGTTCGGGACAGCGCTGACGCAGAAGGGGCGCCGGGGTTGCAGCGAAGGGGGTCGGGCTAGGAGAGCCGGGGGTGCGCCGGCGTCGGGCGCGCTGGGAGGGGTCGGCCGCGCTGGGAGGGCGCCGGCGTTGGGGGTCGGCGAAGGGCGCTGCTAGGAGGAGGCCGGTGGGGCGTCGGGTGCTCGGCCGGCAGAGGGGCCGGCGGTCGAGGTCCGGGGCGCGTGGCCGAGAGAGAGGAGGAAAGTTGTGAGGGAGAGGAAATAGTAAATGGTGATGGTGTGGCTTTTCTTGTGAGTAGAGAAAGAGGGAAAGTGTTCTGGAGAGATGTGAGCGGGAGAGAGAAAGAGTGTTGGTGAGGATGGGAGTGTGTGGGTGTTAAAAAAGAAAGAAAATGTTATAGGGAGGGGTGGGGTTGCTGTGAATGAACGAGAGAGTTTGTAGGAGAGAAAAGTGAGGAGGTGGATTTTGAACGTGGGTTTGGGGTGGGATTTGGTCCAATTGGACCAGATCAAAAGAATATAATATTTTTTAATAAAAACCAAATCAGAATTTAATAAATAGGATTAGGTCCAGATCTGGGTTCGGGAATCGGGTCCGGGCTCGAGTTTGGGTCAGCACCCAAAAATCATGTTTTAATTTTCGAAATTGATTTTAACACTCAAAAAAATAATACTAATAATAATAATAATAATACAATAATAATAATAAATTCATAAAACCAAAACTGGGTTTCATAATCTTCCCTTCTTAGAAAATTTTGTCCTCGAAATTTAAAAAATGTAGGGTAGAAAAACAAACAGGTACGGGTACTGCGCCCGTAACTCAGGTCCAACAATAAAAATTTTCAAGGCAGTCGTGGATGAGACGGTTTAGGGACAAGTTTCATTTATGATATCATCCATGCAGAAAAAAATACAAAAGCGAACCAAAGTACATGAGGTTGATCAGACCATCATGCACCGGTCCTGATTAGACAATATATTAGTGGGTGCACCCAATAAAATACTGTCATGATCAAGCTTGATAAAGAGATAGCTTGCAAAACTAGGCTAACTTAGCAGCATCAGTCAAGTTTAGAACGAAAAGATAAGAAATAGGAGTTTATGTGATGGCTCAAATTCTAATCTTCTTCTCACCTCTGACTACGCTTGCAACTGGTTTCTCTGGCACTGAAAGGTTGAGTCCAATCTTCAGCTCTGAATTTTCCAATATGTGACTCAGATCCGGAATGTAGCGTATGAATTGTGATACGTAGAAGACGTTGCACACTCTCAAGATTAGCTGGTAGAGTTAACCGGTACGCTACTTCCAACTCGTCTTAAAACTTCAAATGGCCTGATGTACCTGGCCTCAATTTTCCCCAGCTCCGTCAAAACTGATTGTTCCTCTGGTAAGAGAAAACTTCACAGAAACGCTATCTCCTTCTTCAAACTCTACTGGTCGACGACTACTATCAACCCAATGCTTCTGTCTGTCTTGGGCAATCCTGAGCTTGTCTTTGATCATTCTCACCTTCTCTGCTGCATCGGTCACCTTCTCAGGTCCAAGCAACGCTCGTTCTCCGACGTCGTACCAAGCAAGTGGAGTGCGGCAATGACGTCCATAGAGTGCCTCGAACGGTGTCATACCAATGCTAGCTTGGTAGCTGTTATTGTAAGAGAACTCTACCAAGTGCAAATGGTCTTCCCAAGACCCTCTAAATTCCAAGACACAGGATCTCAGCATATCTTCTAGCGTCTGGATTTGTTCTCTCTGATTGCCCGTCAGTCTGGGGATGGTAGGCGGTGCTGAACTTCAGTTGTGTTCCCAAACTGTCATGCAAACTCTTCCAAAAGTGAGAGGTAAATCTAGTATCTCTGTCAGACACAATACTTACCGGAACTTCATGAATCCGGTAGATATGCCGCATGTACAGTGCTGCCAACTTCTCGGTGGATAGACCAACCTTGAAGGGGATAAAGTGAGCTGACTTCGTCAGTCGGTCCACGATAACCCAAATGGCATCCTTTCCTCCTTGGGATCGAGGCAGTCCCGATACAAAATCCATAGTTATGTGCTCCCATTTCCATTCCGGGATGTCAAGCGGCTGCAATAATCCTACTGGTCTCTGTCTGCTAGCCTTCACTTGTTGACAAATTAAACATCTAGCAACATACCTGGCCACGTCTTTCTTCATTCCGTACCACCATACTATAGTTCGCATATTCCGGTACATTTTGTTGGCTCCAGGATGTAGGGAATACTGCGACTGGTGCGCTTCTTGCATCAGCTCGTTCCTCAGTTTGCCAGTTGGTACGCAAAGCCTCGTACCATTCTTCAGCGCTCCGTCACTGGCGATTGAGAATCCTTCAAGTGTTCCTGCCAGCACTTGATCTCTAAGTTTGTAAAGGGTCTCGTCTTGAAACTGCGTCTCCTTGATTTTGTCCATCAGACTCGAGCTCACTTGCAACTTCATCAACAATGAATCAGCATCCAGCTCCTTCCTTCCAGGCAGTATAATCTCCAGTCCAAGCTTCTCGATGTCCTTTAGCAGGTGCCGCTCCCTGGTCAAAACATCGCCATAGGAAATCGACTAAGTGCATCTGCGACCACCTTAGCTTTACCCGGGTGGTACTGTAGATCGATGCCAAAATCCTTCATCAGCTCCAGCCATCTTCTTTGCCTCATGTTCAGCTCCTTCTGAGTGAAAACATACTTCAGACTTTTGTGGTCTGTATATATTTCCACTCTCTTTCCATATAGATAATGCTTTCCTAACTTCAATGTAAATATCACCGCTGCAAGCTCCAAATCATGTGTGGGATAGTTCTTCTCATGAGTCCGTAATTGCCTAGATGCATAAGCAATCACTTTTCCATGTTGTTGAAGAACGCAACCTAGTCTTTTACCTGAGGCATCACTGTAGATTGAGAAACCACCAGTTCCTGCGGGTAGCGCAAGGATTGGTGCAGTGGTAAGTCTCTTCTTCAGCTCCTCGAATGATGCCTGGCAATCTTCCGTCCAGATGAACTCTTCATTCTTCCGAGTGAGCTTCGTCATCGGCTCAGCAATTCTGGCAAAATCCTTCACGAACTTCCGGTAGTAGCCAACCAAGCCTAAGAAACTCCTAATTTCAGCTATTGAGCTCGGGATAGACCACTTTTCAACAGCGGCTATCTACTTCGGATCCACCAAAATTCCTTCTCCTGTGACAACATGGCCAAGAAAATCTACCTTGTCTAGAAAGAATTCACATTTGAAAAGCTTACCATACAGCTTCTCCTTCCTCAAAGTTTCCAGAACTTTCCTGAGGTGCTCTTCGTGCTCCTCTTCCGTCTTTGAACAGATCAGAATGTCATTGAAGAAGACAATGACAATTTGATCTAGATATTCATGGAAAACCTTGTTCATAAGGTTCATGAACACCGCAGGAGCATTCGTCAGTCCAAACGGCATGACCAAGAATTCAAACTGCCCATACTTGGTGTTGAATGTCGTCTTGGGAATATCTTCCTTCCTGACCCTGATCTGATGGTAGCCAGATCTAAGATCAATCTTCGAAAATACCTTGGCTCCGCTCAATTGATCATATAGGTCATCGATCCGGGACAAAGGGTACTTGTTCTTGATGGTGATATTGTTCAGCGCCCGGTAGTCGATGCACATCCGCACTATTCCATCCTTCTTGGGCACAAACAAGACGGACGCTCCCTAGGATGAAGTTCCATCCTGGATAAATCCTAGAGTCTTCATTGATCTGGTCCTTCATCTTCTTGGCCTCCTTCAGGTTGACTCTATAGCATCCCTTAGAAATAGGGAAAGAGCCGGGGACTTGGTCAATGGTGAACTCTATGTCTAGGTCTGGGGTAATCCGGAAAAACTATCAGGGAAAACATCTACCATAAAGGTGCAACTAAGAAATTTATTCATGTGGAGAATTACAGCAAAACTCTTATGATTGATCTAAGGACATTCTGTTACAACTTCTTATAACAATAGATAATACTATTCAGCAGTCCTAGGTACTAATCTTCATGGTTCTGGCTCTTGCATGAGCAGTTTCCAACTGCTTCATCTTCTTCTATGATCCTCGAGTCTGCATCATGCCCTCCTGCAATGGGTGTAGGAGGCAAGGTCTGCTCGATAGGAAGAGAGTCCCTAGGTTGCGGCGTAGCAGGTGTTGCTGGAATAGGTGCTCTGGTATAATGGGGAGATAAAAGGCAGTTCTTTACTCGATGTTCAGCAGATCCACATGCCAAACATTGTCCCAATCTCTTGCGGCAACTAACGGCCTGATGACCAGGCCTCTTGCAGTAGTCACAAGCCAATAGCCTCTTACGACAAGACTGCCGGAAAGTAGAGTACTTGATGGGACCCAAATATCTTCTAGATTCAGGGGTACCCCTCCTAGGGTGAGGTTCCGCACCAACTTGATTGGAGATAGCTAAGGCTACATCATTGACGTTCTTCATGACTTCTCTCGTGATATCCATCTGTTCCTGCTGGACTTCAGCTTGAGCCTTCTGGGACTCCAGGATTTCTTGAAGTAGGGCAACCATTTGGGAGGTGTTCGCTGGTACTGGTGGAGCATCAGGAATGGGTACTTCACCAAGGAAATGCAGCTCAGTTTGAGAAGAGGTAGGATCCGCCGGTGTAGTAAAAACTTCACTGGATGCATTATGGGGACGGTCAATCAGCTGCGAGGGAATAAACCCTGGACCTGGCTGAGGAGATGGGGTATGATCAGGAGATGACATCTCATCGTCAGCAGGATTGGTCTTGTCAATGGCCATTCTCTGGTAGGTTTAGGATGCACACATAAGCAAGGTAGCCTACCAGTCTATAATCAAACAAAAATATTTATTCATATATAATTCGGACCTATGTTGTGACAAGTCAATGTTCTAGTGTTCTAATTGTTTCTAGGTATGTTTTCCTAAGTTGTTGTCGTTGGACCTGCATGGACCACCACTAAAAATATATCACGACCCGATCCCAAATAATTGGGTCGAACCGGATCATGCCCAGCCTGTACCGTTGTTGAGACGGCGGCAGTAAGCTTTTCCATTAGCAGGTAATCCACAACAGCATCTATATTTGTCATAACTCAAATTCGGGAAATAAAACTTTATTAAACTTTGCAATCAAATACAACTGGAATTTAAATGTACTGAAATAAATAACTGAATTCAAATAACAGAGTTTCAAATAGACAACAAAGCTGAAAAAGGAAAAGCTAGCTAATCAGTCGGCTAATCGGCCTCAGTTCCAACGTCCTCCAATGGGAACTCTGGCAGCACTACAGGGTACAGAACAGGGTCGTAGTAACTGCTGTATAACAGCTCAGCATCCTCAATATCCCCTAAAAATGTTATCTCCAGTCAGGAGGGAGCAAAGTACAATTCATGCTAATTTGACAATTAAAATAATAATAGAATTATGCACTTTTAAACAATTTGAAGTAAATAGTTTTCTAGCAGTAAAACAGTGTGATTTGAATAGGCAATGAATATGACCGGCTTGGGTTGTACAGTTGTATCCTATTGATACGATTCGACTTATCCCCGTGTGTAAGAGGGGTAAGCTAATACTGGCCTAAGTTATTGTTTTGGATGTGGTCATAATCATTACACTACTCCTCCAGTCCCCAAACAGTTACAGTAGTTACAGTCAGTGCTCTCAGCGAGAGTTCCGTGTTGCATCGTGGTTTAAACTTGCATTAAAACGATTACTAAATAATTGTAAACTAACACAAAATGTACTTGTCTCAAATGAACTGGACTGGAAAGATGAAGACTTCGGAATGGGAATTAGGATCGTCCTCGAATTCCTACATTCGAGAAATTGACTCAGAATCCAGGGTTACCAATCTAACTACGCTAGTTAAAATCTCTAATTGTGTCCTAATCAATTTTAGTTCTTTATTAATAAACACGAACAAAACACGATTATTGGTGCGTTGAATTTATAACGAGGGAAAGATCGTTTAAACTTTGTATTTTGGAAAACTCGTCGATACCAATTTAATTTGATTAAAACTTGTATTTTCATAATTATAAATATAAAACTAAATTTCTTATTTTAATGAGAAATACATGATCGTTGTTAAATATTAAACTTGTAGATTTTATGTGAGAAAACTTTATTACTTTTTATATGAAAATAACTATTATTTCGATTTACGCGTACGCTACAAAAACTCGCAAAACCAGCAAACAACAGAAAATCCTACGCTACCATCTTACAAGTCACAGAGCCAACAACCAGCTGGGCTTATGCCCATTACAATTTATTTACATAAATTGAAATAAGACAAAAACGGTCGTTAGTTTTAAACTTCCTATAATTTAAATATGAATAAAATAAATAATAAAAATAAATTAAATAATAACGAGTCTCAGATATGGTCCAATCGTCAACTAGGCTAATGCCTCAACGTCCGGGCGAAGCCGGTTTCGTTTGCACTTAGCCGGGGCCCATTGACCGATACGGTCGTCGCCCAAAATCCAAAATATTTAATATATTTTTGAAATCCATTTTAAAATCATTTTTAAAAATATAATTAAATTTACGGAAAAATTCGGCAGCATCTCCTCTGTTTTTGGTCAACCCAAAAATGGAAAATATGCCAACATTTTCCTGCAAATCCCAAACCAGGGAATCCCAAAATATATACATATAAAAATAACCATAACATTTCCAATATTAATTCGGAATGACCCGAAATGAATTCGGAAGTCCGAATCCAACCAAAACATCACAGCACGCTACCGGAAAAATCCGAAAGCCCAAAATATTAAGAAATCCATTTTCCGAAAGTTCCGAAAAAGCAAAACAACCAACAGAACCTTTTCGAAGGTTCCGAAACTACGACGTCGCTAAAAACCGAATTCTCGGGAGGGAATCGGGGACCAATCTCATCACAGACCAAAAGAAAATGGGACGGGACAGGGGTTATACCTTGGGTTGCTCGGCTAGAGCTCTCAGATGCAAGTTTATAGAAATGACGGGATCCGAATTGCAACAGAAAATCCGAAACTCTGCCAGACAGAAGCTGGGAACCTCGGGACAGCGCTGGGTTCAGATCCGCGGGACTGCGGGTCACCGGAAAGAGGGACAGACTTGGAGTCCGGCTAGGGCACGCCTGGACTCGGAAAAGCCAGGGAGAAGCGGGGTTCGCTGGCTCGGCGAAGCTCGACGCTGACCGGGGCGGTCACAGGCGGAGGTGGCCCGCCGGAGAACGCGCGCACGGGCGCTGCCGGGCGGTTTGGGACAGCGCTGACGCAGAAGGGGCGCCGGGGTTGCGGCGAAGGGGGTCGGGCTAGGAGAGCCGGGGGTGCGCCGGCGTCGGGCGCGCTTGGAGGGGTCGGCCGCGCTGGGAGGGCGCCGGCGTTAGGGGTCGGCGAAGGGCGCTGCTGGGAGGAGGCCGGCGGGGCGTCGGGTGCTCGGCCGGCAGAGGGGCCGGCGGTCGGGGGTCCGGGGCGCGTGGCCAAGAGAGAGGGGGAAAGTTGTGAGGGAGAGGAAATAGTAAATGGTGATGGTGGGGCTTTTCTTGTGAGTAGAGAAAGAGGGAAAGTGTTCTGGAGAGATGTGAGCGGTAGAGAGAAAGAGTGTTGGTGAGGATGGGAGTGTGTGGGTGTTAAAAAAGAAGGTTATTTCTAAGGGCACCACCATATTTGCTAGGGGGCAGCCCTTACTTGGGGGCAGCCCAAGGAGGTGGAGAAATTGCTAGGGGGCACCCAAAATTTACTTGGGGACAGCCCAACCTCGCAAACCCTAATTTTTTCCCTCCTCTTTTCTCCTCCTCTTCCTTCCTCCGGCGGCGGCGGCGCCACCACCACTACCAGCAGCCACCGCCACCACCACCACCGGAAGCTCCGTCGCGATCTTGTAGAACCCGTACAGCTGCAGCTGAAGCTCCGTCGACACCTTCGCAGAATTCCGATCGTCCGCGGTGGCCGCAACGAACGCCGTCGCCGCGCCGAACAGCTCCTCGAGCTCGCTGCTCTCCACCCCTTCCCAATCATCGTCGTCGTCGCCCTCGCTGTCCATGCCTAACAACTCCCCTTCCTCTTCGGAATCAACCGCCTCTCGTTCTTCTTCGAAAACCCTAGCTTCGACTTTCTTGGGGGAGGTAGAGGAATCTAGGGTTTGGTGCTCGTCATGGCGGGCGACGGTGAGGTTGTCCTCGCGGAAGGAGAGGACGGCGAAGATGAGCTTGGCGACGGTGAGGTTGTCCTCGCGGAATCAACCGCCTCTCGTTCCTTCCTTTTCTCCCATCTCCGAGGAGGACTGCCACCTTGTTGGCAGTCCTAACGTATGTTAGGACTGCCAACTTGCTGGCAGTCCTAGGACTGCCACCTTGTTGGCAGTCCTAACGTATGTTAGGACTGCCAATTTGCTGGCAGTCTTAGGACTGCCAACTTGCTGGCAGTCCTAAGACTGGCTTGGGCTGCCCCCAAGTAAAAAAATTGATGGCAAACTTGTAATTTTTTTGAACATTTTTGGGCTGTCCCCAAGTAAAAAGTGCGGTGCCCTTAGAAAAAACCAAAAAGAAAGGAAATGTTATAGGGAGGGGTGGGGTTGCTGTAAATGAACGAGAGAGTTTGTAGGAGAGAAAAGTGAGGAGGTGGATTTTGAACGTGGGTTTGGGGTGGGATCTGGTCCAATTAGACCAGATCAAAAGAATATAATATTTTTTTAATAAAAATCAAATCAGAATTTAATAAATAGGATTAGGTCCAGATCTGGGTTCAGGAATCGGGTCCGGGCTCGAGTCTGGGTCAGCACCCAAAAATCATGTTTTAATTTTCGAAATTGATTTTAACACTCGAAAAAATAATACTAATAATAATAATAATACAATAATAATAATAAATTCATAAAACCAAAACTGGGTTTCACAATAACTTTCGAAATTATCCAAGGTTGAAATTTGGGTCTTGAAATCACCGTTCACGTAGACTAATGAACTGTGATTTTGAAATCCAAATCCTAAGGTTGAACAATTTCGAGACCCAAACTCTAATATCTACTATTTTGTGAGACCCTAACACTAAATAACCCAAGAAAATAATTAGAAGGGATATGTTGGTCCTTGTACCCTTTGGATTCAAAATAACAAAAATAACCACTAACTGATATAAAAAGAAAAACCTTTATTAAACCTCCGTTGTACTCCAACGATACTAGAGCCCAGCCCAAAATCAAATTTGTCCCAGAAATGAGCCCAGCCTAAAATGCAATTGGCCCAGAATTAGAGTTTGGTACCAGTCTCCACTCCGCCGCCAGAAAACCCGGTCTGCTTCACTACATAGACACACACACACTGTACTCATCATCATCGGAAGATCCGAAGAAGAAGAAGAAGAAGCAATGGCGATGAGATCCGCAGCAGCTCGAGCACTCGCCGGTCGTCGATCGGTGTCTGTGCGTTTGTTCAGCGATGGCAAGGGGAAGGTCCTCAGCGAGGAGGAGAGAGCGGCCGAGACTATCTACATCCAGGTCTCTACCCCCCCCCCCCCCCCCCCCCCCCCCCCCCCCCCGATTTGATCTGTGCTGCACGGACACAAATAGGACACGACACGAATCAGACACGGTGACGCCGAGACGGCGCAGACCTTTGCCTGACATAGATAGTTTCCGACACGACGTGACACAGGTACGGACACGGAAGTTAATATTGGAACGTCCGTGTAGATTTTTCCTTTTTCTGTTTGAAACGGACACGAATACGGCAGGGCACGATGGTCCAGCGCGACACTGCCCGAAGAGGCGGACGGGCACGACACCGATTTTGGCACATGCTAGCGTGGTCCAGTGCCTGCGTCGGACACGACGCCTCACGAACACGGAACCGAGCATTCGGAGTGTCCGTATAGATTTTGATTCATCATCATCATCTTCTTCTTTTTCTTGATTGGATGATTTTGAATCTTTGATGTTTTTGTGTGTGCAGAAAATGGAGAGGGAGAGGGCAGAGAAGCTGAAGCTGAAGATGGAGAAGGAGAAGTCCAAAGACACGGAGAAGGTATTATTTCTCTTCAATCTATTTGTTTTTCCTTTCTTGAATGATCTTTTATCGTGAAGTGCTCTTCTTGTTAAGTTCTAGCTTCAAAAATATCATGATATATATATATATATATATATATATATATATATATATATACAGCAGTGTCTGGATCATGGGGATGCTATCCAGCTATATATCTATGTTAAGAATTGCAAGGATTTGTCGGTCTTGGTTACATATAGAATTAGTAGTATTGGAGACTTAATAATGGATGCTTGAATCATAGCATTGAAAGCTCTAGAGTCTTTGGATCATCAAATGGCTCTTCGACCGCGATTGTGTTTGACTTGCTACTAGGTAACGCAAGTTCATAGCCCTACAGGAAGAACAAGTCATTAGGCATTGAATCTTGTAAATGTGTATATTTGTGAGAAGTTTGAGTAAAAAAATTGAGGATAAGTTGATAGAAATTCGTCTAAGGTGGCTTGAGAATGAGCATGTGCAACATAGCCCGGTAGATACATTGGTTAGGAGGAGGAGCGATATACTAGTTAAAGGAGCACCTAGAATTAGGGGTAGGCCTAGACGAACTTTGATCGAGGCTGTAAAAGCAGGATATTGTTTTTGTTAATATTACAAAAGGTATGACCCCTTACATCAAAGGTTTGACCCTCTGTAGTACCGATTCAATAAAAAACTTGGAAAGGCTTTGTTGATTTTGTTGTTATTGCAAGGTGCTCACCGTGAATGCAACAGGTAAAGACAATAACTCAAAGAAGAACTTGTGCAACTCATGTTGTACATAAATCCTACTCACTACATGTTTCTTTGCACCCAGGGGCGGACCCAGCTTGGGTCAAGTGGGGTCACGTGACCCCACTCAGTTTCAAAATATATATATATATATTTTAAAGCAAATGAATGCACACAGCCAGCAAGGCTGCAGCAGAGCCAGCATCTCTGGCGGTGACCCCACTTAATTCCAAAAAAGAAGAAAAGGAAATACTCTCAGCCACTCATGACTCACGCAAGGTTGCAGCAGAGCCAACAGCTCTGGCGGCCTGGCCTGTGAGAAGTGAGAAGAAAAGAAGAAAAGGAAGAAAAGGAAGTCTTCCAAAGAAGAAGAAGAAAAGGAGAAAAAGAAGAAGAAAAACATCCAAAGAAGAAGAAGAAGAAGAGGAGGAGGAGGTACATCTCTGACTCTCTTCCCTCTCTCTTTATCTTATTCTTTCACTCTCAAATTAAAATTCCTAAACTTAGTATTTTTAAGTTTTAGCAAAAATCAGGGTAAGAAACCACATTTTTTTTTAAGGGATTTTAGGGCAAAAATTAGGGTAAGTTTTAGCAAAAATCAGGACAAAAATCAGTGCAAAAATCAGGGCACTTAGAAATTAGGTTATTGATTTTCAGTGTAAAAATCAGTGTAAAAACCAGTGCAAAACATCGATTATTAATTTATTTACTCCAGGATGCAAAGATTATTGATTATCAGTGCAAAAAATCAGTGTAAAAATCAGTGCAAAACATCGATTTTCAGTACAAAAATCAGTGTAAAAATCAGTGCAAAAATCAGGATTAGTGCATTTAGATGTGAGAATCAGTGCAAAAATCAGGGTTAGTGCTAAAGCAAAAATCAGTGCAAAAATCATCTGAGATTAGTTATCTTGTGTTTTGTAAGACATTATTCAATGAACACATGTATGTGTTTTGAAAATTATCTTGTGTTTTTTAGAATGTAATTTTATTTTTACACTCTTTATGTTTAAGACCGACCCCCCTCTCTTGAATTTCTGCGTCCGTCCCTGTTTGCACCATTCTTTGATCTTGTTTCTCCATCTCGAGAACAAATATCTAAACTGATAAACATGTAGGCAGTACAACCATAGCTATAAAAGTCACTGTTCTAAAAATCATCGTAGGCGGCGCCCGATGTCCGTCCGATGTTTTGGGGTTTTATGAATTTTTTTCCTACAATTTTAAGTAGTTTTTTTTTTGGTTTTTTTTGGTTTTTTTTTAAAATTTAACCACAGCAGGCTAGGTGGGTTAGACGCTAGGCGCCCGGTGCTCGTCCGACCAGCGCCTAGCGCCTTTTACAACCTTGATAAAGTTCTTCACCATCTCAAATTTTCTTGGGTAGTCTGAACTTCTCACATTTAGCCATAATATAGTCATTTTGGTAAAGAGGATACTCGACTGCATTTGTAATTTACATGTCACGTAATTGTTTCAATAACTTGATTGCAACACCCTTGATTCCATATTAACATAATGCCAAACAAATCAATTAGGGTAGGAGATTTGATTAGTGACATTGTTCTTGAAATAGTAATTCTATAACGAGCATGTAATAGTTGTTTTTGATCATTTTGACTTTGGTGCGTACAACAACAACGCCTTTATCCCAAAATTTAGGGACTCTGGTGCCTATCAATTGAAAATTATTTGTGATTTATTACACAACACTCACACCGTCTACATATGACTTCTTATTTCTTATCAAAAAGTCTACTAAATTTGGTAGATGATATCAAATTTCGGCTCCACTGCTGGAATACATTCAATTGTCTCTCTCATTTAGGTTCAAAGAACTCCTCGGTTCCTAACTTCTTATATTGTATCTTACTAGTCATGATAGATTTCCCAACACAATCAATTATAATTTTTATGAATTTATTTCAAATGTTTCTTATCCTAACCAATTAGTGTCTTACTTCTTTTAAAGCTTTAACAATTTTTGTTGGGTTTTGGTCTTTTTCAAAGTGAATTTTAGTCCCACATCGGCTAGACCAAAGGACTTGTATCTCTATATATTAGCTTTGCTAGTTTAGAGATGCACATGTGGTGTGGAGATGCACATGGGTGTGCTATATGGGGTTATTTTTCTAATGGGAAAAAGGCTAAATCAACAATTGAAAGTATTCATGCTTTTTGCTCTTGGAAAATTTATTTCTATGGGAGTAATGTGCCGTAGGGGCTTAGCGACTCGGACTCGGACTCGGACTCGGACTCGGGCTCATGAGGCATAATGTGACGTTTTGTTGGCGCACTTTGCACTTAGCACGTCAGCATCGTCGCTAGGCGCATAGTGCGCATAGTGCGCTTTAGTTGCGCTCGTTGCGCGAGCCACTTGCGCTGCCACGTTGCGCGCCACAGGTTGCGTGACCAGGGTGCGCGCCAGGGAGGTTGCGCACAGGTTGCGTCGGGTGCGCTGGCTGCGCGCGTGGCGCACGTTGCGCGAGTGGCGCAAGGTGACGCAGGTCGCACAGCTTGCGCAGTGGCGCAGGTTGGCGCAAGTGGCTCAGTGCGCAGTATGCAAGGCGCGCAGGGTGCCAGAGTGGCGCAACTTGCTTCAGATCGTGCCTGTGCATGATCTGAGCGGTTACTGCACGTTCGGAGTGGTTATTACCACGTTCCGAATATTGTGCTAACCGGGCAGTTGCTACTCGGGCCTGTATAAGGTATCCTCTCTCTCACAGGCAAAAATATAGATACAGAATACATTCACGAAAGTTTACAAGTGTTTCTTAAC
Source organism: Iris pallida (assembly GCA_029216955.1). NCBI lineage: Eukaryota > Viridiplantae > Streptophyta > Magnoliopsida > Asparagales > Iridaceae > Iris > Iris pallida. Next base: position 3,181,214 of record JANAVB010031819.1, on the reverse strand, counting down.
ACAAGTAAACAGAGTCTGTGAGAGAGAAGAGAAGCTTTGCACCAGCGTTGCTTTTGCACGGGAGTCCGTGTACGATCCGAGGAGTCAGAAGAGCAGAAGTGTTCCAAAGTTCTCCGACGAACTTGCTGGTTCCTGGAAACTATTCGTGTGGGGCAAATATTGCTTTGAGCAACGGTGATCATTCACCCCAGCAGGCCATCTTCCATCTTTCGCCAGTCATCTTCTTCGTTGCTGTGGAATACGAAATCTTTTTAGATTCTCGTATATCATATGCTGTTGTAGATTACGAAATCTTTTTAGATTCTCGTAATATCGTCTAACGAGATCTTTTTAGATCTACGTTATACTTGCGCAATCTTTCTAGAAGTGTTGCGTTGGAACATTGTTTTTACTCATTTTCTCAATTTTCTATCGAAAAATTGTGCCCCGGCACTAACAATCTCAAAGCTATATTGCTACGATGGAAAACTTTAATGATTCACTCCTCAATACTGACTTTTGTAAGTTAGAAAAGTTTGATGGAGAGCATTATCAAGTCTGGAAGAGGAAGGTTTATCTCACTCTTCAACTCAGAGACGTTGATCACGTGCTTCTTGAAGAGGAACCTACTGTTCCAGATACTGGGTCTGCTGCTGCAATCGCTGCGGCTACTAAACTTCAGGCCAAGTGGAGAAGGGAGAATAGCATTTGCAGGCTGCTTATCCTGAATGCTATGGAGGATTCCCTAGCAGAATCCTACAGTAAGAAGACTATTGCCAGAGATATATGGGAGTCTCTGGAGAAACTGTACGAAGAAGACAAGAACAGGAGCAAGATATTTGTGGTTGAAAAATATCACAAATGGCTCTTTGAGGACGAGAAGTCCATGTTGCCGCAGGTAAAGGAATTTCTGAAACTGCGACAAAAGTTGGAAGACGAGGCGATGCCCCTCCCCGACAAATTTGTTGTTGGAGGGATTTTCTCAAAGCTCCCCGCTGGGTGGAGTAAGTTCTATGCAAATATGCATAGGAAGAAGCTTGAGATCAGCATTGAAGATCTCTTGCAGGAAATCTATGTTGAGGACCAGATGCGGGCTCAACTGAAGGTGGACACACTGTCCAAGCAATTGGCTAACGCCAATCTGGTTCATACCAAGGAACCAAGGGGAAAGCAGGCGGCTTTCCACAGCAAGAAGAAGGACCATAACAATCTGAACGTGAAGGGGACTTCCTTTAAGCGAAAGATGGCAAAGTTTCAGATGCCTTGTTTCAAGTGTGGCAAGAAGGGCCACTTCAAGAATGAATGCAAAGCAAAGACCAAACAATCAGAGCAAGGAGAGCCTAGTAAGGTATCTATGATCACTGACGTTGTTGATATGATTGCGCATGTTGATGCGGTAAGGACTGACTCTGACTGGTGGGTAGACACTGGAGCCTCCTGCCATGTCTGCTCCAGTAAGGAGTGGTTCACCACCTACATACCTACTTCTGAAGTGGTTATGATGGCAAACCAGGCACAAGCTGAAGTGCTCGGGATCGGGACGGTGGTGTTGAAGCTGACTTCGGGGAAGTCTCTGACGCTTCAAGGCATGAAGCACGTACCTGCTATCACCAAGAACCTGATCTCAGGAGGCCTACTATGCAACGCAGGCCTCAGGATGGACATCAATGCTGGCCAGATGGTGATGTCTATTAAGGGAACATATTTCGGAAAAGCTTTTTATACCGAAGGGATGTTCAAAATTCAGCTTGTGAATCAGTCCAATGTAATTAATGCAATCACTCCTTCTGCTTATACTCTTGAGTTGTGGCATAATAGGCTAGGACATGTTCATTGTAAACGAATAAACCGAATGTCTAGTCTAGGACTTATCTCCAAGTGTGTGGGTAAGGTAGAGAAATGTGAAGTTTGTGCTCAAACAAAGATCACAAGGAAACCCTTTCCTCGGGTTAATCGAAGTACAGATCTTCTGGAGTTGGTACACTCCGATATCTGTGACCTCAAACAATTCTCTACAAAGGCCGAGATGAAGTATTTCATAACCTTCATCGATGACTTCTCAAAGTATGCGTTCGTCTACTTGCTGAAGGCTAAAGACGAAGCATTCGAGAAGTTCAAGGAGTTCAGAGCCGAAGCTGAGCGGCAGACTGGACAACAACTCAAATGGATAAGAAGTGATCGAGGTGGGGAGTACAGGTCTCATGAATTCGCATCGTTCTGTAAAGAACATGGAATTGTCAATGAGACTACGGCTCCGTACTCTCCTCAATCAAACGGAGTAGCAGAGAGGAAGAACAGAACATTAACAGAAATGATTAACTCAATGTTGTTGACTGCTGGCCTTCCTAAGTGCTACTGGGGAGAAGCTGCATTGACGGCCACTTTTATTCTAAATAGAGTGCCTCATGCAACTTCAGACGTTACTCATGAACTCTGGTTCAAGGTCAGACCTAACTTGAATGTCATTCGAGTGTGGGGGTGTCTGGCATATGTCAAGCTTCCAGATCTGAAGATTCAGAAGCTTGGGACAAGGACTACTAAGACGATTTTCTTGGGATATGCCGAGAAGAGTGATGCTCGAAGATTTCTTGATATTGAGTCAAATCATATCATTGAATCTCGAGACGCAGAATATTTTGAAGACAAATTTGCAAGACACAAGAATATTGTTCTTGCGGATGTACCGGAGAACAATGAGGGTGCGCCAGAGACTGAAGTCTTCAATGAAGATGTGGTCCAAGAAGATGTTGTCGTTGAAACAATGATTGAACCAGAACAAGCTGAGCCGTCAGCTAAGCGTATGAGGAGGCCGAAGGACTTCGGAAGTGACTTTGTCACATATCATGTGGAAGCTGATCCGCTTACCTATGATGAGGCGATGAAGACTATAGACGCGATTTTCTGGAAGGAGGCGATTGACAATGAAATTGATTCTATCACCTCAAATAACACTTGGGTGTTGGTTGATCTTCCTGAAGGAGCGAAATCCATCGGATGCAAATGGATCTTCAAGAAGAAGATAAAAGCAGACGGAACTATTGACAAGTTCAAGGCTAGGTTGGTAGCCAAGGGGTTTTCTCAGAAGCAGAGGATTGACTACTTTGACACGTATGCTCCAGTAGCCCGGATGACCACCATCAGAGTGTTGGTTGCTCTTGCAGCAATACATAAGATGGTGATACATCAGATGGATGTAAAAACAGCTTTTCTAAATGGCGAGCTGACCGAAGAGATATACATGCAACAGCCAGAGGGATTTGTCGTCAAGGGTCTTGAAGACAAAGTCTGCAAGTTGGTAAAATCTTTGTACGGTCTTAAACAGGCTCCCAAGATGTGGCATGAGAAATTTGACAAAGTTATAAGGTCAAATGGCTACATGGTCAGCGAGACGGACAAGTGTGTTTACACGAAGTTTGCTGATGGAAGAGGTGTGATCGTTTGTCTGTACGTGGACGACATGCTTATCCTAGGTACGGATATGAGCTGTGTCACGGAGACAAAGAAATTCATCTCGAGCAAGTTCAGTATGAAGGACTTGGGGGAAGCTGATGTGATCTTAGGGATCAAGATCATCCGGACAGACACTGGACTAGCGCTGTCACAGTCTCATTATATTGAGAAAATGATCACTCGTTATGGGTATCAGGATCTTCTTGGGATCAATACGCCGTACAGGTGTGATCTGAAGCTGAAGCCTAATTCAGGAGAAAGTGTCAGGCAGCTGGAGTATGCAAGCGTAATCGGGAGTTTGATGTATCTACTACTGCCACAAGGCCTGACATAGCTTTCGTCGTGGGAATGTTGAGTCGTTTCACGAGCAACCCAGGTGTTGAACACTGAAAAGCTGTGAAACGGGTTATGAGATATCTCAAGAAGACTCAAACATATGCACTGTACTACAGCGGAGATCCGCCGGTAGTGGAAGGCTTCAGTGATGCCAGCTGGTGCTCAGAGGTGGAGAGCAAGAGGTCCACAGGTGGATTCATTTTCACAATGGGTGGAGCTGCTATATCGTGGAAGTCGAAGAAGCAGACTATGCTCTCGCGGTCATCCATGGAATCTGAGTTCTTTGCACTTGATACCGCAGCCGAGAAAGCAGAATGGCTTCGGGAGCTCATGTATGATCTTCCAGTGGTTGGGACGCAAATACCGGCAATACCGATATACTGTGACAACCAGGCGACTGCGGCGGTGGCATCAAATGACCTCTTCAACGGGAAGAAGAGGGCTGTGCTGTTGAAGCACAGGGCAGTATACGATCTTATCAAGAGGGGTGTTATTGCAGTGATTGATGTTCGGAGTCCGGAGAACCTGGCGGATCCGTTCACCAAGGGCCTCAAGCGCCAGCTGGTCGATGACACAGCTTGTAAAATGGGTTTGAAGGCATTCTGATATTGTATTATTGTATTCCTACCGTAAAGTTTTATGCTAATAGTTCAAAGAGAAATCTGCTAGGCATCTAGCTTTTGGTTCAAGGGAGGACCACTAATCGGAAGAATATCAGGAACGGTGGGTACATGTTCTATTGGACATGGAGAGGTTACGGACCTACAACTACTGTTGTCTACTGTTGTTTTCTACGAAAAACAGATCCTGTGGGAAGGTTGGCTTAAATGCCTTAATGAGTTCTCAGGCATAGTGAATGCCTGGTGTGCTTTACAGGAAGCACGGTAGAACAACACTACAAGGAGTGAAACTTCATGCTACTGTGGGGTGACTCCACCATGAGGTTCCCAGGCATGGGGTAATGCCTCGGCTTTCCTAGCCAAGTCACAGCGGCGTAGCACCGCAAATAGGCAGTTAGCCTAATGCTGTATGTTAAAATAAAGAGGGGTGTAGTCAGCACTACAAAGAGGAGTTCCTCATGTTACAGTGGCACGACACCACGATGAGGTACCCGGTTAGGGATAAAGTCTCGGCCTTGCAAGCCATGTCGTTGCGGCGTAACACCGCAAGGGAGCCTAAGGCTTCATACTGGGTAGTTTGGCACTACAAAGAGGCGGTTGCCTCATGCTACAGTAGTATGACACTACGATGAGGTTTCCGGTACGGGGTAAGGCCTCGGCTTTAAGCCATGTCATAGCGACGTAGCACCGCAAGGGAAGCGCAAAGTGCTTCATGCCATGTCTCTTTATAATGAACTCACCTATAGTGTATGGACAAAGAGATATCAGGCCGTCTCTTGAGGGTAAACTTGTAGACGCTCAAAATTATACACTGAAACCAGGCTGGCACAGGCCCTTTAATGTGTAGCCAGAAGCACATATAACTACATTATGTGAGTGGGAAGAATTTCAGCTATGATGCAGAATTCAAGGCTTAATCCATTCTTGTATTATAGTCTGTTGTTTGAACCATGCGGGAAGATTCAAGTCGTCAGCGACATCTCTCCTAATGCATGATGGACAGTTACTGTGGGGAACACTTATACTCATATATAGAGATATGTGGGGGATTGTTGGGTTTTGGTCTTTTTCAAAGAGATTTTTAGTCCCACATCGGCTAGACCAAAGGACTTGTATCTCTATATATTAGCTTTGCTAGTTTAGAGATGCACATGTGGTGTGGAGGTGCACATGGGTGTGCCATGTGGGGTTATTTTTCTAATGGAAAAAAGGCTAAATCAACAATTGAAAGCATTCATGTTTTTTGCTCTAGGAAAATTTATTTCCATGGGAGCTAAGCCCCGTAGGGGCTTAGCGACTCGGACTCGGACTCGGACTCGGACTCGGATTCGGACTCGGACTCGGGCTCATGAGGCGTAATGTGGCGTTTTGTTGGCGCACTTTGCACTTAGCACGTCAGCATCGTCGCTAGGCGCATAGTGCGCTTTAGTTGCGCTCGTTGCGCGAGCCACTTGCGCTGCCACGTTGCGCGCCACAGGGTGCGCGCCAGGTTGCGCGCCAGGTTGCGCACAGGTTGTGCACAGGTTGCGCACATGTTGCGCCGGGTGCGCTGGCTGCGCGCGTGGGGCGCGTGGCGCAAGTGGCGCAAGGTGGCGCAGGTCGCGCAGGTTGCGCAGTGGCGCAGGTTGGCGCAAGTGGCTCAGTGCGCAGTATGCAAGGCGCGCAGGGTGCCAGAGTGGCGCAACTTGCTTCAGATCGTGCGTGTGCATGATCTGAGCGGTTACTGCACGTTCGGAGTGGTTATTACCACGTCCCGAATATTGTGCTAACCGGGCAGTTGCTACTCGGGCCTATATAAGGTCTCCTCTCTCTCACAGGCAAAAATATAGATACATAATACATTCACGAAAGTTTACAAGTGTTTCTTAACACAAGTAAACAGAGTCTGTGAGAGAGAAGGGAAGCTTTGCACCAACGTTGCTTTTGCACGGGAGTCCGTGTACGATCCGAGGAGTCATAAGAGCAGAAGTGTTCCAAAGTTCTCCGACGAACTTGCTGGTTCCTGTAAGTTATTCGTCTGGGGCGAATATAGCTTTGAGCAACGGTGATCATTTACCCCAGCAGGCCATCTTCCATCTTTCGCCTGTCATCTTCTTCGTTGCTGTGGAATACGAAATCTTTTTAGATTCTCGTATATCATATGCTGCTGTAGATTACGAAATTTTTTTAGATTCTCGTAATATCGTCTAACGAGATCTTTTTAGATCTACGTTATACTTGCGCAATCTTCCTAGAAGTGTTGCGTTGGAACATTGTTTTTACAATTGTTTCATTTTCTCAATTTTCCATCGAAAAATTGTGCCCCGGCACTAACAATTTTTTCATATGCTAAATTCCAAAAAAGCCTCTGATTTGCTTTATTTTTAATTATTTCCTAGTTTTATGGTTCCCCTATATTTTTAAAACTTGCTTTCTTGTCCGTGTTACTTTTTTGCTTCCATTTCCATTTCTATTTCCATGTCCTTTCCTGATGATCATGATTTGAACTAGCCTACTTGTATGTTTTTTTTATCCTAGCTACAAGAGCAAATTCAAGGTTGTTATCATTCCCATATTTCTTATGTTGTTTGATGTTTTTGGGGTAATATGCTTTCTGCTTGTACATGTATTCTTTTAATTGGAATAGGCTAATCCACGTACTGGCACCAACGCATCATAGTGCCACCAAAGTTTCATAGTTTTTACTTCTAGCTTTCTTGTGGAAGTTCTATTTGATTGAACTTTGCTAGGTGCTACACTTGTTCCCCGTGCCCATAACTGCTTTCCAGCTATGAAGCATGGGTACTTCAAAATTGATGTTGTGCGCGTAGCCGCATACCGCTACCTGGTACAGATATGCCATGGGTACGTATTTATTTTTTAAATTTGTAAATCTTGGTATGTGCCGGGTCAGGCGTGCCGTACCCATAATTCAGCTTGGGTATGGCTCCATACAGGCTGGATATACATATTAGTTAAAAAGAAAAGGCAATAATTTGGCCCAATAAGATAACCCGATCTCGGGCCTCTCTCTCTCTCTCTCTCTCTCTCTCTCTCTCTCTCTCTCTCGGTCTCTCCCATCTCTCACACTGGCGAATTCTCGCCTAAGTAGCACGGACACTCCACAAATTTGTATGCCGTATCGGTGTTGTGCACACATATCGGACACGTTACAAAAACTCCGAAATACACTAGGACGTACCAAAATATATGCCAAATTTGTGTTGATGTGTTTCAAATGTGTCGTGTAAAGTTTTGTAAATATTCAATTAATTGATATTAGTGCTTGAGTTCTGATCAGCCTATACCAAACTATAGTGGGTTTTTTTTGTGTGTAAAATTTTAGCTGATTTTTTTTTTTGCATATATACTAGCCATACCTGTAGCATGGTTTTTAGAAATTGATGCATCCCCGTGTACCCGGTACTCGTAACCGGTACCTATGCTTCATAAATTTCCTCTAAGTTATCAGTTCATACGACAGATATTTAAGATTTAGAGTACCCCATCTTATATGTTTATGCAAATGTGATCCCACCTCACCAAACAACGTCCTGAGTATATATATCCCTTCACCCTTTTTTAGGAATATCCTCTTAGTATCCTCTCTGTTCAGTGTACTTGTATAACTGTATCCGTGCCAAGTAGTTTGGTGGATTGAGAACGAAGGTTTAGGAAAATCAGCTTCCCTCCTCTTGAGACGATGTTACCAACTCAGTATCAAAATTGGTATGCTCTGCTCCTATCTAGTGAATGACAGGCTGAATGAAGATTGGCTTTCCCCTCCGAAGCCTGTCTTGACCTTGCTGAAATTAATATGGTTCATTTGCTAATTTGCTACATCTTTATCGAAGTAAAGAATGGTTGGTGAATAATGATTGGTACATTTGTTTACTTTTCATATTTTTGTTATTTAGTTACTTGTCTAATTGGAATCTCTAATTGCATTATTCGTAATTTATATTGCTTGGTGGATGATGACTTGGTTAGGTTAATGTTTTTTCAAATATAAATTATCCCGAAGCAGTAGTTCAGTTTTAGTTCTTATTAATTGCTAACATACCATCTTCATGGGTTTACCTGTTGGATATTCCATCTTCAATGAGTTACGTGATCAAGGCAGGTATGAGCTGAATCTCAACAGTTATTTCAGATCAAAGAATAATTAAAGAGATTCTAAATTAAGATATCAAAAACAAATCCTGTACTGATTAGGCTGTAATTAAAATCTTCTTTTTGACACCAAACAGGTAAGTACGTAACCAGGATTAAACCTGATTAGCTCCCAATCTAATATATATATATATATATATATATATATATATATATATATATATATATATTAGAACTTTAGTTATCACAAGCTACTAATAAACTGTCCAGGACTATCCCATCCGGCATCAGAAGTACCCATCAGTTGAAAGAAATATTACACGCCAAAATCCTGAATTGCAACTATTGATTTGAAAGAAACTAGTACCTGTTCGTTACATTTCTTATAATGATTGGAGTTAGATGCAGCTATTATTACATTTCTTATCAGATTATGTTCACTACATCTACCTGTCTCAAAGAATTAGATCAAGTGCTAGAAAATCCTTAAGCAGCCCACTACTACATCTTTAGTCTTTACAAGCATCTTCAGTATTAATTATTTAGCTCTTGTTGCAAATTCGAGCATATTGCTGCTTAATTTTGAGTGAAAAATCTATTGACGTGTCTTTGCTTGTAGATGATAAATTCCCAGCCAAACTTGAGCTATATTAGTAAATCATATCGTCTATTGTAGGAATGAGTTAGCAGATCCCAGTTTCAGTTTCCGCTATATATTTGATGAAGTTTCTACGTTTCTATGAGCTAATTGTCAATCCAATGAAGTCTATTCAATGGCAAACTTTGTCAAATCTTTTTTGGAAAATGCTAAGTCTACAACCAAATACTTACAACCTTCTTACAATCTCTCTCTCCCACCCCTTACGGATGGGTCCCACCTCCCTGCTACATGGGCTCCACCCGACCCCACCACTTCCCCCCTTCTCCATTCGAAGCTCAACACGTGGCGATTGTAAGCATTTGGTTGTAATAATAGTAAAGCCCTCTTTTTGTTTTGTTTTGAAAATGCTAAGTCTACTACCAAATTCTTACAACCTCTCTCCCACACCTTACATATGGGTCCCACCGGGTCTCACCTCTCCTCTCACCCCCTGCTACATGGGCTCCACCCAACCCCACCACCACTTCCCCCTCTCCTCCAATCGAAATGCGACATGTGGCGGTTGTATGGGGATTGTACACATTTGGTTGTAGGCATAGCAAAGCTCTTTTTTCCCATCTGTATGCTGTCAGCTTTTTACCTGTGTTGACAACCTTGTGCTTCCTTGGACAGAAATCGGACGAGACTCATAAAGGCTGATGCCGCGGACTCTCTTTCTGAATTGCATTATGGAGTACCTAGCTGTTTTCTTACATTAGATATACGAAGAATAAATGTTTATGATGTTTGGTTGAAACTAGTAATGATTGCACAGACCCAGATGATGCTGTTTTCTGTTTCATTTGATGTACTTAACTGAGTTAAACTCTCTTAAGACTCAGCTGGTAATAAATCTCACCAAGTTGACTCTAATGAACTACTACTAACATCTTGATTCGTTTCGTACCCTTGGAAATTTCTGATGGGCGCAAGTTAATAATTTTTTTGTTCAATTTCCATTCATCATTGATGTAATGTGCCGTAAGACACATATAATTTATCTTTTGAATGGATGTCCACGTATCCGTCGTAAGGCAAATCTTTTGATTGGACTCCTTGAAGTAAGTCTTCAACTTAGTCCTTTCATCGGTGTAAAGATGGAAACAATCTCGTGCAACGGTCCATCTTGATGGTACACCAAACATATGACATGCAATAGAAACAAAACGTTTGAAGCCCTCCCCCTCCACAAACCGAAAAGGAAGCTCGTCAACAATTAGCATGTAAGCTAATGCCTTCCTTACATCTTCTTGATTAAATTGCCAACTAGTGAGGGTTGACTTGTCCTTTCCAACGGATTGTAAATTCAATATTGATTGGGTAGAGCCTTTATGATTTGGGTTAAGGGGGCACATATGCCAATGATTCTTAACAGAAGTAGTCCCATTAATTACGGGGTGACAATAATATTATTTTTTGCAGAAATTACACTCCGCTTTTGGATTTCCATTTTCAAGGAACTCTTTGAAATCACTCCAATAAGGAACTCTTCTTTTACTAATACGTTTGCTTTTGACCTTGAGCTTAGAATTAGTTGTCGAATTGATAATGGGGTCATCTGTGTCATGGGAACTTTTTCCCGCCACAACCCCACCCTCATGCTCAATAGGTTCCACTTCATTCAACATCTAAAAATAAACATAACAAAATTGTATTACAACTCTAATTTACAAAGCAAATTTCAAAAATATTTAATGGAAGGAATTAAGAATACGCACATTGCATGAGTACGAAGTTAATGCCATGAACTTGACTCAACTTACGCAACAAATGACCTATTAAATTATTTGTTGAACAACATATAAGAATAAGATATAGTTTTAGTAAACCCCACCTTAATTTGTTGAACATTATATAAAAACAAGATATAGTTTTTATCTGTTCTTATCAGTTTTTTGCTGTTCTTATCATTTTTTTTAGGGATAATTTAGCAAATGCCCCCATTCTAAATGTTGAAATTAGCATATACCCCCACTATTTTATTTATCTAACAAATACCCCCATTTTTTATATAAAATAATAAAAATTTAAGATATACCCCCACTCTTTTACATAGGAGTGGGGGTATTTGCTAAATAAAATAAATAGTGGGGGTATATGCTAGTTTTAACATTTGGAATGGGGGTATTTGCTAAATTATCCCTTTTTTTTAGCTTTTTTGCAAAACCACATTTAATTGTAAAATACATAATCCCAACCCCAAAGCAAAGGAAGCATATTTTTATCAGTTCTAATTGACATTGTAATGAACAAAACTCCTAGCAAAGCAAGCATACAACACGTTTATATTTCAAATTTTTGGCCAACTAGCCATTAAGGTATTGTAGCATTTGTGCAAATTGGCACTGCAAGCGATCCTGCAAATTATAAACTGACATTTGAAAGTTGTAGTTTCAAAGATTACTTATAGCGATTGCTGGCCTGCTGCTATTATAAGAATAAATAAGGGCCAATAATCCAAAGATCCAAGCCACAAATAACTGCAAAACAGAAATGAAAAATAACGTTAGAAGAAATAGAAATCAGCAAATATTCAAAGTTCCAAGCTACAAATAACTCCAAGCCACAAATATTCAGCAACCAGCTGCTTAAGATGAATACTAAAGAATCAAAATATATAACCACCATAAAAATGAAGGCCTTGTAACTAAAATAGAAATCATACAACCAAGTGGACCAACCGCATCATACAACCAAGTGAACAACAATCTTTGCTCACACTATCAAATAAATTTTCCTGAATCATCCTGTCATCCACTTTGCTATTTTGTGAGCAAAAAACCATCAATCTCCATTTATGTACTAAATGGATCATTCGAATAACTCAATTTTTTTCAGATCCGAAACAAAATAACGATTGATTCCAACTTATTAACAAGAAACAATACTACAGAGAACAAAAAGAAACAATAGAACATAAATTAAAAGAAAAAATTACAACACAAAATTATATAACAAAAATGATAATTATGACAGTGATGAGACGATGGATCTGTACATTTAGAAACAATAGAACCAAAATTAAAAGAAAAAAACTTAAGAATACTTACAAAAATAGTTGTAGGAGCCGCCGAGTCGGTTAGTGTTCAGATCCGGAGAGAGATGGTGCAGTGAGACCGTGAGAGAGTGGGAGAGGCGGTGCGGTGAGATGAGATGGTGCGAGAGTGAGAGAGTCAGAGGTGGCCGGTGAGAGAGTGAGAAGAGGGGGAGCCGAGAGGAGGGTTTGGAGTCATGGATCTAGGGTTTTTTTAGATGAAGAGGAGACTCACGAGAAGAAGAGAGCACAGCTGCTGCTCTGCTTTAGAAATTAGAAGAGTAAAAGTAAGAAGTGAAATTATGAGAGGAGAGAGAAAAATATGATATATACCAAGGGTTAGGGTTAAGGGTATGTACGTAATTTAAAATCCCTATTCGGTTTTAAACCGAACCCGAACCCGAACCCAATAATCGAACCCGAACCCGAACCCGAAAACCGAATTATTGAATTTTTCAAACCGAATCCGACCCGAAATATTTTTAAACCCAATAGAGCTTTAAACATCCCCCCTGATCTGGAAATGTAAGATCTTAGATGTAGGTATCGCTGAATAGGTATCGGTATTGATTGTGCCATGAGCTTTTAATTTGCTTTTGCATATTAATGGAGGCATATATAGATGTGTGTTCAGATTCTGAAATGAAAAAGTTAAATATTGCTCGAAGCAAATTCGAATCCAGATAGGTTGCTACACAAGGCTAGATGCTAGAATAGAAGTTTGAGTTTAGCATAGTTTTTTTTTTTACTATTTGAGCATTAACTGGCTACTATGATTGCTGGGGAAAGTTATTGTGTGGTCCGGCTCACCACGTGGAGATGGTGAATGGTGAGTACGACCACTAATTTCTTAACACTTGACATAATATTTGGCATAAAAAAATTCCAAAAATTGTAAAAATATATATTTAATATATAGAAATTCACTTGACATATAATTAGAAAAAGTATATATTTTTTTCTTCAAAGCATTGAAAAATTGACCTAAAAAATAAGAGAAATGTAGTGATATAATGGATTATGCCAAGTGTCAAAAAATTAGTGGCCGGACTCACCATTCACCATTGTCACGTGGTGAGGCGGGACCATCCAATAATTTCTCGATTGGTGGAATATAAGTTCTCTCCCAGAAATTATAGCATAGCGGAACTGTATATGCAAACCCTCTAAATGTTTTTTATTTTACTTCTTTTTGCAGATTATTAAGAGGAAAGGTCTGCTCTCATAATCCGAACTCTTGCTTAAAAAATATTCAACAATTTCTTATCAAAGGGGCGGCCACTTGTCACTGTCATGTTTCTTGTTAGCAATTACACAAACCCGAAAAGATTCGAGACAAACAAAAAACGAGTATAAATTGACACAATTCGTCAGATGAAAATATTAAGATTTGAAACTTTACATGATTAAACATGTTATCTAATTTTGTTAATTAAACAGGTTGTCACTACGTTTTTTTTCTGCCAAATTTTTTAATAATTCACACGAAACACAGTATGAAATTTCACATACTTAAAATTCACACACTGATTCGAATCTTTCAAAAGTACGCAAGTATTATAAGTTTATGAAAGGTACAGGAAAAAAAATTGCTTATAATAGAGTTCCTTTTTCAGATGATTGTTAACCAGGTCCTGGCAATGCTCGCTCCTTAACGAAATTAGCTTTCTTTCATACATGCATAAAAATCATAAGTAAAATTACCAAAACTATATATTAATTCACTAATTAACCATGCATGGCATAACAAACGCAAAAAGAGTGGCAAATACAATCAAATCAGAATCTCAGCTCCCTATCAATGATGGAGAATGTATAAACATAAACACTCTTGTCGTAGTAATTACCTAGCTAGTAGAACTAGTAGGAGGAGGAGGAGGAGGAGTCGGCAGTGGCGGCGGCGGCGGCAGAGACGGACGAGGTTGAGGATTGGATGGCTGATTGCCTCTGAGTTTCTTGATCAACTTACGGTTGCATGCAGCTTTGTTCGGCAGTGAGGAACTCCTCTGCTTCATCGTGATGAGCACGTACGTACCCAGTAATAATGCAAGATCGGTCGGACTGCATGGCATCGATCGGACTGCATCGCATCTATATATAGACTGGGTAGGTACCAGGGAGCATGGACATTGGCTTTTGAGCAATGTTGTAAAAAAATCAACGGACGATCCGATCGGATTCCCGAAAATACTATTTTGTCGCCCGTGGGGCTGACACGCGCTGGCCCGTGCCCACGTAACGGACAACCATTGGCCCCTCTGCTAGCTTGGGCCCACCCAGACGGAGGGAGCCAATGGGCGTGCGCCACGTGGATACGGACCAGCCCCCCGGATGGACCAAATAGCAGTGTCGTTTTTTTCCTCTAGGTCGGTCCGTAATGCAACCCGGAGCTTAGTTTGGTTTGATTCAAATAGACAAGATATTTATATTTATTTTGGTTCTTAGTATGTTAGTTTGGTTTAATTTTACAACTATAAGATCTATCAAAACCAAACCAAGAATCAAATGGTCCAATTTTACATGATAAATTTTTTAAAAAAATTAAAATTGACCGGTTCAATTGTGAATCGGTTTGGCCAGTTCACTGGTGGAACTCTGATTTTGGCAAAAAAAAAAAAATTGACGTTTTTTTAAAAGACGAAGTTTTAGTGTTTTTCTGCATACATGGGTTGGATCCGGTCAAACCTTCCAATGTCTCTCAACAAAGAGAGAGTAGCCGACATACAACTACCACATCACCCTCACCAGAGAGAGAAGCCAGTTTAAGCCAACACCAAGGCAGAGAGAATAGTCAATGACTCAATATACCACAGCCAAATGAGAGCCCCGCCTCCTCTTGGTTGGTGCCGGGCCCGAGGGTGATGGGACTACTTCCTGAAAGTGGTTTCGTTCAGGCCGGCAGGAGGGCCCCTTATCTATTAATAGAGGGAACCAAAAAACGGGCTTTGTTTCCCTTTTTGAAAATGAAGAAAGAAGGATCGAAGTTTAGACCGCTCATTGTAGTTCTACCTATAGAAAAGATCATGAAAGAGGCGATCAGAATGGTACCCGAATCCATTTACGATCCCGAGTTTCCACTTTTCCGGGCCGGGATCGAGAAGTAGAAGTCATCAAAAAGAGATGTTTCTCTTCGCACCTCAGATCAAGAGGAAAGGTAGCTTGTCAAGCTGGCCTATATATTTCCAATTATAGCTTTCTTTTTACCGGATGTTCTTCTTTGTCAACGCTACTAAGGACCTCTAGGTTTGCTACTATATGAATGAAAGAACATGAGAAAGGGTTATCAAAAAAAAAAATGTTATGAAATAAAAGTCCACTACAGTACAGTCGAAGTCAGCGGCTGAGTTAGCCTAGCCTCGCCTACTTTTTGGAAGTAGGCGAGCGAGCGAGTTAGCGAAGAAGCTTAGGCGAGCGAAGTGAGGATAAGAGAGCGTCGGTGCGTAGCCTTCATTCTACTACGCTACGCTCACTTAGCTCGACCCGAGAGATTCAAGAAGAACAAAACGCGCTTGAAGCAATTGAAGAGCTCGGCCGGGCAGTTCAACTGAATCAAGAACTGAAACAGCCATCATGGGTGATTCCGCAACTGTCAATTCCAATGGAAATTTCTGGAGAAGGCGCCCGAAGGAAGGGTGTATACCTGCTGAATAGGAGGACGAAGAGGACTTCATGATCTATGGTATCGAAACATTTGACAATATCCGATTTGATGAGTCTTTCGACTGGGCCCAGTTCTGGACATCGAGAAAGAAGGTCAGAGTTTCTCTCCCCTTTCTAAATTCGTGCGAGTAGGACAAGAAAACCTTGGGAACATGGTAAACCAGAAATTCTTATGTTCGTGATTCTTCATCCACCGATGCAGAAAATGCTCCAGTTTTCCATTCTCATATGAGAAAGGAAAGTTTATTGGCAACAGGTCGGCGCGAAGTGATTCATCATGCTCAAAGATGAACCGATCGCTCGTTGGGGACGGTTTATAAATCATCAAATTCCCACAAATGGAATGAGAAGTGGGTCCATGTAAATGATCGAGACCTCGCAAACAACAACGCTCCTTACCTATATGGAGTTCGGGACCCAAAGACAATCGTTGAGTGAACTGTATCTTATTCGTATTAGTTGACCTAAGCCGCACCATTATTGCTGGGGTTGGGCTCGGCCTCCGAACCGTACGTGGGATGAGTTTCTGTCTCATACAGCTCGGGCCGAAGATCGGGAGAAGTTGAGGAGAGATGGGGAGACCCAGCTGCTGCCGGTCGGGACGGACAGGAAACGGGGCGGGGATAAGCTAAAGGTTAAATTACAATTTGATACTCTAAAATATCACTTTTTTTAACTTACTATCCTCCACTTTTGTAGGTACTAACTTGATATCGTGGAAAAAAAAAATTGGACTAAATTGTTCCTTATTTTCTTCCCCCAACTCTCCCCTCTCTCTCTCTCTGTCTGTGGGTGGCAGCGGACGGCGGACGCGAGAGCAGGTGGCGGGCACGGAAACGCTCAGGGGTGCGGCGAGCGAGGCAGGGCTCGACGGCGCTCGGGGGAGGGGAGAAGGGGGGGGGGGGGGGGGGGGGGACGGGATAGCCACCGGGGAGGGGAGGGGTGGGGAAAGTACCCGGGGGGGGGGGGTAGTTTAGGAATAATTTTTTTTTGTATCAAGTTAGAAATATAAGTTGAGATAGGGTATTAAGTTAGTACCTATAAAAGTTGAGAGTATCAAGTTGAAAAACAGTGATAGTTGATGGTATCAAGTTGTAATTTAGTCTAAAATAAATAAGAAGAATGAGAGATCTTCTATCCGGTACTTCTTTTTTTTGGAATATTTTGACTTTCACCTCACTCGTTAATATGAATTTGTACTTACATTTCACATTTTTATTTTATTAGACTTTTATTCCATTTTTTGTCACGGAAAATATTTATTTTGTCACGAAACAAAATAAATATTTTTCGTGACAAAAAATAAAATAAAAATCTAATAAAATAAAAATATGAGATGTAAGTACAAATTTATATTAATAAGTTAGATGAAAGTCAAAATTTTCTTTCTTTCTTTTTTATCATGGGAGCACTTCTTCCTCTTTGGCCACTTCTGTCTCAATTTTGTCCTTTATAAATAATTATTAGTTACAATAATCATGAGATTATTTTAAAAAAATCAAAAAATTTATACATAACAAATTTGAACAAAATATTTGGAAGGGTAAATCTGTTCACCTTCTTCTCTTCCACTCGGTCCTTATGTTTGTTTTGTCCTGTGTTCAATCTTTCAAACCAATTGCGCCTTTGCCCATATAATAATGATATTTTAGCATCGATGAAAACACAAGACAGTGGAAAATTTTAACAGCCACAATTCTCGAGGCATACATTTATAACATTAGTAATAATTTTAGTTTATTTCAGACTTAACTTAAATATCATAAAAAAATTTAACATAATAAATGTTGCGACGGTATCATCATGTTCATATTTTATCATATTTATACCTTATCTCTAATAAAAAAATGAAAACATGACAATTTTTTACTAGACATACTCTTTATAATTTATGCATAAATTTGAACAATAAGAGTCTTTGATATTCTCTTTCACCATTAACAGAGGATCTGCAAGTTGGCAGAACTCATCGGTGGTGTAGAGGTTCGAACGGTTAGGAAAGTGCCGGAGGCATGACTTGACGTTGCTGATGTAGCTTATCCTTCAGTTGTCGTTGTAGTTCGATGACGATGGCGCGATCTCGATTGTGATGGGGGTTCTCGGTCGAAGATGAAACATAGAAGATGAGAGAATGTGAGTGATGGAGAAAGAGATTAAGGAGGGGTGCTCGTACGGAAAGATGATGTGGGGGGTTGCTCTCGATAGCCAATTTCAGGGGAATAAACTGTTTGTAGTATACCTTACAATATACATGGGATATCGAAGACAAAGGAGAGCTAAGAGTCAGCTTGGATTGAGAGTTAAGAGAGTCATGTGATGAAAAACAAAATCATGCTTGGTTTGAAGGTAGAAGATTAGGAGCGTAGTTATAGAAGGTTAAGCGATGAATTGTTTAACCCTCTTTTATCTTTTGGGTATTGACGAATTTGTTTAAAAAGTCATAAATAACTCTTATTTGTACTATAAAATATCATAACTTATACCTCCATTATCTATTGCTTTAAGCATGCTCGTCGTATCTTTCTCATTTGCGTAGATATTTCAACATGCTCTAATTAACCCAATCAAATTTAATTTTATGGCAAATATAATAAGAATATTTTAATAACTATTATATTTTTATTAATCATTTATTAAACAACCCCACTTAACTTTTTTTTTTAATTGAATTTAAGTGTCAATCATCGGAAAACCAGGGGCGGCCCTGACCCAGGGCAGGCCGGACGACGGCCCAGGGTCCCCTGATGAAAGGGAGCACCAACATGAAACTATATACAATAGAACTAGTATGTATCATGTGTCATTTTTTAACAAAAAGCATTGTGGTGTAGTGGTTATAGTGCTAGACTTATATTTAGGGGGTCCTTGGTTCAAATCTTGACTACAATAAAAAAAATTTATTTAAACTTTTTTTACATTATATATGGGGGTCTTTTTTGGAAGTTTCGCCTTGGGCCCAATTAGCTCAGGGCCGGCCCTGCGGAAAACAATGCCAGAGGGTAGAGATCGAGGTTTGGTGTTTGTGGAATAATATGTAGAGAATACAATTTTTTTTGTTCATGAATTTGCCTCTCTCTTTTGACTTTTCTTCTACTAACACAAGCATGAACAGTTGACGATCCCAAGACATGTGAAAAAAATATAAAAAATATATTAATTTTACATAATTTTATAAAAAGTATTTATGAGATTAATTTGGATGTTTGATTGTCATTATTTTCTATAAAAAATAGTTACTTTTCGTAAAAATTGGTCTAGCAAAATACTTTTATAGAAAAAAGTTTATGAAATTAATTTGGATGTTTGATTGTCGTTATTTTCTATGAAAAATATCTACTTTTCATGAAAATTGGTCTATGAGCTGGGTTAAATTTATTTCCACCGTTTTGGAGGAAATATAGAAAATGTTAGATTTTTTCGAAAATAACTCTGCAAAATATGTTGTATTGTGTCTCGTTTTCGGTTGAGCACTCAAAAAGGGGTGATAATTGAGTTGATAATTTAGTTCCACATCAGGTGGACGATAGGATCATGAGGTGTAGATAATTTAAATTGGTTTAGATCTTACATGAGAATTTTTTTTTAAGACATATGGGTCCAATTCAATAGCCAGGACCAACTTCAGTTCGAGACAGATGGTACTGTAGTTCATGGAGCACGGGATGGGCACTCTTCTGAATTCTGAAGGTGGAGTTACGAGACATCGTCTCATTGTCTCATATATGTCCAAAAGAAATATATACTCTAACCGAACTTAATTAATTAGAATATGTAAACCAAACCATAATTTCCATAACACACTAAATATGACAAAGAAATCATGGCTCCATTTGTCCAACTATATAGGGAGAAAATATAAGATTTCTTTCGCTTATATGGCTCATGTTCAATTTGGGGGTGCTACAAGTGATGTCCAGTGATCGAAGAAGTCCGGAAGAAATCGAAACAGTTATATAGGGTCTAAAGAGACGACCGGAGGGTAAAGCAGCATGTTTCTTGTATGCCTCCATCTGTATGTCCTCGTCCTCGTCCTCGTCCTCGTCCTCGTCCTGCTTCGACAAACATGATCCGGTTTGCTACTATTTTAAATATTAGTGCTCATATAACTCAATCAGTATAAGTAAAGAAGTGTTTGAGGTCTAGTGGTCCCTTTTTTTTTATATATATAAAAAAAGGGTACTATTTTAATTTTTGTCGTGGACATCAAAAAGTTCAGGTCCAGTCCTGCTTATCTGTACTAGACATTGCGCAAAACTTATCTTGGGGTGGATGATGATGGCGACGAACATGCTTGCCAGGGCGGATCCACCAAAAAGAATTTTTTTTTTTTCACATAATTTTTTTATTTTCGATTTTTTTTTCAGGAGTTAGTTTATACCTACTCCACCCGAATCAACTCTAGTCCATCCCGATTTATATTTCTATATCCGCCCTTAGATGCTTGCTGCCATCAAATTATATAGGTTTTTAACCAAAGCTTTAACCCTCTTTAGAACATACTGTTGGTGTTTTTGCCTTTGGACTAGAAAAGATTGTCCCACATCGGCTACACCAAATGGTGAGTATCTCAATATAATGCATTGCTTGTGTTGAGGTGTGCACATGAGGTGTAGTGGGGCACAAGTTTGTGCCATGTGGAAGTATTTTTCTAGAAGGAAAAAGGATTCCAACAAGGATGCAAGTTAATTTTTGTTGTGCGGACTCGGACTCGGACACGGACTCCAGGATGTCTCGTGCATGCACGGGAGTGTTCGGAGGGTAGGCGTGGACTGGCACACTTCTATGCTGATTGTGGGATGATCTAAAATATCAAACTCTATTTTTGAGTATTGGTATTTTAGTCCCACATCGGATAGGAGAAGAGGTGAAGTCTCAACTCCACTCTATAAATAGAGCCCCTTGGCCTCCTTTGAAAGATGCACCAAGAAGAGAGTAAAGGGAGTCCGTAAAGTCCAGGAAGTCCGTTCAAGTCTCAAATATTGACTTACGAGCGTTCCAGAAGTTCTTTGTGAACTTGCTGGTTCCTGGAAGCTGTTCGTGCTCGTGTGGGGCGAATAAAGCTTTGAGCAACGGTGGTTCATTCACCCCAGTATCTCATTCTCGCCTGTCATCGCTGCTGTTGCTTTTTACAGTAACTTCTTTTTAGAAGCTCTACTGCCGATAGTCGCTTGCACAAAAGTCTCTTTAGAATTTTTGTGTATTACGTAGAATCTTTTTAGATCCTCGTAATTCAGAATCCTCCAGGATCTCTGTTGTACATCTTCTTTAAGGTGTTGCATGTGAAACGTTGTCTTTACAATTGTTTCTGTTTCAGAATTTTCCATCGAAAATTGTGCCTCGGCACTAACACATACTCCCAGTAAATAGCATTAACACTTCATTTAGTACATAAATTCCTCCCAATGAATCTCTTAAAATTTACTTGGCAGTTAGGCATGGGTAGAATGGAAGGGAAAGGAATTCATTGACATTTCCTTTCCTTTGGAAAATTATAATTTCCTTTGATTTTCTTTTTCGGTATTTGGAAATGTCAAAGAATTTGAAAAGGAAAGTGAATACTTCAATGTGGAAAAGTAATTCCTTACTTGGATGGATGGAATCAATTTTTTTTCTAATTTTCCTTCCACTGAGAATCACTTTTATTTCTTCCTCAATTCCTTCGGTACCCAAACATATGAAAGTAATCACTTTCCTTTTCCAATCCGATGATTCCGCGAACCAAACGAGACATTAGGATTTGTTGCCTGTACTTTCTGTGTGTGTGTTCATAGGTAAAACTTGAGTCAGTGACCATACCTGGTTAATCTAACTATTTTTATATTACTATATAGTAAGAAAAATTAATGTTTCATCGTAATTTTTTTTCCCAAAATTATAATATTTTTGTTTACTAATTTAAATTATTCCTTAAATTTAACATGGATAATTAGGAATTACATACAGAAAAATATTAGGGGTCGTTGTTTGCTTCTCAAATAGTAAAAAATAAGAAATTTTGTTCTTTTAAAATTGTAAAAAAATATATATAAATTATTGTTTATTCTTTTGAAGTAATATAAAATACTTGTGTAAAACAACTGCATGTATACTAAAAACCGTGATTCAAATAATTTTAAAGCAAATCACACTGTTTGGCGGTCAGAACAGTCCCTAATAACAAAAAATATTACCAAAACGAAAATGCTTTGTTGTCCGCAGACATGGACCTAGTCCTGGTCCGTAGGCCACTAGGCCACGTGGTGCCACCCCCTTGTCCCCCGCTAACTTCCGGACCCACCCGCTCCTCTCCGGTTAGAAGGCGACACGTGACCTGTGGGCCAGGACTGCGGTCCAAACTCGTGCACGGACAACGTAGCACCGTTCCGAAAATTGTTTGTATGTTTTTTTTTTTTCTTCCTTTTGTTTTCTAGGAGGTCCGTTGATTGTGGTTTTAGTTTCCTAGACCGTTGCCTACTCTTCCTCTCTTTCGTTCTTCTATTCCCCACCCTTCCTTCCTGCAAAATCAAACAAAGGAGAAAATATTATTTCTGTAGAAGTCACAAAAGAAAATAGGAAGAGTGAACAACAATGGCAACTACTACGGAACCAACACAAGGAGGAGATGCATTCCCGGCGGTGAATGCCGCCAGAGAATTGAACCTAGGCGTGCCCGAACAGTTCCCCGTCGACCCCGTCGCGTCCGAGATTGCAACCGCGAAAGAGCTCAAGGTACTATAGAATGCCAGAGGGACACCAATATCTTGACGATGTGACAAACTATGTACTGATTAGTGCGGGACTACCGCGTTAATATTATCAACACATAGACTGCCACATCGTGTGTGATCAGCACAACAAAATATAGTCAGATTTTGGTGTTCCGTTAGCATTATTGTAATCTAAATGTTTGTTTGTTTTCTCCGAACACACGTTGTTCCCAAAAAAATACCCTCACATTTGCAACTAAATATCCTGGAACACTCGCTCATTTGCAAGTTAGGCTGTGTTTGATTGACCATTTTTTTTTCCATAAAAAATATTTCCATCACAAGTTTTCCACCAATTGTAGTGTTTGATAACATATATTTTTCATGGATTTATTTTCCAAAAATCTATCATTTTTCATATTTTTTTTCCCAAAATGATGGAAAATAAAATTTGCCCACCCCATAGTAAAATATCAATTTGCATGAAAAAACACTATTTTCCATAGAAAATAACGACAATCAAACACTCAAATTAATTTCGTAAAATTTTTTTTTTTCATGAAATTTTTTTCCTAGTAAAATAATTCCGTAGAATTAAATTATTTTGCAAGTATTTTTCACCTTATAATCAAACGCACCCTTAATATCGGGCAACTTTGTTTGGTTTTGTACAACAGCGCTTCTTCCCAGACCGCCAAGGAAACCGTCACGTGAACCAACGCCACATGTCGGTTTTCCATTGGCCGGAGTTAGCAGGGGAAGGGGGGGCAGAGTGTATTTTTTTTGTTTTTTTTCCGTCCAATAACATATTGACACGTGTCCATCGGTTTGTTTTTTCGTTCTAAACTTTGGGACAGGCAAGACTTTCTGTTTGTACAATTGTCCTGAAACCCAAGGAAACAGAATCAATCGTATAGGATTGAAGCCCTGGTCTGCTTTTAGAGCAAAATGTAGTATGCAATTTACTGCTACAAATATGTCAAAGGCTGAGTGATTGATTTTATGAGAGAATTTATATTCTTTTATGATGCTCTATAATATAAACCACATTCATAAACACGTTACCTGTGCCTTCAGATCATCAACATGGTACTATAGAGCATATTTTTCATGTCTCCAATGTATATGTATATGTATATGTTAATTCTTAGAGCATCAATCAATAGTAGATGGAGCCCAAAAAAAAAAAAAAAAAACACGGGATCCAAATTTCTAGTAAAAATAAATAAATGTATAATGGATTGGACCTCTACGAGAATACTAAAAACTACGGAATGTAATCAAATGTATTTTTTTTTTTAATTTTTTCCATTCGATTACATTGCGATTATAATTACATTATTACATTGAACCAAACGGGATCTAAATCTTGATGTTTCCTTTTCTTTGTTGCTCATTTGTTTCAAACAAACTTAATTTTGAATATATTTTTTTTAATGAAAGGAGGAGACCGAGGCAAGGACGAGGGCGAAGGCGGCGGCGGCCAAGGCGGAGGCCGATCAGTGCTGCAGCACTCTGAAGTCGGCTCTTGTAGTTTCCGGCGTGGTTGCTGTTGCAATTGGTGTTGCATTTATTGTCACGAGGAAGATGAAGAACACATAGAACAAATAAATTGTCGATCGATAGCTTCTTGTTGAGAAGTAGTGGTTAAGCTTTGTTTGCTTTTAGATTCATATTTTTGTTGTTGTCATTACTTTTTTTTTTTTTTTGGTAATGTGCTTGTATCTGAATAAAATAATATGAGTCAGGAGATCTACAGCTTGTCTTAGGTTTTTTTGTTGTCATTACACAAGTTTTGTTTCTTCTCGAAATAAAAGAGAAATAACAAACATAATAACCACCGACAAAATGTGATTTTTATGTTGTGTCCGCGATGTGTCTAATCCTCCAGACCTCCGTTTGACACGAAATCACCACCTCTACACAAGTCCGACAACATGTTAACAGCCCTAGCAACAGTCTGCAACTTCCAGCGATAGCCACGGTCTCCATAAAATCATGATTCATCTTTGTCGTTCCGTTCGTGTTTAGATTATCTTACATTATTGAGAGGGGTGTTATTTTTTCTCGATTTGCATGCCGGCAGCTTTTCGACATCCAAGCCTTGAGGGAATGATCGATTTATTAAATTCAAGATTAATGGCATTTAATAGTTTAGAATAATTTTGATAACTTATTTAGTAAGTAATCTAAATAAGTAATTTAACATATTTTGTTGATGTGTAACTTATATTACTTTGTAAAAAAATATACATAACTTAGTCTACAAGTATCATAAAATCGATAATTGATATTGACAAGAAACCCTATTTTTTTTCTAATCCACCTTGCTTAATTAATAAGTAATCCTAATTTGTTATTTGTGTATGTGAAATTTGGACATGATCTTGCAAGGAGGGATTTTACGGATTCGATATGATACTTGTTGTTTGCGAAGACGTGGATAGTCCGTGATGACTCATGATTAAAATTCTTATTGTTTAGCCTCAATTTGCATGCAATATATAACACTGCAATTATAGTTATTTTTCTTCTTATTTTTGCCATGTAATTCATATTTAGTTAGTATCATCCCCTATCATCATTGTTGTGTTGATTTGATCCATGATCTCACACACATAGAGCAAGTGATTATAGTGTTTCTACATTGATATCATTGACGTATTTTTAATATTGATTCTCGTGATCTAATAGTGAGTTTGGGGGGGGGGGGGGGACAATTGGTAAGCATGTGGACTATGACCCATTAAGACCCCATGTTTATGTGAGATATTTTTACCATTCTCGTAGCCAGCCCATCCATGTGTTCGAAATTTGTGATCTAGAGATGGACAATTAGTTAGTTTTTCTTTCAATATATTTGTTTATATTATAGTTTCATATTATTCTATAGTCGTATAAATATGTTGATATGCTACTTATACTATTAATATTGTTTACATTATTCATTCATTATATGCATACGTACATAGTTTATATGTTTGAGTTTTCGTTGATACTTATACTTTGCTCCAATCATGTTTGGATAACCATAATCATGAAAGCTTTAGAGGACGATCTTTGTCTCAATGGTGCATACGAAGTTGAGGAATACTAGTATAGATATAGCCGTATAGATTTTGGAGATATATATATATATATATATATATATATATATATATATATATATATATATATATATTTTTTTTTTTTTTTTTTTTTTTTTTTTTATTTTTTTTTTTCTTGAAGTGATTATTCGTGCAATGTTGGGCTGTGACAGATCATTCTTAATCAAACCCGGCCCAAACTAATTTATGGTAGGGGTATATTCGACATTTGCTTCACAGCCCTTAGGGTTTCTGACTCCCCCATTATAAAGAGTAGATATTGAGATCGATGCTTCGACTTTGAAGCCGACGGAGAATCGAGAGAGCTCAAATTCCTTCATCTCCTTCAATTTTCTGGTAAGAGAATTTAGGGTCTTGCTCTATATTCTTCTTGAAATTTAGGGTTTCATCTTATATATTCGACTAAATTTTTCCGATTTGGTACTAGAAATGGCTTCAGTCCCCGGCGATTTGATCTGGCAGATCGTGAAGAAGAACAACTCCTTCCTGGTGAAGCAGTTCGGGAACAGCACCGCCAAGGTCCAGTTCAGCAAGGAGCCCAACAACCTCTTCAACGTCAACTCCTTCAAGTACTCTGGTAATTCCAAAGATCGAATCTTTTCTTCACTTGCTCTGATGGGTCACGAAGAATTGGAAATTTAGGGCTAAAAAGATCGAATCTTTCCTTTATTCGTGTCGATGGATCGTGAATTTTTGTGGCTTGTTCGGAATGTAGGGTTGGCGAACAAGAAGACCGTCAGCATCCAGTCCGGTGGCAAGGACATGTCGGTTGTCGTCGCGACGACGAAGACCAAGAAGCAGAGGAAGCCTGCTAGCCTCTACCACAAGTCAGTCATGAAGAAGGAGTTCAGCAAGATGGCAAAGGCTCTCACTAACCAGGTATTAATGTGGTTTTTATTGCGTTAATGGTATGTTCCAGTGATTATAATTTTCCCAGCTCATGCAGGTTTTTAACTTTTTTTTTTATACAAATGATGATGTTTAAAATATAACCCACATTTTGTTGATATTGATCACTGATTGGTACTTCTTATCTCTCTTATTATTTGTAAAGCTCGAAATTTAGTTTTGTTATACAAGCCTGGACACTACTAAGTGGTTGCTGTGTCCCCGTTTGTGTCGGCTACGTTGGATTGTATTATTTCACTTGACACACTCCAGAATATGCCAGGACACACCACAAATTGTTTTTTTTATCCTTGCCTGTCTCTGTGTTTATGCAACGTGGGTCAGATAATAGGTTCATTTAGAATTCAAACCCCATGCTGTGTCCCCGTTTGCGGTGTCAACGTTGGTCTTGCTGTTTATTTGACGTCCATGAATTCATACGTATCATGGTATCCGGTGAACTCAAATTGAATTCATGTACCTTTACAGATGCTAAGAATTAGCTTTCCCAATATCGAATGTAGATATACCTTGCCACATGACGCAATTTTTTATCCTCGTTTACGGACTTGGATATTGTTGTGCCCCAAAATTTGTTAGTGAAAATTCAATTTTGAATTCATGTGACTCAATTGGTTGTGCATTTACAAAAACAATGCATTTATCCCCAAATTTTAGAGCTGGCTGGTTGAGTCCATTTCATTCGTTCAGCTCTGTTAAGGGCCATGCCAACACTAACAAAAACTTGATCCTTTACAACTTAAACTGAAGTTCATTAGGCTTGCCTGAGTCCTAGTGGTTCCTTTGATTTAAAATGACGTTCATTTTGGCCTTTTGAGCTTTGTTATATATCAAAATTCAGCTTCATATTCTTTTTGGATTTTGGAAATCATCGACCTTAGTTATGAGATGTGCTAGCATGTAAGGGGACTAATCTGGATAATTGTGTCTTCGTCAGTTCGTTGAAATATTCTTTTTACTATTGGCTTTTGAGCTTTTGTTGTCTATTGTCTTACTTCAAGTTCTTTTTAGGTTTTGGAAATATTTGACCTTATTATTATTTTGTTGATAATCATCTCTTTGAGACCAATCTGGGTGATAACTCAACTCTGCTGTGATGATATGCTAACATGTAAGGGGGCCAATCTGGATAATTGTGTCCCCGGTGAAATATTCTTGTTACGCTTGGCTTCTGAGCTTTGTTGTTGTCTATCATATTTAAGTTCTTTTTAGATTTTGGAAATTTTTGACCTTGTTGATTATTTTGTTGATCGTCACAATCTCTTTTGAGAATTTTGATAACTATGCTGTGATGAGATCCTAATATGTAAGGAGACCAATCTGGATAGTTGTGACTCCAGTGAAATATTCTTGTTACGCTTGGCTTCTGAGCTCTGTTATCTATCATCTTATGTTAAATTTGTTTTTTCTTCTTTCTCTAGGAACTAATGTATGTTTCTCACAATTAGCATTGTGCTTTCTGTTGATCACTGGATGTATGAAGTGTTTTATGATTTGCAATCATTATTTTCCTAGCCTGACTATGTTCTTTATCTGCTAACATGGCCTCTTGAGTATGTTATGTTTTCAGTGAAAATTTTGTGTAAGTTTGACATCTGAGCCTCATGTCAATCACATCAGGAGCATTGCTCTGTTTTAGGAATGTAAGCAGGTTGTATTCGGGTCGTAGGTCGCCTTTACCCACTGGATATATGAAGTGTTTTATTCTTCAATCATTCTTTTTCTAGCCTGACTTCTTTATTTACTCTGCTAATATGACCTTTGAAGTGTGTTGTTTTCAGTGAAATTTTATTTAAGTTTGGCTTCTGAGCCTTATGTCAATCACATCAGAAGCATTCATCTGTTTTAGTAATATAAGCAGGGTCGTAATTGTGTCGGAGACCTGTACCCAAAATATTTTTCTCCAATATCAGCCATAATAGTGGCTCCTCAACCTCCATTAGGACTCCACATGTCCTCCGCCTCTATCTGCATCTTCACATCTACCTCTGCCTCTCAAAAATATAAGTTACGGATGAGTCTTATATAAAATGTTACCATTACTATTTGAAAATCCAAAGGGGTTGGTATGGAGTCAGGTGGGTCTGATGTGGCCTCCAGCTCCAACTATGACTTGGCTTTTGGAGCTTACTGCTGTATCTGCCACCTTTTCTTCTCAAGATCTGTCCAAATTGGGTCTTGCTGGTTGGAGCTGTCAGATCCAACTCCAGTTATCCCTACTCCTTGAAATTATTTATGTCTTTTGATTATATAGTTTTGAGGAAGCAATATCATTTTGACAGCATTACGTGATAAAATGCTATGAAAAGCTAGATGTCTGGATGATGATTTTCATTTATCAAGCTTTTATAGATGCAATTTCTGTTTATCATTTATGCTTGGATTGAATTGCGGCACAAGTCCTCACTTTTTCCTGATTCAGTGGCGCCCTAATTTTATAGATCATGAAAAAGCCTCCTGAATTCAGTTTTTGCTTTTTCTCAGGTTTGATGAACATTTTTGTGACTATTTACTAAAATTATTTGACTCATTTATTGCAGGTGACTGATAACCACTATAGGCCAGATCTGACAAAGGCAGCTCTTGCAAGGCTCAGCGCAGTGCATAGGAGCCTCAAGGTTGCCAAGTCTGGTGCCAAGAAGAGGAACAGGCAGGCCGTTAGGAAATGAAATAGTGAACGTTGGTTTGATTATGGAAGGCCTTTGTAGTCGCAGACTTGGTATAACAGCTGAATGTTAAGACTTTCGTTTTCGTTAATCTTGTTTCCAATTCGATTGGGTTCTCTGGAACCAATATATTGGTAGATTTTTG
This sequence comes from Iris pallida, assembly GCA_029216955.1. Taxonomy (NCBI): domain Eukaryota; kingdom Viridiplantae; phylum Streptophyta; class Magnoliopsida; order Asparagales; family Iridaceae; genus Iris; species Iris pallida. The sequence continues at coordinate 3,151,890 of JANAVB010031819.1, read as the reverse complement.
TGTCAATTGATATCTTTATCATAAAACATTGTTCTAGATGATATGCGTTTTAGTTTTCTGCTCGTGTCTCAATATAGAGAAGTCAATTGAATGGTGTCTATTCCCTTCCATTAATCCAGTTCACAACCAAATATGCTTTGTTTAGCTGTAACCTATTTGTCAAAAGCCCATTGCAGATATGGATGTCAGAAACTGTGAAAGCTATAGCTTGTTTTCTTTGTTTTGTTTTTTTCCGGTATATGGTTCTTAGGGATTAAATGTGTGGGTTGGGGTATGAGCCCACACAGCTTCTTGATTGCGACTAACATGCCTATCAGTTGGTTTTTAGGAAATGAGCAGGTCCGTTTGTTTTCAAACCAAGCTGCAGAAAATACAATGGACAACATGTAATAATTCAGGGACATCGTGCAGAAAGATTAGCCAAACATTTAATATCGTTTGATCAGTTACTTTAGTATGTAGCGTTTGCTCGTTGTAGACTGCTGTGATCAATAAAAGCATGGTTGTTGCTGATATATTATGTTCTATACTCAAAGGATGGCCAATGCTGGTTGCTCAGTCTTGTCCGACACTTGTGTCCCCGTTGCCCCTATCTTTATTTTTTTCCTGAACTTCGTATGGGGGACGTTTGGACACTTGTGTGTCCTTTGCCCTCATCTTGATTGTTTTCTGGACTTTGTATGAGGGTAGGTTTAGCCGAGAGGAGAGGCAGATTGACTTCAACTATTATCTTGTCTATTAAAACTATGAAACTTCACTGGATCATTCTAGTGAGGCTGGTGTGCCTTTTGTTGATGGTTGGACAAAACCAGCGTTGACACCTCACACCCAGCCCCTTTTTATCCTGTACGCCTATATTTTTTTTTTTTTCCGTCTTGTCTTCATCTCATATATGATACAAGGAGTTGACTAATATTGTAGTAATATAGGCTAAATTATAACTTGATACCCTCAACTATTCAAGTTTTTCAACTTGATACCCTCAACTTCGATAGATATCAACTTGATATCCTAAATTTCAAAAATGACGAAATTATTCCTACTCTCTCCTCCCCTCCCCTCCCCCCCCCCAACGGCTGCCACCACTCTTGCCGTCTCCCACCCCGCGGGTGTACCACCCTTGCACCCCCTCTCCGCGACGCGTCCCTAAACTCGCCCCCCTCCCCCCCCCCCCCCCCCCCCCCCCCCCCCTCTCTCCTCTCCGTTGCACGCGGGCCGCCGTTGCGGGCGGAGAGAGGAGGGGGACACGTGGAAAGTGGGACGCGGGGGTGGTGCAGCTACGACACTGGGGCGCGTAGGGGGGAGGGGTGGGGGGAGTGCAGCCGCAGGGGTGGGGTGTAGTCGGCAAGGTGGGGGGGGGGGGGGGGGGGGGAGGGGGGGGGGGGGGACAGCCTGTGGGGGGGAGGAAGGCAGGAAAGAGTAGGAGTAATTTCGTCATTTTTGAAATTTAGTGTATCAAGTTGATATCTATCCAAATTAAGGATATCAAGTTGGAAAACTCGAATAGTTGAGAGTATCAAGTTGGTATATATCAAAGTTGAGAGTATCAAGTTGAAAAGCTCGAATAGTTGAAGGTATCAAGTTATGATTTAGCCAATAAATATATTTTGAAACGAGATTATATGATCAATATTTGAGTTGAGGTCGAACACCTTGATTTTTTTAGCAAGGTCCTCCTTGGTAGTTTAGTCATTTTTTTCATGCATCATTTTGAGACCTCACTTCTTGATGCTAGGCGTTAGGTCCAGGTTTTGAAGTGCATGAATTCCAAATTCCAGTTTGGTACCTTAAATCATATCATGTTATTTCTATCTTCTTGCTAAACACAATTCCTTTTGGCTTTGTTTCACCAGTACTCTATACACCTGATAGTATCTATTCATACATTTACTACATTAGCAATCCAAAGTAACTAATATACTCCACAGGTTTCTCTTCTACAGGTGTCATCCCATTCTCACAGGTCTCTGAATCATAATTTCCTACAACATATAGGCAACTTTTGAAGACATAACAAAACAAAATTTCTCCATTCTGTAACAAAATTCCCACACTCTCTCCTAAGATGTAAAAAAACAAGAACAAAGGGAAGGCATCAGCTTTTATATGTTAGGCAACCACCTCCATACAAGTACCGCCTACCCATGTTTTACAAGATGTATACTCTGGCCCTATTGATTCGGCTCGACTGGTGGGCTCTAATGGTTCCCTGGCTTTGCCATACTCTCTCTTATTTTAGGTACTCTGCTACATCTCTGGTAATCTCTTCTAGGAAAGAAACAAACCCCATGACGCTACTAATGCCCCTACCATCAACATCCTGCTCCTCGATGAGGTAGTTGTCAAACGCAGAAGCATCATCTTGGCCTCCCCGGATAAATGTAAGTTTTGGTGTGATACTCCTCTCCTGCTTCAATCTATTGATCGTTGACCTCAGTAAACCTGCACATCATCCCGGGACGAGCACGATAAGTTCTTAAATAAAGAACACTTATGCTGAAAGGTTGCACGAGATATAAGCACAATATCAGTTTAAGGACTACTTACAATCATGTGGAGGAGGAAAGGGAAGAGATGGATCAGCCGTCGAAGAATAATACACTATGAGGTTTGTGAAGGCATCAAGGAAAAAGATTGGGCTCCCACTGGTTATGAGAGCAGCACGGCTCAACGAGTGGCGTGGGTATGCTTGTTTGTCAGGTGTCGCATACGAAGTCAGGACAGGGTAAATAGCCTGGTTAAGGGAAGTGGGCTCCAGTGCACTGCATAAATCGGATCCCAATTAACAACATTGAAATATTGCAAACAGGACGAAAAACAGTTACCATATATTGAAATGCTCAATACTTCGAATTATCAAACTTACATATGAGATTCTCAAACCAGTTATTGTGTATATAATGTTTTTATTCCAAGTTCTTTATAAAGAAAATTATTTAAATTATAGAATATGGAGCATCTTGATGGATACGCTTGGCCATGGCAAACGGAAGCCTGCTTAAACAAATGCAATCACAGTTCTAAATAATTTTGTACTGAGATTGATAACTTCGACAACAATTCATTTGTTTACTTTCTTTTCTTGCATTCCAATGTAAATGCATTGATATGCAATCAATGAAAATGTTTTTGGAACGCCATTGATGACTAGACGAACATTGGATATATTCTAGGCCAACATTAAGTAGATGAGAATCATCGGTTTTGAATCCACACAGTTTGATCAATTTCAGTTCCTGACTCAAAAGAGAAGTTGGCATATGCATAACATGGATATCGACTCCCGCAACTAGAATGTGTGGACCGGGTGCAAATTCATGTCAGGTTGGTTTTGGGTATAAGCTGGATTCAAACCAGCCAGACCAGTCCTTGATGCAATTTAAACCTGGAAAGAACTGACAGTTTTCCAGGTCACACATCACATGCTGTTAGTGAAAGCATGAATAAACGAAGCAGGAGATAATGTGAGAAAGAGAAATCACTATTTGAAAGCTAAAGGGCCTTAAACTTTCATTTCTAAGTATATATGGTTTGAGATCAAGTTCTAGGTTTGCCAGAACAATAGTAACATAATTTGCAATGATTTTCCACATTCGGACATAAGGGGTGAATTACATTCTGAATTATTCGAACGTGTCAGGATTTAAAGGCCACCAAGCAGAATATTCTGTAAGATCCCCTATTCGTTACAGATAAGATGTCCGTATTTGATTTTGCAGTCCCTATTAATAATCAAATTAGAAGAACCAAAGATACTCATTATTCGTTTATTGTATATTATGAAAGCATATAATTTATTTATTTTATCAAATTCAAGATTTTTCTGGAACACTAACCTTTTAATCCTTGCCGAATTATACCGAACACTAAAATTATGACTGTCCAGGATAAACACCTGGTAAATTCTGAGAATAAACCAAGCCCTTAAACACAATTTGTCATTGACTAATATCTACTGGAAGATCGGTTTTTGTGTCAGGTAAACAAGATGTAGCCCAGACCCAACTCGGACTGTGTGTGATCTCAAATAATTGGGACCCAAAGCACAATGAAAAACAACATAGAAGTGGTCTGACAAGACTGTAGAGGTAAGGTCACCCAACTAGATCAAATTTGCACTACTGTTTTACACTAATGGTTCGGTTCAATGTTTATGCCAATATTGAAATTGGAAATCATCAACATTCTGTTGGAGTCCAGTCTGGATTTGGGAATATCATATTTATGGAGTCCAAATCTGATTAAATATTTGATTTAATTTGATTTAGATGTCCATAATTAGTGCTGGACTATTTTAGATATAATAGGATTCTTATTTGAGGGTTTCCTATTTAAGAGATCCTATTATAATCTAAAATAGGATGTTGATGGGCTATTTTAGGTGTAGTAGGATTCTTATTTGAGGGCTTCCTATTTAAGAAATCATATTATGACCTAAAATAAGTTCTTCTCATCCTATATATATATGGGGTGAGGATGGAGGCACAAAGCACAGCACAAAAGTGGAGATTCGAGGTGCTCGTCCATAGAAAATCTAAGAGAAAGTTCCGCACTTTGCTCTTAGGACTTCGCCATCCAAGACAGAAGGAAGAAGAGATCTAGTCGAGGGGTCGTCAACTTCGGTTAGGGAGATTGCTACGGGTTGGTGAGCGATTTCAATTGTAATCTCTTTCTTTTCTTCTTGAGTGTGGTGAGGGGGTTGAACTTATTAGGACAAATGGTTCAACATTAGTTTTTGTCAATCTTGTAATTTCATCTGAGTTATAGAGATTGGGATTTGTCCAGGTGACGCAGTCACCGCCATATACTTGTCTTTATCTGTGCTTGGTGTCCGTTAGACGGAGTTTGGTTATTTCAGGTGGGTTGGCCTAAGTTTCCGCTGCGGCAACGTCTCAGACACGGTATCAGAACGCAGGAGGGCGTATCCGATTCCCAACATCTGGTATCAGAGCTTTGAAGGTTCTGACAACCATGTCTACGGAGCAGATGAACACTCGTATGATCACCCTCACCGGAAAAAACTTGACGATTTGGAAGCCAAGGATGGAGGATCTACTCTGGTTCAAGGACTTGCATGGTCCGTTGGAGGACGACAACGCAAAGCCAATGGACAAAGCTGCTGAAGACTGAAAACGACTGGATCGGAAGGCCATTGGATTCATCCGCCAATGGTTGGATGATTCGGTGTTCACCACGTGTCCATGGAGAGTTCAGCAAAAGCATTATGGGAGAAGCTGCATTCGCTGTACGAAAGGAAGACGGCTGGCAACAAGGCATTTCTTATTCGCTAACTCGTCAACTCGAAGTACACGGAGGGTGCCCCAGTGGCACAACATCTGAACGAAATTCAGGGTATCATCAATCAGCTGTCTGCGATGAAGATGGTGATTGATGATGAGCTTCAGGCCCTACTGCTCTTGAGTTCTCTGCCGGAAAGCTGGGAGACATTGGTGGTGTCGGTGAGCAACTCCGTGCCTGATGGAGTTGTCACGATGGAGGCAGTCAAAAGTAGCTTGTTGAATGAGGTCCAACGCAAGCAAGTGGAATCGTCGCAGGAGTCCGCTCTAGTGACTTCCTACGGGAAGGGAAGACCCAATTCACAGGCGAGGACAGGGGGAGTTCTCGAAATCTTGCGATTGTGGACCGCAAGGAGGGCTGCTATCACTGTGGCGAAAGGGGTCATATCAAGAGGAACTGCATGAAGCTCAAAGCTGAGAAGGCAAAAGGCAAGGACGATCAGGAGGATCTCACAGCATGGGAGATATCATCATCGCAGCAACCGACGCAGAGGAACCTTGTGGCATGTGTTATGACGGCGACTGGGTCTTGGACACGGGGACGTCGTATCACGCCACTCCACATAGGAGGATCTTCACGTCATACCGCGACGGCAGGTTTGGACGTATGAAGATGGACGACAAGGGGACAGTTGCAGTTGTAGGCATCGGTAATGTGCACTTAACAACGGAGCTCGATGAGAAGCTCGTTCTCAAGAGTGTGCGACATGTACCGAGTTTGCGCTACAACTTGGTTTCGGTAGGGAGGCTGGCAGATGATGGCTGTCGCAGTCTGTTTGGGGACAAAGATTGGATGCTTGCGAAGGGTTCCCAACAGCTGGCTCGGGGAGATTTGTGTTGTGGCATGTACAGGCTCAAGCTGTTAAGCTGTACAGGTAGGCCACAGATACCGGATAGAGGCTCGAGAGGTGCTTGACAGGAGGTGGATCGTCGAGAACTTGCAGAGGAGGGGCTTCTAGGTGCTTTGAGGGATACGGAGGATTCGGTTCGTCGAGACAAAGCGACGGATAGTGGTGAGTCAAAAATTGAGGGTCAGTCTGTCGGTCCCATGATAGCTGGTCGGTCTCCAGGTGGGGGTTGCTCTACGGATCCGGTTTTGGCGACGGATGGTTTGCCAAAGCTTCACGGAGCGACATCGGTTTCAGCAGTTCGAAGCCAGGAAGGAGATCAAGGTTTGCAGCAAACTCAATCTGAGACGGGAGCATCATCATTCACACAGTTCAGGGGGAGCTGTGGGTCATCGACGACATGCACAGTGCATGATGTTCTGCTCGAGGGCGCATGTGTATGGAAGAGATTCAAGTTCAGACACGAAGGTGGGCAGGTTCAGGAGTTCGAATCTCAGGAGGACCGCACCACTTGGTTGGACCAGCCAAGGATGAAGAAGTTCGTCGAAACGTTAACACTTTTCGGTGGAAGACAGAAGTCGAGGACAGACAGCCGAGACTTGCGGTGAGGCTGATCGTCAGGGACTTCGGTCTTGATCGTGTTATTGATATCGGCAGGATCCCATTAGTACAAGAGGTGCTACGCATGGCAGCTAGTGTCAACGTGACGGTCGAGGAGCTGGAGACGAAGGAAGATACAAAGCAGCTCGGGGGATCGAAGATCAGTGACATGGGGGAGCAGGAACTCTGTCGCATGACATGCATGGAGTCCAGTTGAGGAGCCATGGGGCCAACACCCTCTCATCAAAATGGAGGGGGAGATTGTTGGAGTCCAGTCTGGATTTGGTAATAGCATATTTATGGAGTCCAAATCTGATTAAATATTTGATTTAATTTGATTTAGATGTCCATAATTAGTGCTGGGCTATTTTAGATATAATAGAATTCTTATTTGAGGGTTTCATATTTAAGAGATCCTATTATAATATAAAATAGGATGTTGATGGACTATTTTAGGTGTAGTAGGATTCTTATTTGAGGGCTTCATATTTAAGAAATCCTAGTATGACCTAAAATAGGTTCTTCTCATCCTATATATATGGGGTGAGAGTGGAGGCACAAAGCACAGCACAAAAGTGGAGATTCGACATGCTCGTCCACAGGAAATCTAAGAGAAAGCTTAGAACTTCGCCATCCAAGACAGAAGGAAGAAGAGATCTAATCGAGGGGTCGTCAACTTCGGTTAGAGAGATTGCTACGGGTTGGTGAGCGATTTCAATTGTAATCTCTTTCTTTTCTTCTCGAGTGTGGTGAGGGGGTTGAACTTATTAGGAGGGTTCAACATTAGTTTTTGTCAATCTTGTAATTTCATCCGAGTTATAGAGATTGGGATTTGTCCAGGTGACGTAGTCACCGCCATATCTTGTCTTTATCTGTGCTTGGTGTCCGTTAGACGGAGGTTGGTTATTTCAGGTGGGTTGGCCTAAGTTTCCGCTGCGGCAACGTTTCAGACACGGTATCGGAGCGCAGGAGGGCGTATCCGATTCCCAACACATTCTACTCCCATGGAACAAAACATGCAGCTGAACTGAAGCATGGAAAAGTTTGAGCCAATAATTATAAATAATCAACAAGATAACTTTCTATTCTGCACACTTCATGTGCTAAATATAAACAAGTTTACCAATGCAATTGCAAGTGTTGTGTGATTATAAATTGCTTGTGAAAAGTAAGTACCTGAAAAGGCACTGCAAATAAATGCGATAATCTGGGTGCACCCCGTCTTCGTGAAAACGGAGAAGAGGATTTCTCAGCAGAGCAAATACAAGTCGAGGTAAAGGCTGAAGTTGTGGGCATTGCAGGAAGGCAACATCAACACGTGAAACTGAAGTTCCGTTATCATATTGGACAAGTTTATATGCGTCGTTGTATTGAGCTGTAAGAATGACAAGCCAATCATGCAGCAACATTCTACCTTCCCTCACTCCTTGTTCCAAGGAAGCTAGAATAACCTGAACAATACAAAGTATAATCTGTGGGTGAAATAACAAAGTATAGAGATATTGCATGTCCACGAGAAAAACTCAGACAAACATTTGGATGAATTGCATAGTCATATACCCTTTTTGCATTTTTAGAAAATATAAAAATCATAATAATTCAAAGTTGGGATTCGAATAGAAGAAGAAAAAAGAAAATTAATTAATGAAGGAAAGTTTACTTTAGATTAAAAATATGTCCAATTCCATGAAGATAAACATCTTATATTAAATCATGCGAAGTAAGAATCTGAATAATCCTAAAACAGAATCCTTCTAGTCGAACAATAAAGACTACTATCTCAATTTTGATTCCTAATGTAGACTGCAAACATAATTAAGCATTGAATTTTGCGAGCATGAGTACTTAAGTTTACCTTATGAACAAGGATTGACAAAATACTCTCCGAGTCAACACCATCATAAAGTTCATTAATATTTGCAGCAGTACCATACTGCAATGTCCGAATTCTTAACCGTCTCTTGAGAGTAAATTTGGACCTGAATTAACATATGCAATGTTAAGCAAATATCTAGAGACCGATCGACACACATACACAGAGGCTGTTTGTTGAGTGAATACCATGGTCAATACTAACCACCCAATCATGATCGGCATTGTTTGTTGTGATCTACACATCCTTGATTGTATATAAATAACAAAACAAGTGTTTTGTCCTTTTGGATATTCTCAACACTTGTATCAAGTGAAATAAAAGTGACAACTTCAATGGCTGAGTCTATTGTAAGTCAAATTCATCCCTTTTCTCTCTTTGATTTCTTGATCAAAGTGACAACTTTCAATGGTTGGAATTATGTAGACCGCCAACTTTTTGATTTTATATGATCGAGGATGTATAGGGCATAGCTAACGGTTCGGAACATTGATTCGGTTTCGGAGGTATGAAACTACTTGTTCACCAGATCTCCAACCATACATCATATCAAAGGTATGACAAGTTGCAGAAGATGATTACCCATCAAATGACATCACTCAGAAGGAGTCGATCAAGGATTGACAAAGTAAGTGATAATTACAGGTATGAATAAATCTTGAATCTTGATAATTTTAGCTCATCATACCTAGTAGCAGAATTTGACCCGCCATCTGAGGCCTCATCCTGAGGCACAACAATACTATATTGAAATGCAATCTGTACAACGGGAGCATCAGTGTGCCTACAATGCGAACAATATATTGTCATTTTGCCTGCATCCAGCTGCTATATGATAGATAGTTGTAATGTTCACATAGTTTTAAGATGTCCACAAGAACTAAAATCATTCTAGCTTCCTGGTCAACGCCAACCACTTTTATTTGGGATTCCTGGTGCAAACTCTATAACTAAAACATGAAAAACTTTTAATGACAAAGAAAGTAGAAATCACATTAAATTTATCGTAATGGACCACTTAACTTTAGCATAACATAATTAAATTTAACAGTTACAATTATTTACTAGTGTCTATTTATTGACTGGATTGACCGGCGATAGGGTTCTTCTAAACTTCAGTATATGGCAATATGATGTTAGAGAAACAAACAGTAAATATTGCAAAAAAATGTCTTCTTTAACTGAAACAACACTAATATCTGCAGACCAGAGCATTACATAGAGATACCAAGATGGAACGCTTGACCTACTTTTCGTTTTCTGTTCAGATTTGAAATCGGAGGAGAGCTTCCAGCATGTAGAAAACATTGAATTCTCTTATGTGGTTTGAGTGCATATATATAGGAAACAAACCTTTAGCTTAACATTGGCTATTCCCTTCAGTTTTGTGAAGCCTATTACGAGTAAGAACTCTAGCAGTTCTCTAGGATACCTTTCTTAATGAGATAGTCCCCCTTGCTCTGCATGTATAATTAATCTCCTTCAACCTTTAGCTTAACCATGTCACACTTCAGTTTGGTAACCACGTTGTGCCTAACTGTCTTAAATCTCATTACTAGACCACACAATTCTGAGATGAGCCCTAAACCAAACATTAGAGCCTGTTGTTTACTGTTTGAACTGTTTACTTCAACCAGTAAACATAAGCCCACCCAAAAATTAGATTCCTCCACTTTGTTTCCTTCATAAATCAACCTAGTTTTATTTTCTTTAAATTGTATCAGTCTTTTCCCTTTACTTCTTGAAATTCAATGTGCTGGGTAACCTTCTAATTCTTGAATTGAATTTTAAATAAGACACGAGGGCAGAGGGCCACTGATGATCCTACTTAAATCTCCTATGTCAAACATTTTCTGTCTAAACCATAACATGGCCATTAAATAAACATCTTCCGTGGCATCTAAATCAGTAGATTATGGAAGACATTGGAATACTAGTTTTTCTAGAAGTCATAGGAAACACATGCTGTCAACCAAAACAGATTTTCAATAATACATTCCCCCCTACATAGTTTCTTTAAAAGTCAGCTAGGCAGGACTAGTCAGAAATAAGTTGTGCAAAATACTAGAAAGTCCACTCAACCTGTACCAATATCTTTGCAAAAGGATAAACAGTTAATACCTGGAGAAACCAACCGAATTCGCAAACTCAAAGTCATATGCATATGTGGCAAATGAATCACAACAGATAATATGCTGGACATTCTCATACTGTGGATCAGGGAAGAAATGACCATACTGCCAAAAAAGAGTAAAAACATCAATATCGATTAAAAAATTGAGTAGAACTGTAGAATCAAGAATTAGAGGTCAAGATGCGTACAGAATGTCCAACTTTAAACTCTGAAGATGTTCTCACTCGCAATATACATCCAAATGCATATGGACGACTTAGCATACGGTACCTAAAAAAACAGTTGGTTCGAAATAACAGTTCATTTACAACATAAAAAATGTCAAAATAGCCAGTCAACCTAGCCGTCGGTGTAATGTATTAAAGTATTGATTCAGTAGCTATGCTGCATGAATGATAGCAGGACATTATCACATGAATGTGCAGTTCTCTATACACAAGAAGCACCAAGGTGTGTACAAATATGGTATTCCGACTTACATGTCCTGAGGAAGTGTGGAATCATCAGTATTCGCATATAAAAACAAAGAACCACCGCTCTCAATACTGAGAAACTTTAAAGAAGCCAAGTCTGTGTATTCATTGGTCACAGCAAATATGTCGACACAGACACCTGCTTGAACAGCAACAGCAGCCTGCAATGTATAGGCCATGTATAATATTACAAGGATTCACTCTAAAACACGAATGAACAATTTTGATGAATTTTACCAAATCTTTGTAGTAAGGCGTCTGCTCAGGAAGCAATGCTTTGTCAGCATCCTCCCTTTTACTCGCGTACTGTTCCCCGTACCGTCTTGTATCCAACTGCCCAGCTCCATAATCAGGAGGACCAGATAAAAAGGCAAACACCCGGGCTGTTCATAGAAAATAAGAGAAATAATTTCTGATGAGATTTCTTATTCTACAAAAGGAATAAAGGAAAGAAGTTAAATAAGGTAATGGATGTTATTTTGTGCAAAAGAATACAAGAGGGGAAAAAATCTGATATGTGATCCAGTCTACCATACCCAGTGCAAATGTATTCCCGTATTCTGAACTCAGGTAGCCAATGAGAGCATCCATTGCAACTCCAAAACCTCGGCCACCTAAGAACACACCATCTGGCCCTTGTCCTGCAGCTGTTGTTCTCTCCCAGGAAGTTGTAGGTTTTAGCGTCTCAAGGGCTGCAGCAATGCGATCCTTACAAGTTTTCACCTATTTTCAGATAATGGAACCTCATGCATTAGGTATTCAACATTATCTAGATGCATACAACCTCAAATAGAAGTTACACAATTCAAACTCATCGGTGATTGTTTTGCTAATAAATCAGAAAACATCAAACTAGTCAATATGACATACAGGAGCCAGGAATGAAAGCAATGGCATCACATCATCAAGGTTTACTGGTAACCCATCATCTGATTCAGGAGGGATAAAGACATTCTTCACAACTGGTATAGGTCCTTGAACATCATAAATCCCAATCTTATGACTGAATGTAATAAGTCCAAATAGAGATCCTGGACCCAAAGCTGACAGAAGATGACCAACATTGGATTTAGAATTAAAGGAACATCAATTTAGCATTGCTCAAACATATCCAAATGTATAGTCTTATCAATCTCATACCTTCAAGTGCCGCTAGAAGAGCACTTTTGATCAGTTCTAAGAACTCTTCAGAAGCTGCAGCAGAGTTCAGCAATATTAATTAAATTAGCAATCATGTAAGAACCAAAACAAACATACTATCACACTTGATTTCTCATGTAATCTCAACTACACCGGAATTATATATTTCGCATAGAAGTTTAAGGGTCTCAGTGAACATAACCTTACAGACATAGAGGTGGCAAGGATACACATAGACCAGTAACCATAATTCCAAGTTGTCGAATTATAATTTTGCAAGAAGTACTTGGAGGAATTCAAAATGCATGTATTTCTGGCCAAACTCATTTCACAAGACAAAATGCACAAACATGAGAGGATATTTTGACTTGAAAGGGAGATCATCCGAAATTCCAATAAATCTCCCTAATTTCTTATTCATTTATTCCTACCAAAGGTTGGAATTAGATATCCTAATTCCCAAACACATAACTGATAGGCCTAGAATCATGATACATAAATTTCAAAATTAGATTATAACTTTTCTCCAAGATATGGGATTTTGGCAAAGAATTATTCATGATTCTTAATCTATTTCTCTAGCATTCACATCCATGACATAAAATCCATAAAGCATGTGGGGGGCATGATCAGAGAAGGTGCCTCAAGGTCTCAATTTTGATCAAAATAGGATGAGAAATACATAAATTAGGGTCTAAATCCGACTAATCCATGGCAAACACCATTTCTGTCGCTCATCAATTCCAGTCAAAACTCCCCAATTCCTAGATTCTTGGCGGAAGCTAGAACTAGATCTCCCAATTCCCAAGTCACGTAGACCTAGGATGTTACTCCCTAGTTGTCAAATTGTAGTTATGCCAGAATTAGTTGGTGAACTCCTAGATTCCTCAACTATTTCTCCCCAATCGAGTTCACGAGACAAAAGACCCAAGCACGAGGATCACGTTATCAATATTCAAACCTCTCTAATTCCTAGAGTGGTACACCTAGAAACATAATCCCTAGTTTTCAACAGGCTAATTATAAGGGCACAACGCATTTTGATCGGAGCTAGCCAGGATTTGAGGAACTTTTACTCGGGCTATCAAAATATTCCACTCAGGGGGCTGTCCAAAGCCCACAGCCCCCCCCCCCCCCAAATCCAAAAAATCACTCTCATTTCTAAATTTCACTCTCTCTTCACAAATCCTAGCTTTCTTCTTCTTCTTCTTATATCCATCTTCTTCTTCTCCACCATTTACATTCTCACATCTCCATCAAAACCCTAGTTTTTTTTCTCATCATCATCTTTTTCTTCTCCACCATTTCCATCATCACCATCTCCATCAAAACCCTAGTTTTCTTCTCTTTTCCAATTTTGATGGCACCCAAAAAATTAAATAAACCCTAAAATGCATGGAAATAAAGGTTAAATACTTCTTTCCTCACAAAGAATGCATGAAAATAAATCCTAAAATACATATTTCACTCTATTATCAAGATTGAAATAAACCCTAACATATTTTTTTCATTCGGGAATTTCGACTTTAGGACCGCCAGAAATTGTGGCAGTCCTGAAAGGAACTTGCTGTACAACAAGTATCTTTCAGGACTGTCTCAATTTCTGGCAGTCCTCAATATGTCTAGGACTGCCAGAAATTGTGGCAGTCCTGCTGTAGAGCATGTCCCTTTCAGGACTGCCACAATTCCTGACAGTCCTCATTACTTCTAGGACTGCCAGAAATTGTGGCAGTCCTGTTGTACATTGAGTCTATTTCAAGACTGTCACAATTCCTGACAGTCCTCATTACTTCTAGGACTGCCAGCAATTGTGGCAGTCCTGTTGTACATCCACAATTCCTGACAGTCCTCATTACTTCTAGGACTGCCAGAAATTGTGGCAGTCCTGTTGTACATTGAGTCTATTTCAAGACTGTCACAATTTCTGGCAGTCCTCATTACTTCTAGGACTGCCAGCAATTGTGGCAGTCCTGTTGTACATCGAGTCTATTTCAAGACTGCCACAATTTTTGGCAGTCCTCAATACTTCTAGGACTGTCAGAAATTGTGACAGTCCTGATATAAACCCAATTATTCTACAACTAGGATTTCTTCCATAGTTTTCTTCTACAACTAGGATTTCATGCATAATTCTTCTATTAATAAAGAAAAATTGGTAATAGACTAATAGATTAATAGATTTGATAGATTTGATAACCCAATTTCTTCTACAACTAGGGTTTCATCCATAATGCCCAAACAAGAAGAAGAAAAATAAAGTAGGGTTTGGAGAAAGAGATCTGAGAAATTAGAAGAGAACAAAAAATCAAAATAAACTAGGTTTGCAAAAATTGATGTTCTTGTTCTTGTTGTTCTTGTTCTTTTTGTTGTTCTTGCTCTTCTTCTTCTTTTCTTCTTCTTCTTCTTGTGAGGAATGGAGAGTGAGGAAGAAAACAAAAATTATAAGACTTATCTTTTATACCTACCACTTGGATAGCCATCAGTAATTTTTCCAGTGGTAAACTTGCAAATAATGGAAAACTAACACTTGGATAGCCCCGATCAAAATGTGTTGTGCCCTTATAATTAGCCTTTTCAATATTCAATTTTGTCAAGAATTATTGAAGGCTTATCCCACATCAATAAACTATAACTCCTCAATTCCATTCAAACATCCCTAATTCGACACGTAGAT
This sequence comes from Iris pallida, assembly GCA_029216955.1. Classification (NCBI taxonomy): domain Eukaryota; kingdom Viridiplantae; phylum Streptophyta; class Magnoliopsida; order Asparagales; family Iridaceae; genus Iris; species Iris pallida. Next base: position 3,136,851 of record JANAVB010031819.1, on the reverse strand, counting down.
CCAGAACCATAACTCCTAGTTCTAAAAAAAATGAATTATTGGCAAGAATTATCCAATATCAATATCCATTACTCCGACAATAGTTATAGAATCAAACAAAATGCACAAAAATCACTCACACGAGAGATCAACCGCCGCGACGTAGACCGGCCTGGCCTGCCCGCCGCCGGCGCCGGCACCGTCCTCCCCTCCGTTCACCTCCAGATCGACGAACGACGAGCACATCTCCGGGCACGACTGCGGCTGCGAGTACCTGTGGATGATCTGCGACGTGAGCCCGTTGAGAGCGCCGCAGAGCGAGCAGGTCCACGCCCACTCCTCGAGCTCGCAGTAGGTATTGAAGTACCCCCAGCAGCTCTCGCAGCGCGGGAGGAGGTCGCCGTCGGAGCCGAAGGCCGGTCGGCCGCCGCTCTCGTCGGAGGAGGAGAAGGGGGTGACGGTGAGGCCCCAAGGGAGGCCGGAGGACTCTAGGGTTTCGGGGTCGGTGGGGAAGCGGGAGAGAGTCGGCCGGACCGCCATTGAGGATCGGAGCTCGAGGTCTCTGGTGTTTTTTGTTTTTTTGCTTTGGGGATCGAATTGAGGAATTCGCTTCCTTCCTAGTTCCTACTCGTGACGGGAGTTGGAAGGGATGACGTGGTTTCACATGTGGCGGGGGGCTATTGGTTGACTGGCGTCAATTTATTTTTTCAGCCGGCCTGTGTCTGTGTGTCCGGAAACCGTTTGGATTTGTTCTAGTGCATTTGAAGAAAAAAAATTGCACATCGAGTCGTGGTGTACTGGTAACACCATCGTGCATCAGAGGTGAGGGTCGGGTTCGAGCCCTCCCTCCCACGGAGGTGGCTGGGTGGCGGTGGCCACGGCCTCCGGGCCAAGGTCGGGTGGCCAAGGTCGGATGGAGTCGTCCACCGGCTTTGGTTTAAAATATATAAAAAAAAAAAAAAAAAAAAAAGAAAAGAAAAAAAATTGATTGCCAAAAAAAAAAATAATAACTTTGTCCCATTTATTAATATAAAATTGTATTTAGATTTCACTTTTTGGATTTATTATACTTACATCACATTTTATAACAAAAATATTCGTTTTGTCACCAACAATATTTGTTCAGTCACAAAATAAAAAAATTATGACAAAAAATAAAATATAAGTCTAATATATATATATATATATATATATATATATATATATATATATATATATATATATATATATATATATATATATATATATATATATATAAATTTTCAACGCGTGCGGGCTCAGTATAATCGTGTCCCATACACACGATTCTTGGCCTGTCGTATGGAACGACTTTTGGAGTGCGGACGTAGTCCGTTGGCGAATGTTGTCGATTCTCCGATCCGTCGCACGACGACCGTGCACTGAGTTTGCTACACGGACGCCTCATTCTGTCCCACGCAGGCTCAGTTCGTAGCCCTATATCGTCAGGCCTCCGACGTTGTGGATGCCCCGCATCGCACATGCTAACTCATCATTTATATATATATATATATATATATATATATATATATTGAAATTCCATGCACACAAATAATTGGGGGACTTGAACATTGTCGGTCCCTCCGGATGTCTACTTTAATATCACTAGACTAGAGAACTCGGACGTAAGTCTAACATATGTAAAAAAAAATATAATTTAAGTACAATTTACATTAATAAGTGAAACCAAAGTTAAAGAATACCCAAAAAAAAAAAAACATAATATAAAAAGAATAAAATAAAATTACATCATACCAATTAGCTGCCATTGCATGAATTTGACTTCTAAAAGATGTAAACTCATTTTGTTATTCCAATTGTCAGTCTTAATGTTCCAATTTTTGGATTGTATTACAAAAGTTCGAATTTAACTAAATGATCAAGAAATATTACTCCGTAAAATAATAGTGAAACATAGTGATGTCCCTGAACAATGAGCAACTCAATCCATGTCTATTTCCATCTCCATGGTCAATTGCTTTGGTGGTACTCGAAGTTATACCCAATTAACAACACAGTACCTAATCTATTATTCCTTACTTAAAAGTAACACACGTTCTAATTATGGTGTATTACAGTCCCTGTAGCCAATTTTCGTCAAGTGCCTAACAGAAATGCCGACGTGGCTTCCCAACTCGGTAACTGAGTGTACACGTGTGCAGTCCACGTGTACACTCAACTTATTATAACCTTATTTGACCTTCATCTGTCTCTCTCTCTCTATTCGATCGACATACTCCGACGAGAAGACGAGGCCACCGAGAGACGCGGACGTCGAGGAGACGAGGGCTGCGGCTGAAGGCGACGCTACCGGAGCATTCGCAGATGGGTACCTCTCTCCCTTGCTCTCTTCTTCTTCTTCATCATTTTCGAATCTAACGTTGTTTCTCTTTATTAGCGAAACCCTAAAATTTGAAACCCTAAAATTTGAAACCCTAACCAGTAGTTATTATTATGGAAACCCTAAAGTAATTAATTGTGTAAGTCATTCAATAATTTATTGTGGAAACCCTAAAATAAAAGAAGAGCCGATCTGAAAATGTTTATGCTGACAAAATTGCAGCAAACGAAGGAAGTGAAAAGGAATGGGATCTTGCGAAGATCCCATGTTATTGCGAAGGAACTTCTCCGTGCAAATTATTCACTGCAAATACACCTTGGAATCGTGGACGCCAATTTTTAAAATGTGCAAAGGAGGTAGGATGTGATTTTTGGTGTTGGACTGATGAACTTCGGTTATGTCTTTGCGAAGCCGGATTTTGCAAAATACGAACATCAAAGGTGCCTAGGAGCTTAGGTCAAAAATTATACTTTTGTCCATTATCTACTAGTGTAAGTGAAACATACTTTTCTTTGTACATTAATATAAAATAATTATTATTTCTTGCTAGTAATGTGTAACTTATAATTGTAATTTCTTTTTCAATACGTGTAGAGGGAAAATCCCGGTTGTGAATACATTGAATGGATGCCAGAAGCTACGGCCTCAAAGACAAAGAAAAAAATGGTGGATGATGGAGCTACTACTTCTTCGGGACAAGGCAAGGATATCATGAAGGAGATCATATTGGAAGTTGAAATTGAACACCGTGTAGCGCAACGACAACTTGAAATGTATGGGGCTATTTTGAAGAAATTTGGAAGATTTAAGATGGAGTAATTGTAAACTCGTATTTGTCTTGTAATGACTAAAAGTTGAAGTTGTAATGACTAGAAAACTAGTAGTTTATGGAGGCTCGAAGTTGTAATGGCTTTGCAGCTGTAAACAAGCTCTGGATTTTCATCCTCTGGAATTGTTAACCTTTTTGATGTTGTATTGAATGATGTATTGAATGGTGTATTGAATGGTTCTGGATTTTCATCTCGCTGAGATTCAAGTTTATTGTAATGGTTCTTCTTTTGTATAATAGAAGTCATATTTTGAGTCATGTTATACATTCATTCAAATTATATATACATCTATTCAAGTTTATTGTAATGGTTCTCTTTTGTATAATAGAAGTCATATTTTGAGCAAGTATATATACATCCATTCAAATTATATATACATCTATTCAAATTATGTATCATAACCTGCTACATATGTTTTAGCTTTCACATTCAACTAATGTTGCAGCAGCATTTCACACAAAGTAGAACCAGTGACCTGCATTTCACACAAATACTGATACATAAAAGACTACCACTGCATTTTAAAAACTGCATTACATATGAGCCTTCATGTATATGAGCCACATAAAAGACTGCATTTAATATTAGCCACATAAAAGATTACAAATACACTGAGCTGCATTTAAAAGACTACAACCACATAAAAGATTACAAATACACTGAGCTGCATTTAAAAGACTACAACCACTGAGCTGCATTTAAAAGACTACAACCACATAAAAGACTACAACTGCATTTAGAAGAATGCATTTAAAAGACTGTCCAGGTGATAGAAACACACAGAGTACAACTGCATTTAGAAGACTGCATTTAAAAGACTGTTCAGGTGATAGAAACACACAAATCCAGTTTGACATCTCATTTAGAAGACTGCATTTAAAAGACTGTCCAGTTTGACATCTCATTACCACACAAATCCAGTTGCCAACCACACAAATGTCCTGGTGATAGAAACACAAAATCATTGACCACTTGTCCAGTACATATTAGGCCTTCTTCTATATGGCCACACAATTGTCCAGAAACATAAATCCAGTACATATTAGGCCTTCTAAATGGCCACACAATTGTCCAGGTGATAGAAACACGACTCAAAATAATTATATCAAATGTCATTACATGCTTTTTGGTTCACCTATGAAAGAAATAGGACTAAAACAAAATCTTTCAGTTGTGAACCACAAAATTAGTGTTGTCCAAATTAGTCTAGACACTTGTAATTCAGTTTTTGCTTTTCTTAGATGGTAGATTGTATCTTGATGGTACCACTCTGCCCTTTGCTTTCTTTCCCTGACCATTCTTTGGCAATGTTGAAGTTTGATGAGTTGGGGCTGCAGCTGTGCTCCTTTGGCTTGCTGAGATATCTTGGTTGGAAGCTCCCACACCTAAGCCTCCATCAATAGAGCCAAGGCCTGAATATCGAGATTGGTTGGAAGCTCCCACACTGCTTAGGCCTGTATTATTGACCACTTGACTTGTACCCTGATAACAAAGTAGAAGAACAAGAAATTCCAATCACTGACAGTAGAACAAAGTAGAACAGAGTAGAACAAAGACAAGTAGAACAAAGTAGAACAAAGTAGACCATATTAATGAACTGATCACTGAATTTTATGCACTTACATCCATCATCCACCTAAGTGTGGTTGGTGCACTGCTGACATCCACATTCAAATCACTAACAGTTTGCCTTGAAGATCCAGCCTGAAATGTAGGTACATATACAAGATTAGAAATTCAGTAGCCTAAAACAGTAACTGAGCAGAAACATTAAGTCAAAACATTCACTGATCAATAAGCAGTGATCAAAATATTAAGTCAAAACATTCATACAAGTTGCAATAAAACAGTCACTGATGAATAATATTAAGTCAAAACATTCATACAAGTCAAAACAGTCACTGATGAATATCCTAATGTAAAGGATACTTACAGTTGGGAATTCTCCTCTTTCACTTGTATGTTGTTCATTTCCAGTAGTGTATTCTGCACTTACACCGCCTCTGCTTCCTCCAGCCTGCAAAATTAGTAAAAGTAAGCATTACATATACAACAATCTTGTCATAGAATGTAAGTACAAATCGACATACTTACATTCACCCCATGGAACCTCTTGTTATGGGCATGTGACCCACAAACACTGCATGTTACTTTACACAGGCCTTTCTTACTGAGCTTGGCCATGGTTTTGTTACTTGTCTTCTGCTTCTGCTTCTGCTTTCCTTTGTCCTCCAACTCAATTGGGTCCTTTCTTCTAGCCATTGTCTTCCTGCCACTCCTTTTTTTCACTGGTGTAGGTGGTAACAGAATACCCTGAGGAAATGAATGTTTTTTCCATAATGCAGGGCCATTTAAAGGGTGAATGACATGACTGTACACCAGTCTGTAAGTTGATATTTTGTAGCAGTCATCAACATAGTTTTCAGGCCTTTCATTATTTCCAAAAATACAAGCACAAGCATGCTGACATGGTATTGCAGAAAGTTCCCATTTTCTGCATGTACAAGTTTTCATAACCATGTCAACAACAAATTGACCACCTGGCCCACTAACTTGGACCTTAGGACCTCCAGAATACTCTGTTGTCCACATGTAGGATTCCTTCTTGTGCTTCTCCAGCTTCTTTTGAATTTTAGGAGAAAGTCTGCCCCTCCACTTCTTTCCCAATTTGGCCTTTGTATCTATCCTCTTCATGAGCATGGTCCTGATCATCTCAAACATGGTGATGACTGGTTTCTCTCTAGCTTCAAGGATGTACTTGTTAAATGCCTCACTATAGTTGTTGAGCAATACATCACACTTGCAAGTATCCTTGAAGAATGCCCTGCTCCAATGGACTGCTGGTCTAGCATCCATCCATTGCTTAGCTTCAATACTCTTCTCTTCCATTTCCTTCTCGTACTTCTTGAACTCAGCTAGGTTTGTGGATCTTCCAACTTTCTTGAGTATCTCCACCAACCCAATATCTCTAAATCTCTTTCTCATATTCTGCTCCAAATGTCTGAGACAAAGCCTGTGTTCTGAATTTGGAAAATGTCTTTCAATTGCATTGATAAGCCCCTACATATACAAATGAAAGATGTAAGATGGTAGTGTTAAGAAACTGTAATGTTTGTTATGGCTGGTTGAGAGATGACAGTGTTATAATACTTACTTTTTGCCTATCACTCATGAAGACCCAATGGTGAGAGTTGTGCATACTAAAATCTTCTTTCAGCAACTCCACAAACCAGTCCCAATTTTCAGTATTCTCAACTGTCACAATTGCAAATGCAAGTGGGTACATGCAATTATTTGGGTCAATACCTGTGGCAACCAACAATTGCCCACCATAGGTACACTTCAAGAAGCATCCATCCAGACAAACAATTGGCCTGCAGTGTTTGAAACCCTCTTTGATACCTGTCAAGCACATGTACATCCCACGAAATTTCCCTCTAGGCTCTTTAAATTCAAATGTAGAACCAGGATTTGTCCTCATAACTTCCCATTTGTAATCCCACAACCTACCATATTGCAAGTCTTCATCACCCTCAATCTTCTTAATTGCATAGTTCCTTGCCCTCTTAGCCTTCATGTGGTCAATGGTGAGAGCCAAATCCTTCTTTACTCTTTTAACAATTTGACTAATTTTCCACCCTGGGTCATCTCTAAACTCATTCATGTACATTTCTGCAATCACCTTATAACTCAGATGAAAGTTGGTGTTAACCTTGCCACAAGTGTGCTCCAAGTTGTAGCTCTTGACAAGGAAAGTCTTATTTTCTTTGTCTTTTCTGTCCAACTTGCTTGCAAAAATGAAAAATTTGCAGTCTTTTGTATAGCACTTGCACCTGACCTTGTTGTGATCATTGGTTGGAAACCAAACTTGCCATCTCTGATTTATGCCCCACTGCCTGCAAGATTAAACTCATCTTTATCTTTAAATTGTAGCCCCAATTCTCATTTAGGGTCATCCATGTTCCTGTTTGTATTAAATCTTGGAAACTTCATCTTTGGATGTTCACTGACAAAATCAGAGTCAGAGCTGCTTTCAGTACTAACAATCTCATCTGATGGAGGACCATAATCATTGCTCTCCCCCTCACATGCTGCTAATCTAATTGAAGCTTCTAAAGCACTGTCATCTAGTGTTTTGGGCTTCATTTTGGGTCTACCTGTACTGCTTTTTCTCAGTTTTCCTGCTCCAACATCCTGCAATACCCCATCATCATTAACTTGCCCAGTCTCTATTAAGACTTCCTGCAAGTCCTCATCCCCCTCCATTTCATCATAATCTGAATCAAATAGATTACCATCAGGAACATGGATTTTGATACATTCTTCAAATCCCTCATCTTCAACATCAGCTTCCTCTTCTTCAGGGTCAACTTCTTCATGAAGGAATGTGGCAGCTACATCAGGTACATCAGCTACATCAGCTGCATCTCCTGTCATGTCTTCAGCTCCATGTGGGTATGTGGCAGCAACATCCCTCCTCTTCATCTCTGGATTTCCAGACCCCATATCAGGGTCAGAGCTATTTTCCCCAACATCAAGATCAACAACTGCCACTTCTTTAGGTTGGTCTATGGCACCAACATCAAAATCAACTGCCACTTCTTCAGGTTGGCCTGTGGCAGCAAAATCAACATCATATAGGTCTTCATCACTGTCATCATGCACCTCAACTGTCTCATGCTCTGAGTCAGCAAGGTACTCAGATTCTTCATCTCCCATATGCATGACATAGACATCTACCTCCCCACTCCATGTTCAATAGCATTTTGAGCCATTTCAATGACACTTGCATCATTGTCAAGTTGTTGTAGACCAGAATTAACTTTCTTACCTGCCTCCTTCCAGTAATACATCAACTTTCCTCTATATAAGAACTTAACCCACATATGAATCATCTTGAATGACACAGTATCAACCTCAAACCACTTTGAAACTACTTCCCCATCAAAATATTGCAGATTAATTTTAAAACTACCTGTTAGCACAGAATCATATAATTATGTCTATATATAATCATATATTCATGTCTACATATAATCATATATTCATGTCTATATAAAATCATGTAGATCAATTACATTCTATATAATAGAAGGCTATATATTCATGTCTAGATAAAACCATGTCACATATAATCATGTCTATATATAATCATATATTCATGTCTACATATAATCATATATTCATGTCTATATAAAATCAGAAAATCATGTAGATCAATTACATTCTATATAATAGAAGGCTATATATTCATGTCTAGATAAAACCATGTCACATATATTCATGTCTATATATAATCATATATCCATGTCTACATATAATCATATATTCATGTCTATATAAAATCATGTAGATGAATTACATTCTATATAATAGAAGGCTATATATTCATGTCTAGATCAATTACTGTCTATAAAATCAATTACTAGATCAATTACTGTCTATAAAATCATGTATTCATGTCTACATCAATTACTGTCTATATAATAGAAGGCTATATATCCATGTCTACATATAATCATATATTCATGTCTATGGACAGGTAGATATTCAGGGTGTGTGTGTATATATTACAGGGTGTGTGTGTACCATTTAACTAGATCAATTACTGTCTATAAAATCATGTCACATATATTCATGTCTATATACATGTAGATCAATTACTGTCTATATAGATAAATATGTGTATATATTACAGGGTGTGTGTGTACCAGTTAACTAGAGGGTGGATAGACACATAGGTAGAAGGCCATGAGGGTGAGATATGTGATACACAGATACACATTGGTGTATGTAAGCATATATGGACAGGTAGTTAGATGTCTTCATAGATGTAGAGTGAAAAAGGGACTTTGCCCTGCAGTGTAGATGAACCTTGTGCACATGTGTTCAGGATGTGTGAAGCAGCCAGTAGCTGCTGTTAGGTGTGCACATGTGCAGTGTGCATTAAAAGGGAGAGAAAGTATGTTGCACAACAGCAGTAGGACAGGGATACACAATTGTACTTGCCCACAAGTAGTTCTTGTGACTTGGTCAGTTAGCATGTGCTTTGGTGGCATCAAGTAAGGGAATTACTGGTGTTAGCAGTGAGTAGGTGACACCACAACAGGTGTTTGACCAGCCTTAGGCCAGTGCACAATTATGCACTTGGCACAGGTGCCTGTACAGGCAGGGTATAACCCTAATTTTAACAAAAGAACCCTAATTCTAACAAAAGAACCCTAATTTTAACAAAAGAACCCTAATTTCGACCAGGTGCCTGTATAGTTGAACAGGAAGAACCCTAATAACAAAAGAATCCTAATTTCGTAATGAAAATAAAAGTTTCAAAGCCTAAATTGAAGAATCGAAGAAGATGATCCCTAAACACACTTCGTGCAAATAATTTCGGTGCATACAGAACCCTAAATTCAGTTCGTGCTCTTCATTTAGGGTTTTCAGAATTAAATGAAAAGAATAAAAACCTAACGAAGTGTGTTTCGGTGCATGCAGAACCCTAAATTTAGTTCGTGCTCTTCATTTAGGGTTTTCAGAATGAAATGAAAAGAATAAAACCCTAAACTCATTATTCGATGAAAAATAAGAAGAAGAAGAAGAAGAAGATAGAGAGAGGAGGGGGGGAAGAGAGGTACCCATCTGCGATTCGCCGATCGTCGCCTCTCCTCGTCTTCGGCCGATCGTCGTCGCCTCTCCTCGTCTTCAGCAGATCGTCGTCGCCCCTTCCTCGTCTTCAGCACGTTCGTCGGTCCTGGGAAGAGGAAGAGATACAGAGAGAGAGAGAGAGAGAGAGAGTTGGAGAGGGCGGGAATTGAGCCACTTCCCCGACCCCACCCCTTATTTGTTGAGTGTACATGTGGACTGCACACGTGTAAACTCAGTTACCGAGTTGGGAAGCCACGTCGGCATTTCTGTTAGGCACTTGACGGAAATTGGCTATAGGGACTGTAATACACCATAATTAGAACGTGTGTTACTTTTAAGTAAGGAATAATAGATTAGGTACTGTGTTGTTAATTGGGTATAACTTCGAGTACCACCAAAGCAATTGAGCCGGTTCTAAATCCAAGCAACTAGCTAAGACAAAATATTACCGTTAATTCAACTACCATGTATAAATATATTTCAACTTTTAAACGAAAAAAAATTACACGCAAACATTCAACTACGGATTCAAACTTCAATAATTTGTGATGGATCCAAACATGAAAAGTCAAGCTAGTCACTACTTGTAGGACTTGTGGACTTTAGTACAACTATTTTACACACCTGAATTGCCATATGAATACCTTGAAACATATAACCCTTTGTATAGTTGTCTCGTATTACAAACATGCATGTCATTTGTGTTGGAGTGGGTGGGGTTCCCAACCTATGTGGAGAAGATCCTGGAGTGCGACGAGCGTCGTCCGATGTCGGAGAAGCTCGGGAGTAGTTGTTACTGCTGCTGCTGCCCTAAAGGGGGTTCTGGACCAAGTCTGCCGAGTTCGGGCCGAACTCGGTCCCAGGCCGAGTTCTGGCCGAACTCGGTCTGGCCGTTCCAGGGTTTGGCCATCCAGTGCTGGTTGCCCCACACAGAGTTCTGGCCGAGCTCTGTGTGTCGGGGGGCTGAAGCGGATTTCAGGATGAGTTTTCATCATTGGATCTAATCCAACGGTCCAGGTTGGTTGCGGGATTAGGGAGATATATTGAGTTTTCTCAACCCTAATTCATTATCGTATTATCGCATTGGACAACACAAGTTTGAGAGAGAAGGAGGCAAGAGTGCCATTACAACTTCGGAGAAGAAGACGGAGGATCGAAGGTCATTTTCGAAGGAGATCGTGTTTCGGGTAATCTCTACTCGTCGTTCTCGCTCTTCGTAGCCTTGTGATCATTGTTCTTGTCTCTGAGTGTTGTGGGGATCCGATTTGGATCGGGAGGAGTTTGTAGAGGGTATAATTCTTCTATTCCATTAGTGGAGGCTTCTCAGGGTTGGACTCCGATCGTCCCGTGGTTTTTCCCGCAAGGGTTTCCACGTCAAAAATTCTCTGTGTCTGCGTGGTTGTTTTTGTGTGCTTGTTTTTGGGTTCGTGCGTTGTTTGCTCGGTCCTCTCGCAGGTACTCTCCGGTTTGGGGAAAGGTTTCCGCGCTTCTTTCCCAACAGAGTGGTATCAGAGCATAGGTTTTGTTCTGGCTGATACCAACAGAGTGGTATCAGAGCTTTGGGTTCAAAGGGTGTCAGGAGTTGACAGAGGAACCAGAGAGGAGAGATGGACGCGAAGCCGGTGCGCATGGTGAACCTCAATGGCACAAACTATCATTATTGGCGGAGCAAGATGAAGGATTTTCTATTTGTCAAGAAGCTGCATCTACCTGTGTTTGCAACCGAGAGGCCCAGTGATAAATCCGAGGAGGACTGGAAGTTCGAGCACATACAGGTGTGTGGGTACATACGGCAGTTTGTTGATGAGAACGTGTACAATCACGTTGCCAATATTGAGCACGCGAAGACGTTGTGGGATAAGCTGGAATCCTTGTATGCGAAGAAGACCGGGGTAAACAAGTTGTTCCTGATCCGAACGATGATGGGTCTGCGGTACAAGGATGGGGCGTCTATTTCGGATCACTTGAGTGAGTTCCAGGGCGTGGTTGACCAGCTATCTTCTATGGGAGTCAAGTTCGACGACGAAGTTCAGGGACTGTGGCTGCTGTGTACCTTGCCAGACTCGTGGGAGACCGTACGAGTATCTATGATCGCTTCTGCTCCAGAGGGCGTGGTCAGTCTGGAGTTTGCCAAGAGCGGGGTGTTGAATGAAGAGATGCGGAGACGTTCTCAGGGCACTTCATCCACATCCCACCACTCAGAGGCACTTGTTTCAGAGAGCCGCGGAAGGGGAAAAAGCAGGGGTCCAGGTGGTGGCAGAGACAAGAGCAGGGGGAAGTCCAAAGGTCGGTACGAGGACTCAGAGTGTTATCATTGCGGTAAGAAGGGCCATATCAAGCGGAATTGTTTCGCTTGGAAGAGAGAGAAGAAGGGCGACAAGGGAAAGCAAGAAGAGAACACTACAGCGGCGGCCTCGATGCATGGAGGCGATGTGATCGTCGTAGGTGATGAGGTCATTACTAACCTCGCCTGCGATGACAATTCTTGGCTGGTGGACTCAGGGGCTTCAGCACATGTATCTCACAATAGGACACTGTTTGCCACTTACACGACAGGCGACTGTGGCGTGTTGAAGATGGGCAACAGAGATGTGTCGAAGGCGGTTGCCGTTGGAGATGTGCATTTGAGAACGAAGACGGGTGCGGTTCTTGTTCTCAAGGATGTTCGTCATGTCCCTGATATCCGTTTCAACCTGGTGTCGGTTGGAAGGTTGGATGACGAGGGATTCTTCAGTCTCTTCGGGAACAGTCAGTGGAAGCTTTCCAGAGGTTCGATGGTGATTGCCAGAGGAAGCAAGAAGTCCGGTCTCTACTATATGGAGGGGAGCGCAGAGGGGGCACATGAGGTGAACGCAGTCAGTGACGCGTCTACCGAGTTGTGGCACAGGCGGCTCGGCCATATCAGCGAGAAGGGGATGAGCTACTTGGTGAACAGGAAAGTGATTCCGGGGCTCAAGTCTACAAAGTTGGAGAAATGCACGCACTGTTTGGCTGGAAAGCAAAGTAGGGTGTCTTTCCAGAGTCACCCAAGTTCGAGGAAGCCGGCGTTGCTCGAGTTGATTCACTCGGATGTCTGCGGTCCTATGAAGGTAAAATCTCTTGGTGGTGCTTCTTACTTTGTGACTTTTATTGATGACTGTTCCAGGAAGGTTTGGGTCTATGCCTTAAAGACCAAGGATCAGGTGCTGCCTACTTTCAAGGAGTTTCAGGCCTCCGTTGAAAGGGGGACGGGCAAGAAGTTGTTGTGTGTTCGGTCCGACAATGGCGGCGAATACATCGGTCCCTTTGATGTGTATTGCAGAGAGCAAGGGATACGACACCAGAAGACTCCGCCAAAGACACCTCAGCTCAATGGTGTAGCGGAGTGCATGAACAGGACACTGATGGAGAGGGTGCGGTGTTTGCTGTCAGAAGCAAACTTGCCGGGCAGTTATTGGGGTGAGGCTCTTCTCACAGCTGCTTATATTATTAATTTGTCTCCTAGTGCTCCTTTGCAGGGTGATGTGCCTAACAAAGTATGGTACGGCAAGGAGCCGTCATACAGTCACCTGCGGGCGTTTGGTTGTAAAGCCTTCGTGCATGTACCGAAGGACGAGAGGACCAAACTTGAGCCGAAGACGAGACGATGCGTCTTTGTCGGCTACGGTCGGGATGAGTTTGGCTATAGACTCTACGACCCAGTGGAAGGAAAGCTCTACAGAAGCAGGAACGTGGTGTTCGTCGAGGATCAGACCATGACCAACACTCAGGATTCCGAGACGCCTTCTGAGGCTGAGGAATTGCCTGAGTTAGAGTCATTTCGCTTCGAGCAGTTTCCAGAGGACATCGCAGAGGATCCAGTTATGGGGGAGCCGGTACATGGAGTTGCTCCCAACCTTGATCATCAGCCTGCTGATGGTGGTCAGGGTATCCCTCAGGAGGATGAGCATGCCGGGGAGGCAGTTCCTAAAGGGGAGGAGGCTGTCGGTATACAGCCAGCACCAGTGGCTCCACTGAGAAGGAGCAACAGGGATCGTCGACCATCTACGAGATACTCGTCGGATGAGTATGTGCTATTGACTGACGGGGGAGAGCCCGAAAGTTTCGCAGAGGCTATGGAAGACGAACACAGGCAGGAGTGGATGGTAGCTATGCAGGAGGAGATGAGTTCCTTGCACACCAATTCTACTTATGATCTGGTGCGGTTGCCAAAGGGCAAGAAGGCTTTGAAGAATCGATGGGTGTTCAGAGTGAAGCAGACGGATGATGCTACTCGTCCTCGATACAAAGCAAGGCTGGTAGTCAAGGGCTACGGTCAGCGGAATGGCGTGGATTATGATGAGATCTTTTCGCCTGTCGTCAAGCATTCGTCTATTCGGGTGGTGCTAGCATTAGCAGCCAGTCTCGACTTGGAGGTCGAGCAGATGGACGTGAAGACAACATTCCTCCACGGTGATCTTGAGGAGGAGTTGTACATGGAGCAGCCGGAGGGATTCTGTGAGAAGGGCAAGTCACATTTGGTCTGCCGGTTGAGGAAGAGCTTGTATGGTCTGAAGCAGGCTCCGAGGCAGTGGTACAGAAAGTTCGAGTCGTTTATGGGGGAGCATGGTTATGCACGGACGACGTCGGACTATTGTGCATTTGTGAGGTATTTTGCCGATGATGATTTCATCATTTTGTTGCTCTATGTTGATGATATGCTATTAGTGGGTCGGAATGCCACTAGGATAGCGGAGTTGAAGCGCCAACTGGGCGCGGCCTTCTCTATGAAGGATTTGGGCGCAGCGAAGACTATTCTTGGGATGGAGATCAGCCGAGAGAGAGAGTCCAAGCTGCTACACTTGTCCCAAACGAAGTACATTCACCGGGTACTTCAGCGTTTCGGGATGGACGGGTCGAAGAAAGTGAGTTCCCCCCTCGCGGCTCACTTTAAGTTCACTGAGGAGCAGTGTCCATCTACCGAGGACGAAAAGGAAGATATGGAGCGGGTTCCATATGCTTCAGCTGTGGGAAGCCTTATGTATGCCATGGTGTGTACGAGGCCAGATATTGCTCATGCAGTTGGTACGGTTAGCAGGTATCTTTCGAATCCTGGAAGGGTACACTGGAGTGCGGTCAAGTGGATTCTACGATATCTTCAGGGCACTGCTGGTTGGAGACTTTCCTTTGGTGGTGACGAGCCGAAGCTGGTTGGGTATACCGACGCTGATATGGCTGGAGATGTAGACACGAGGCGATCGACTTCAGGCTACGTGATGATGTTTGCGGGAGGAGCAGTGTCGTGGCAGTCGCGGTTGCAGAAGTGTGTTGCCTTGTCGACGACGGAGGCGAAATACATTGCGACGACGGAGGCTTGCAAGGAGCTGTTGTGGATGAAGAAGCTGTTGCAGGAAATGGGACTGAAGCAAGAGCAGTATACTTTGCTTTGCGACAGTCAGAGTGCTATCCATCTTGTGAAGAATCAGACGTTTCATAGCCGGTCCAAGCACATCGAGACCCGGTATCATTGGATACGGGATATGGTTGAGAAGAAGGACGCGGAGCTTGAGAAGGTGCATACAGATGACAACGGAGCTGATATGTTCACGAAGATTCTACCAAGGGGGAAGTTTGAGTACTACAGGCAGATCGTCGGGATGACGACGTCCTCCCCATAGTTGTGAAGGGGGAGATTTGTTGGAGTGTGTGGGGTTCCCAACCTATGTGGAGAAGATCCCGGAGTGCGACGAGCGCCGTCCGATGTCGGAGAAGCTCGGGAGTAGTTGTTACTGCTGCTGCTGTCCCAAAGGGGGTTCTGGACCAAGTCTGCCGAGTTCGGGCCGAACTCGGTCCCAGGCCGAGTTCTGGCCGAACTCGGTCTGGCCGTTCCAGGGTTTGGCCATCCAGTGCTGGTTGCCCCACACAGAGTTCTGGCCGAACTCTGTGTGTCGGGGGGCTGAAGCTGATTTCAGGATGAGTTTTCATCATTGGATCTAATCCAACGGTCCAGGTTGGTTGCGGGATTAGGGAGATATATTGAGTTTTCTCAACCCTAATTCATTATCGTATTATCGCATTGGACAACACAAGTTTGAGAGAGAAGGAGGCAAGAGTGCCATTACAACTTCGGAGAAGAAGACGGAGGATCGAAGGTCGTTTTCGAAGGAGATCGTGTTTCGGGTAATCTCTACTCGTCGTTCTCGCTCTTCGTAGCCTTGTGATCATTGTTCTTGTCTCTGAGTGTTGTGGGGATCCGATTTGGATCGGGAGGAGTTTGTAGAGGGTGTAATTCTTCTATTCCATTAGTGGAGGCTTCTCAGGGTTGGACTCCGATCGTCCCGTGGTTTTTCCCGCAAGGATTTCCACGTCAAAAATTCTCTGTGTCTGCGTGGTTGTTTTTGTGTGCTTGTTTTTGGGTTCGTGCGTTGTTTGCTCGGTCCTCTCGCAGGTACTCTCCGGTTTGGGGAAAGGTTTCCGCGCTTCTTTCCCAACAATTTGATCGGGTCTCGTATTCTTTTTCGAGTCTTTTTTATTCATGTATTTAATCAGATATGTCATTTAGCCGTAAATTTTTCTAATTTTGATTATTTTACAATCAGTGCAGTCGTATTACCGATCGTATATGCCCCCATAATCATATCAAAATTTGAGAATTTAAAACATATAAATATATGAAAAAAAGATTTTAAAAAATATTGAAAACTTATCTTCTCTCCCCCCACCCCCCTCCTTGTTTGAATTTAGATGTTGGAGCTCGAGTTTGTGATGGTGGCTTTGATAGAAAAGTAGACGTACATGAAACTCGTCGTACTCCCTTGTTGACGCGCCGATGATGAGGTTTTGGATGTGGTTGCACGACGTCCGAATCGCCGTCATGGTATTCTCGGAGATAAATCATGCATCGGCCTTAAGGTTTATATGCTTGAATTTCTTCATCAGCTTCCTGCGCGACCTCTCAACCTCAACAATCTTCGCCTTTACGCAGACGGTGACATCCTCCAAGATGTTCATTGTTTGCGAGGAGAGGATTGCCTTCATAACAACTGCCAGAAGATTAATAATACGTCTGTACATGTTTAACTTTTATATAGTAAAACAAATAGAGAAGTTATAACGATCTAGTAAATAACTTTTCAATAAAATTACTAATAAGAAAAATGTGTGACAAACAAAATATAGAGATAAAACGTCTTGTTAGCCCTAAAGAGAAAATAACTATTTCTTTGGGGTAGATTTTGTACGGCTTTTCTACTTTTCAAAATATAATAGTTGCTTTTAGTGACTAGTCTATCTCTCCTAGCCTCTTTCTCAACTTAACATTGTTTACTAAATAAAAAAAATTAGTTCTGGTATTTTCAGTTGGTTATAATAGTATTGAATTAATTATAAACATAAAAGACTACGACCATTTAAAAAGAGTAATGCTATTCGTATCTCTAAATTGTCCCTTCAAATTGTTCCTCCAAATCATTTCTCCTTATGTGGCAGCTGACGTTGTATGTTAAATAATATTATGTGTTATCTGACATGGCAAATTTTAACAAAAAAATTAATTACCCAAATTTTGTCCATATTAATTTAATGCTGATATTAATATTAATATTAATTAATGTTAATCTTTTTATTAGGGTTAAGGTTAGTATTAATATTAATGTTAATGTAATTAATATTAATGTTAACATTAACAATAATATTAATGTTAATATTAATATAAATATAATAATAATGCTAATGTTAATACTAATATTATTGTTAATGTTAACATTAATATTAATTTTAGTGTTAATGTTCATGTTAACATTAATTTTAATTTTAAATTTTGTCATGTCAGTTGTCACATCAACATGCCACGTCAACTCATGTAAGGAGGAACGGTTTAGAGGGATAATTTGGAAGGACAAATAACATTATTCATTTAAAAACTATCAAACAAATATTGCTATAAACAATCGAACACTATTAGACCGAATTTTTTATCTTATTTATGGATAATTTGGTATGTGAATTGTAATTTTTCCGTTAATTCTATATTCCTAAATAATATTTTCAGACATCAAATCCATGAGCATTTAGGGCTCGTTTGGATCAAGTTTTTGTATTTCTAGGAATATGTTTTCAATTCCTTTTCCATGGGAAAGGAATTCAACATTTCCATACCCACGTTTGGTTAGGTTGGAAATAGGTAGTTCAAAATTTTAAAAATTTCCATCTCCATTTTTTGGTTTACAAAACAATAGAAATATTAATCTATTTAGTTTTCCTTTAATACCCTTTCATTAATTTCATAATGATTCACATGTTTGGGATAGAAGTTGAAAATTTGAAAATAAAGAGAGGGTATAACCGTCCAAACAAAATAGCCAAACAAACATACCAAACATGGGTAAGAAATTCAAAATCCATTTTCAAGCCACAAAAACTTGAACCAAACGTCCCCTTAGTTATACCATAAGCACGATTATAAACCATGTAAAAGTATATGTAATATTTTCGATAATTTTGAGTTAACGGTTGTTTGAAGCACTAAGCACGATCATTATTAATTTTTTTTAAATAACAAGCAGATTGTATTTCTGATTTCCTGATTGTGTCCAATATGTGTCCGACACAGACGCAGCGCTGCCCACAATTTTCAGTGTCCATGCTCCTTCTAGATCATAAGAGCCTCAAAATAGTTCAATTCAACGTACAGTTCGACTTCCACCCAAAAAAAAAAAAAATGTCGTCTTCCTTGGGCAGACTCGCTAAACCCTCCCAATCTCTCCTCCCCACCCCTTCCCCACACTCCCAACTCCTCGCCTACATCCGCACCCACCTCCTCCCCCCCACAACCCCCAACCCACCCCCCCTAACCCCGGCCCACCTCCTAAAATTCCTCCGCCACCGCCTCCGCCACCACCCCACCCTCCACGAGTACGACCTCCACGTCTTCCTCTGGGCCCCCAGGCTGCTCCCCTCCTTCCGCCACGACCACACCACCTACGAGTACATGGCCCGCTCCCTCGCCGGCACCCACCGCCTCGACCCCCTCCTCCGCCTCCTCCGCCGCCTCGTCCTCCCCCGCCCCTGCCCCTGCTCCGCCTCCTCCATATTCTCCTGCCCCCGCCTCCTCCCCACCTTCCGCGTCGCCGTCGCCGCCCTCGCCCGCGCCGGAAGGCTCGACGACGCGGTGGCCGCGTTCGAGGACGTCGCCAGGGTCATCGACTCGCGGCCGGACGCCGGGATGTACAACCTCATCATCGACGGGTTCGCGAGGGCAGGGTCCAGGGAGAAGGCGGTGGAGTGGTACGCCAGGATGGTCAGGGACAGGGTCAGGCCGGACGTCTGCACTTTCAACATCTTCATCTCCAGCTGCTTCCGTGCCGGCAGGTGTCCTCCCCCCCTCACACTTCCTTAATGTGATTCATTTTCTAGTCGTATTTGCTAATGCCAAATAACTTCAAACATAAGTCTACAAGACCCGCCCACAGCTTTTGTTTCGTCCAAAAATGGCTGCAACACCATTTTCCACTTTAAGATAGTCAAAGGCGCAAATGGTCCATATCGTCCGAGGCGCAAGGCGCACTTAGGGTGCGCGTCTGAGCGAAGCGACATGCAAAAATAAATAAATAATAACAGAAATAAATAAATTAGTAATGTAAGAAATAAAACCAAATAATATATTAAAACCAACAAAACATGTTAAAACATAACTAAGTGAACTAGCAGAGCATCAATAGAAGTAACAAAAAATTGTGTTTTCTCTACCACGTTTTTAGTAAATTTTAGTTTTTATAGTTTAGTTGTAGCCAACTTTGGCAACCGTGGAAAATGACTACCTCCCTCCCGCTTGTATGAGACAAGAGCTATCTTCTTGCCTAAGTTTCTTCTGTAGAAAAAAAAAAGGCGCGTCTTTTCTTGGTTGCGCCTTGCTGAAAGGTGCGTTTTGGATGCGTCTCGAGAAAGGCACCTTGCTCCGAGGGGCGCCTTAGGCGCGCCTCACACACACCTTTGACTACCATGACCACTTACAACAACATTTGTTATACTATTCTCTTATTTTCTTCTCTTCATTTAGTGGCAAAAAGTCAACTAAATAAGAACTTTCTGTTTACTTCAACAAAAGTTGCAACTAGAATCCTAATTGTATCGTGCACAACACTTGATTTGTAGACCTTGTAAGACGTTTGCAGACAACCAATCCTTGTGTTTGCATTAGTCTCTTCATTTAGTGGCCGAATGCTCTGCAGCCAACAGAACTCCCACATTGGCAAAGTGATCGCATCTTCGCCAGAGTCTTCCAACTCCTCATCCGCTTCACAGCCCTGGAAAATTGGGGCGACCTTGGTGATCTCCCACCCTTGGAGGTAGGACAGAACTCTCCTACAAACTAGAACGCCTGTATGCAGCCACTTCCTTCTGTAGTAGCGGCGGATAAAGGCATCACCAGCCACATGCTCCTCTTCTGGGCCATGGGTCATTGTATTTGGATGGTGCAAGATCAACCATCCCATCAAGATAATGAAAAGGCAGCTCCGCACGAGGAAAATTGCCCTTCTTACCCATCTCGTAAACCACATTATCTACAAATTCCCTCAGACTCCGCTTCAGGTTGCACACTATAGCGGGAAGGAAGGCCAAAGGATGACCAAAGACCAGCTTCACAGCCGACAAGATGAGATTTCTGGTCACCCTCTCCACGGAGGCAGATCCACCAGCAAACACATGGTCTCAAAGCCATATCATCAGATAGGCCGTCAGCACTGCTTTTGGAGCATTCTGTGAACACAATGCCAGAAGCAGCTGTAGATGTGGTCGGATGGCTCTTGGTTTTCATTTTCACAAGGATTTCGTTCGCTGAGTCTAGTCATCTCAGCAAGCACCTCTGATGGGTAAGCCCCTGAGGGGTAACAAATCGAACCTTCGAAGGGTCCGTCATGTCTTACTTGAAGACATAATCCCTCCAAGCAGTCACATGAGGCTGCGTCTTACCTTTGTCCCTCCGCTGGGCCAAATAATGATGGCTCGCCACCTCTTTGAAGACTGACATCATCTCAGAATTCTTCTCTTCCAAGGTCAGGAGCTCCTCATTCGTAGGGAAGTACTCCTCATAGGGCTCAGACCCCCAAGGAAGCTTCGAGACCTCATATATCTCATGTAGTGCCAAGCCTAACTCCCCCACGGGAGTGAAGAAGGTGCCGGTATGAGTGTTGTACATCTCCAGGAGAGCAAGGAACATAGGCCGGTTTATATCTATGTCCGCCTGAGTAGCACGGAGGGCAGCAGTCAGACCAACTTCCCTGAGTTCAGTCTTAAACTTCGACATAATCCAGTGTGTCAACTCGTCCCACTTCTGCACATAATGGCACCAACCCTCTGTCACGCCCCGCTTCCGTAGTAGCGATCGTCCTCGTTAAGGCGTGATGCCGCACGAGCCTAGATTGCGTTCATGCAAGGCGGGTTCCATAACGGCCGATTACAGCGGCTGCGACGGGATCGTCGCACAGAAGTCTCAAGCAGAGACATCGATTAATAGCAGCGGAAATTTGAAGCAAAACACAAGTTATTCAAAAGATGCATTTTATTGATATTTAAACAAGGATTACAATGGGGCGCAAGGCCAAGATTATAAGTCACTCAAGCTCACTCTTCTCACATTACAAGTCACTCAGCTCTCTATCATCTCTCAATACAAGTCTTGGACCAGCGGATGCTTCGGAAGACGACGTCCATACATTATGTCCCGTATAAGTCCAGACTCCACGCGGCCGCACGCCTCGAATTGCCAAGGAACTCCGTTTCTCGACGCATCCAAGCGAGCTCCACGCCACGAGCTTCTACCTGTGCCTGTACATGAAAACTGTGTGGGTGTCAGTACTCAACTGTACTGGTGGAATGAGCTCCTCGTCCATCCATACAAAACCAACACGTTTGATTTATTTTGTGCAACATAGTCCCTTTATGATTGTCTTTCTACTATTGCCTTAGGATCAATTTTAGGACAGACGCCTTGGTCTATTTTGTGTCTCTAGACCATCCCGTGCTTGCACCAACAACGTTAACCTATCAAGTCGTGCTTGCATTTCGGCACATAATCAGAGACGCAACTACACGATATTGTCCAATTCCCATGTAACCGTGCTACAATCCATATTGGGGTCGTGCCTCGCAAACTCACTGTGACTTAACCATATCGTCGCCTCGCGGCCCTTTATACTTTAATCACCAACTGACCCAATCAAGACTTGTGAACTTATTGTCACCCAACCGACTTTGCCTTGCGGCGTTTCCTGACTTAAACTCGAAACGACTCAAATCCAACTAATGCAACTTATATGTCGACAACTTAAGACTTGACGTCACATCTCGTGCTGAAGCACGTTGCCTACGTTGAAGCCAAATCTTAGGCCCAACATTTTGTTCTAACTGTACACACACATTCAACTCGACTCAATCCAAAGGCACACATGCGGGTTGCCGTCATGCCGACTCATCTATATGAACTGGTCACTAACGTCCAGCGCTATATCCTGGACTCTTTAGCTTTTGTTAACCGGACGCTCCTTCAGCGTGAGGTAGCGAGCCCCCCGCTGACAGTCCCCGCCTAACCCGTGCGGTCATCCAGCAACAAGCTATACATGTTTCTCAAGAACCGGTCCCTTTGGCCGCTTGGGTCGCCGTTTGAGGAAACTCCACCTTGTCGACAAGTTGTCCATGACCATGCAAGACTCGACTCAAACTGACGTCTCACACAGTCATTCTACCTCTAGTTTTATCATCTCTTTCAGGGCCTAGTTCAATACTTCTCACATCTGAGACCGTCTCGACGACCTATAGTCGCGAGCATTCTTCTTTCTTGCCCTATCATTTCATTCGACTAAGGAACGACTATTTGAAAGCCTTCCTTCCAACTCAATTAAATCAACCGTGGCCCGTGCCATAAAAATACTAAGTCCGAGACATCGTGCCTTAAACCAACTTGAACTCTATGCGACACCACCGTCCAAGTCATACTCTATATAACGGGCCTTACGGTCGTGAAACCAAGTAATTTCGACATCCGCAGGAAACGTGGGACATTGCTTAGAAAAGACTTCGATAGCCTATCATAACTCACCCTAACTTAATCGTGCAATAACTTGACGAGCAAGGACTGCGTCAAGCCTTGGACGATGGGACCGTGCATACTTTATGAAGCGTTTATGCGGACGACGCCTATGACTTAGGCTAACTCTTAGCTTGTGGCGAAGACCAACTTTTTCTTCTCCCAGGCCACGGGACGAAGGACCGAGTGTCATTTTCAAAGCACGCCATGCACCAACTCTAAGCCGACCGTTGGACCTTTCCATATTCTAACTCAATTCGACCCGTTGGGATTATTTTCTTATCTATGTGGATTCGTCTCTTTTATTATCAAGCCTACTTGTACAAGTTGAAAACATGCGATTTATTATGTGAATGCTAAGATGAGGCGAGTTCACCGAAACTACCCTACCTGAGCAAGGAGTCGCCTCGACCAAGCGAGCCTCCGAGCAAGCCGTTGCAAGGCTAAGTCCAAACGCCGTCGGCGTTTCGATTCCTCCGATTGACTGAGCGGAACGGGGCACTACATCATACACCACTCAGAAAAAGTTTCGTCCTCGAAACTAACTGAGTACTTACTCATCGACTTATCACTCGAATGTTCAACGGCTCTCGCGCACATTTCTCCTATGCATTTCTCAAATCCGAGCCACGCTCGTGCTACTATCAATCTTTCCTTTAATACGATTTCAAAATCCTCGACACTTTTCCATTCCTCTAGTCTCACTTGATTCAACGTATCACTTAGTTGGATCGTGCACATATTTTAGGCGTTCCCAAAATACATGCATTTCAGCCAAGCCTCGTGATAGAGAATCCGCCATCACCACTCGAGTCAGATCGTGCGTATATTCAAGCGTCCCCGATATACGCGCATGTCAATCGCGCCTCGTGAGTGGTGCCTCCACAATTCCTATCGCTCCGCACCGGAACGTCTGCCTAACCGCTAGGCTATGTCTTTATGCTAAAGTCGTCTGTCAGTATTGGAATCATAGTTCTCAAACAACAATATCAACACTGACCCCATCCTAAGGTCAAACCAAGTTGATAGTACGAGATTTTCTATCCAAGCTCGCATCACTCCGATTTCTAAACATCGAGCATCGATTCCCTACACGCATCCCAACATTCGTCGCACGGGGTCTGAGTCATTCAGCAAAGCCATCCTACGATAACTCACGTTTCAACTAATTCCTCGACATATCAATATCACTTGTTCATCAAGCCATTTCGCAGTCTATCTCTTCGAACACGTTCGACATAATCCGCATATCAATCCTTCCAAGTCAAGCACGCTACGACACAATTCATCGCTAAACCATAATTCACATTTCATACTCCCTAAGTCATTTATCCCAATTCACGTAATCGATCACAAGGTCGTCTAGCTTAACAATATGTTGCGCCCCGATCTCACGCGTGTCAGATTATCCACGGTGGACATGAATCACCATGCACGCTCCCGTGGGATAATCATCCTTATCGGGACGTAACTCTTGCTTGAGTCTAGACTAGTTCATTCTCGATACGTAGATTGGACCTACTCAATCCTCAAGTTTACTTAATCGTTAATCACCAATCCAAACATCCTCGAATTTTCCTTCACATCAAACCAACAAGTCGAAGCAATCCAATTTGCCACGTCCCGATTTTTCGAGTTCGATCATTCCCGCGACATGAATCACCATGTCAGCGCTCACGCGGAACGATCGTCCCAAATCTGACGCGACGCATGTGCGAGACTAGAGTTGCGCTCGCGCAAGACAAGAATGTCGACGTAGTGGTTATCAACGCAACCATCAAGACACTTCTATTTTCATCCTCCTAAGTATAGCATCCGTCAGAACCATAACACTTGCACGATCGTCATTCACCGAGTTAGAGTACCCCCGAGTTATCGCATATCAATCTTTGATACGCTTCAATACCATCGATGATATGCGGAACCTGACGATCTTTCTTTGCAACGAATTTCGAGTCGTGCGAATGATGCTATCGTCCGTCTGGATAATCTCCTCGACATTCAAATTCAAGTTCGATCATTATCCCTCGAATCATTCACAACATCAATTTTCTCGAACCCAAATTCACGTATTGTTCATCCGTCTATCTTAAGTCATCGAGCAACATTTTTCTTCAAATCACATCCTTCCTTGCTAACGCAAATCATCGAGCAACATCCATTCCAATCCTCAGAGTCATTTTCAAACATTCGAATCAAACTTTTCATGCACGCTAACTTTCCGTCGTGCTAACTTTTCGTATACGATCCGTATCAATTTCCTCGATCAAGTCATCCATTCGCTACACCTTAACTTTTCCTCGATTTGATTTGCCTACTCTATCATTTCCCTATTTCATACTTGCGCAATCTCAATCCCGTGCTCGTCATTTCTAACTTTTGTTCGAATCAACTTATCAAATCTCAATACTACAACAACTTAATCAACAATACTCAATCTAAGGCTTTGCGTACGTGCGACGCTCGCTGATAGACTCATCGACACCCCGCATCCTCAATCGATCGATCGACATCCCTGAGGCTATCGCATACACCACTCAGGGATGAAGTCATTCGACAAATCCTCAAAACCATCATTCGAATCAAAATCGACTTCTTCAAATTTTTCGTTCGAACCATTCTCTCGAATTTCAAGCACGCTTATCTATATCGCATCGACGATATCATCGCTCGATAGCACCCCTATTGATAGTCATCCCCCTTTACTCAATCAAGTCCAAACCATTCTCGTCCGACACAAATTTGAATTCCGCACTCGACTTTTCTAAGGTCGACGCAACTTTGGTGTATATGTCCAGCCCGACTTAGCCAACCGTGCTTCACATGAACCATCTTTTTGTTTTTATCAAAAACTGTTCTCCTATGTTTTGCAAATTACTTAGACTTATTGTATGAACATTCCGTGGGACATTTTAGAGAGAGCGCACAAACGATATCAACTTGCGGAAGCAACATAGTTAAAGAATTCAATCGATAGTTCAAGGACGTAAAGCCGTGCTCTTATACCATTATGTCACGTCCTGCTCCCGTAGGAGCGATCGTCCTCGCTAAGGCGTGATGCCGCACGAGCCTAGATTGCGCTCATGCAAGGCGGGTTCCATAACGGCCGATTACAGCGGCTGCGACGGGGTCGTCGTACAGAAGTCCCAAGCAGAGACATTGATTAATAGCAGCGGAAATTTGAAGCAAAACACAAGTTATTTAAAAGATGCATTTTATTGATATTGAAAGAATGATTACAATGTGGCGCAAGGCCAAGATTACAGGTCACTCAAGCTCACTCTTCTCACATTACAAGTCACTCAGCTCTCTCTCATCTCTCAATACAAGTCTTGAACCAGCGGATGCTTCGGAAGGCGACGTCCATACATTATGTCCCGTATAAGTCCAGACTCCACGCGGCCGCACACGAATTGCCAAGGAACTCCGTGCCTCGACGCATCCAAGCGAGCTCCACGCCACGAGCTTCTACCTGTGCCTGTACATTGAAACTGTGTGGGTATCAGTACTCAACTGTACTGGTGGAATGAGCTTCTCGCCCATCCATACAAAACCAACACGTTTGATTTATTTTGTACAACATAGTCCCTTTATGATTGTCTTTCTACTCTTGCCTTAGGATCAGTTTTAGGACAGACGCCTTGGCCTATTTTGTGTCTCTAGACCATCCCGTGCTTGCATCAACAACGTTAACCTATCAAGTCGTGCTTGCCTTTCGGCACATAATCAGAGACGCAACTACACGATAGCGTCCAATTCCCATGTAACCGTGCTACAATCCATTTTGGGGTCGTGCCTCGCAAACTCAGTGTGACTTAACCATATCGTCGTCTCGCGGCCCTTTCTACTTTAATCACCAACTGACCCAATCAAGACTTGTGAACTTATTGTTACCCAACCGACTTTGTCTTGCGGCGTTTCCTCACTTAAACTCGAAACGACTCAAATCCAACTCATGCAACTTATATGTCGACAACTTAAGACTCGACGCCACATCTCGTGCCGAAGCACGTCGCCTACGTTGAAGCCAAATCTTAGGCCCAACATTGTGTTCTAACTGTACACACACATTCAACTCGACTCAATCCAAAGGCACACATGCGGGTTGCCGTCATGTCGACTCATCTATATGAACTGGTCACTAACGTCCAGCGCTATCCTGGACTCTTTAGCTTTTGTTAGACGGACGCTCCTTCAGCGTGAGGTAGCGAGCCCCCCGCTGACAGTCCTAACCCGTGCGGTCATCCAGCAACAAGCTATACATGTTTCTCAAGAACCGGTCCCTTTGGCCGCCTGGGTCGCCGTTTGAGGAAACTCCACCTTGTCGACAAGTTGTCCATGACCATGCAAGACTCGACTCAAACTTACGTCTCACACAGTCATTCTACCTCTAGTGTTACCATCTCTTTCAGGGCCTAGTTCAATACTTCTCACATCTGAGACCGTCTCGACGACCCATAGTCGCGAGCATTCTTCTTTCTTGCCCTATCATTTCATTCGACTCAGGAACGACTATTTGAAAGCCCTCCTTCCAACTCAATTAAATCAATCGTGGCCCGTGCCATAAAAACACTACCGTGACATCGTGCCTTAACCAACTTGAACTCTATGCGACACCACCGCCCAAGTCATACTCTATATAACGGGCCTTACGGTCGTGGAACCAAGTAATTTCGACATCCGCAGGAAACGTGTTACAATGCTTAGAAAAGAATTCGATAGCCTATCATAACTCATCCTAACTTAATCGTGCAACAACTTGACGAGCAAGGACTGCGTCAAGCCTTGGACGATGGGACCGTGCATGCTTTATGAAGCGTTTATGCGGGCGACGCCTATGACTTAGGCTAACTCTTAGCTTGTGGCGAAGACCAACTTTTCCTTCTCCCATGCCACGGGACGAAGGACCGAGTGTCATTTTCAAAGCACGTCATGCACCAACTCTAACCCGACCGTTGGACCTTTCCATATTCTAACTCAATTCGACCCGTTGGGATTATTCTCTTATCTATGTGGATTCGTCTCTTTTATTATCAAGCATACTTGTGCAAGTTGAAAACATGCGATTTATTATGTGAAGGCTAAGATGAGGCGAGTTCACCGAAACTACCCCACCTGAGCGAGGAGTCGCCTCGACCGAGCGAGCATCCGAGCAAGCCGTTGCAAGGCTAAGTCCGAACGCCGTCGGCGTTTCGATTCCTCTGATTGACTGAGCGGAACGGGACACTATACCCTCGTCCCGAAATTCTCCTTTTGGGTACGAGATCTTGGCCCCCGGCCCCAGCATACGGTTTGTAATGCCCCGCTCCGCACGGTGCATTACGCTGAGGCGTTGACTCAAAGAGTCGCGTAGTCGTGTTGACCGAATCAAATGTATCGATGCGAATGGATACAAGAGTTATGTTGTCCCGAGCAACGCATCGAACTAAGTCGATGCGAAGAGTTGCCTTGTCCCAAAGAATGCATCGAGTGAATCTATGCGAAGCGCCGCGTTGCCCCGAAGGATAAGTGTGTTGAATCGGCTCGAAGATTCTAAGAAATCGAATCGACCAAGGCACAAGTCCGAATCAATGCAAGTATTGATTTTAGTTGGTTTCGTGTGCAGGTTATACGTTGACGCGAAAATATTAGAGGTCGATCTTTTGCCATATTTAGTAAGGGGTCTGCGAAACCAAATCACCGCCTTGCGACGGACTGAGACTTGGGCACGGTAAGCCAAATCGGACGTATAATTCAATGAAGCACGAAGTGCTCGAATGGCTAAGTCAGGAGAGTGGCCGTGCAACAAAGTTATGAAATCGAGCCGCATCGACTCGACGAAACGACAAAGGCGTATCGACTCAAGGTGGGAGGATTGACTCTTCTTTATACTCCTTCATGCGATAAGTCAAATATATCATTGTATGCTAAAAGTTAACCTATCGACGCCACGGGAGTGGCCCGATCGGAGGTAAATCGTAGTGTGAGTCGAACACTAAGTTAGAACAATTGAAATGAAACGTGCATCATATGCACGAGTCGCTATGGAACATTGGATATCGCAAAGGCGAGCGCCTCGGTGCGTAAGCCGCAAGAACATGGGATAACTGTACTCGGCGAGTGCCTTAGTGCACGAACCATACCGTGCCTTCGCGCACGAGTTAGAAAGGCTAGAACATTGAAAGACAATAGGCGAGCGCCCTAGCGCGCAAGCCACGGACATTGAATACTAAGTCATAGAATATGGAAATACGGTCGAAACGTGCCTACGTGCACGAGATAATAAAAGATGGCTTCGTTGCGAGAGAATACAGTTGTGGCATGAATGTGGTAGAACTGTCGGATATGACATGATGCCTCGAAAGGTGTTCGAGACCTTCGGGTCGTTCGGTTGAGGAACATTGAGTAGAGGCATAATGCCATTGAACATTGAAACGAAGTACGAAATGTAAGAACATAGAAAGTTAACGGAAGAAACGCGAGATGATAAAGTCTGAGTCTCGGACTCAAGACTATGCTTGGTTGTTTGAATAATAAGGGCGTTGCATGGTCGAATGGGATGGACTTGAGATTAATGTGATAATAACTCGTGCACGAGTGTTTCCTCCAAACGGTTAAATGCCGGAGCGCCCCGGAACCGCTTGGCCTAGGAGGGAAATGAATAATCTTTGTAGGCGCACATCCTTAAGACGAGTAGCACTCGCTTATAGATGGAAAAAGCCGCAAATGATGGTATGCAGCGGGAACGTTTCGGTTGTTGGGACCGCAACCCACCCGTTAAACGCCGGGCAGCCCGACCAAATTTGAGAAAAGAAGGAGAGAAAAGAAAGTAAGGAACTCCTTTAGTCCATTCCGGCGCGGATACGCCAACGGCCTTCATATAGCTAAGGAACGATGGGTTGAAAGTGTAGGCACATATGTGTCCCGCACACATAGATCATGCTTAGAGATGCACTTATAACATGACAGGGAAGGAATGGGACGCATTTACCTTGCGTCGGTGCAAGGGCGAGTGCGTCGACTTGGTAAGAAGTCGCGCCACGAAACAAACACGAGATTGCTTGATTGTTTGCCTATTTCAATTCGAATAACATGCTTGCCATGCTAACATGCTTTACGCTTTCGAATATGCCATGAAATTTATCCTAAGGAGAACATAGCAAGATCATAAGCTAAGTTGCATGATTCAACATAAATACTACAATGTCGGTTTGGAAAGAAGATCTTTGCATCAGTACATGCGAGGACGAACGTACTGATCCCCCACCAGCTTTCATGCAGGGCACGGGGAATGGATTGCTCGCGGCGAAGCGTTGCTTGAACGCGTTGAGGCTTGGAATGCCGAAGCGTATTGAAGCGTGCGATCGCTTTGACGCTCGGACTATGCAACAAGATTGATGCGGCTGAGATATAAAAGGCATGATGTATGGAACGGTGAAATTCTTTGTGGGCAAGAGAGAACCTGAGTGTTGTAGCCAATCTGGCATATATTGTTAGGCTATCAAAAGCCTTTGTAATCTCAGTTTCGGATATCAATAAAGAGAATTGTTTCGTATACTCTGTTTCCTTTCATTGTTAATATCGAATAAAAAGATAACCATTTGAGAACTTGTCATCTTGCCTTGCACGAGCGCAACTCCAGGCTCGTGCGGCATCACGCCCCCTGCGAGGAAGATGATTCGGGTGATTCCGGGTCGGGACATGACAAATTGGTATTAGAGCTCTAGGCTCAATCTCCTCTGGACGCTCGCTTCATTACAATTCCAAAGAGTTGCCCACCACCACTTGAAAATCACTCTTGACTCTACTCGATGCCGCACTGGATGTTCCATACAATAAGTCTAATACAAATCGTGTAATTTTGCCGCATGTGTTTTGAAAATTACATGATGTTTGCTAAGAAAGTCGCGAAGGGTGTATTGCATTAAATGCAACGAACCGTAAAAAAATGTTAGTTACTGCAAGTGCAACAAAATGTGAAATACGAATTGAGATGTCGTTGCAATATAACATGTTGAAAGAGAAATAAAATGATGCACGAAGTGCAACGAGTTAATTGTGAATATGCGTTAAAATGAAAGTGATAAGCCAATACCGAATGTGTTGAACGGATTTGGGCATTGACTTTGAAAGTCGGGAATAAATCGTTGCACGATGTGCAACGCGTGTCGGAAGTAAAATTATTGCACGTGGTGCAGCGCATATCAAATTAATCGTTGCACGGAGTGCAAAGGAGATTGGAAATAAATCGTTGCACAAAGTGAAATGAAATGTCGGAAATAAATCGTAGCACGATGTGCAACGCGTATCGGAAGTAAAAAAATTTGTTGCATGGGGTGCAACGCATATCAAAATAAATTGTTGCACGAGATGCAACGGAAGGAATTAAAATCGTAAATCGATAGAATGAATCGTTCGGTTGCACACCAAACTTATGTTGGCAAACGAGAACATTGACCGAGTTGTGTCGGATTTGATTTAATCAAAGTTACGGTTGTGATCAAGCACGATCACTGCGGAAATCGTGAGTCAGAAGAGATCGTTGGTTCATAGTGAGTAGAATACGAAGGAAATGACTTGATTTCCGAGTGGTATATGCCATACCACGTATGCGATGAATGACTTGATTTCGAGTGGTATACCACTTGTGCGATGAATCGCATCGACGCGTTGTGAGAATTGCGGAAGGTTTGTCCGCAACGGACGGGAGAGTACTGAGATTCGATTGGAAATTTGTATGACGGTATGTTGATGCAAGTGTTCTTCGAAAAATCGGTTGGGACGATAAGGCGAGACTCGTATCAATGAACGATACGTCGGACGAGAATTATAAGTCGGTCGGACGACCGAGACTAGCGGAACGATTATGCCTTGATGCAATAATCGGATCGACGGGAAAGGAAAACTCGAACTTAGAAATGAGTCGCACGACTTGCGATCTCGATAGAAATGTTGGGCGAGGCGAATCAAATCGCACGACTTGCGATCTCGATAGAAATGTTGGACGAGGTGAATTAAAATCGGATCGCATGACTTGCGACTTCGGTGAGAAAGTTGGTTGACGCGGGTAAATAGTGCCTACGAAATAGTTGGTTACGTTACGGTGAAACTCATTTGAGTACGACTGAAAAACACGCGAAACTTAGAGGGCGAGAGATCGTATGACTTGAGGGTTCGATGTTGGATAATCGGTAACTCAGTTACGCGATCAAAGTATAGCGGGATGCGGCGAATCGGAAAACGAGTTGATGCGTATGGAAAAGTTCGTTGCGAACTTGGACGTATGCAAGGCGAGTTGTCGACGTTGAAACGGATTCAAAGTTGACCCTTACGCTATCGAAAATTGATACGACGTATCGAGACCGATACGTAAGGAAACGTAAGCACGATGTGGGAATACAAAATGGAGTGCGCCTTGCGCTATCAAAGTTTTGTAAATAACAATACGAGAATGAAACGAACTGGTTGATCATGAACCTTGTGATTAATCAAGACGAGACTATAAGTCATCGACGATTGTTCGATGCGTATAGCATCTCGTGTGTCGACCCGCGAATAAGATAGACTCAAACTCGATACGAGTAGATATTTCGTAAATTGCGAAATCATCGACGGTAGTGCATGACTTGACTCGGAGGATAGTTGCGCATCAATTGCGCCGATAGAAACGATTTTGTCCGAAATTGGGTAGTCGCGTAGAATCGTCGGAACGTGATTTGGCTACGAAATAAGATATAGCATGGTTCGTAGTAAACTGTCATTCGTTAATGGTCCACAATTATCGAGCGTAGCTTCGGGGCAGCTGACCCTAGAAGACTTGACCGCCAAATCAAATTGAATGTTGCAGACCGTAAGATGACCCATGTGATATCGCATATGAGATTGCACCGATAACTAATATAACACGGTGCATGTTGACGATAAGTCTAGGCGATTGATATTGTTGGAACAACTTTCGATTGAGAATGATATAGTTAGATTTGAGTATTCGTCGGATGAATACTTGAATGGTTATGTTGATCGACGATCGAACAAGAAATTCACCAACGAACTTGGTGATTCGGATAAGCGATTGTGAGAATCGTGCTATGCACGAGAGAGAACAATAAGGGAATGACTTACGAGTCATGTTGTTAGATTCAGATTCACCTTGCAATTGAGCTTGCGTGAATCGAACTTATATTCGATGTTGTGAGACGGATAAGTTGGGAATTTGGCTAGTGAATTCCTACTCGTTAGGAAATCGAATGTATGACGCGTCGTAAAGACCTTCGTGCTAAGGCGATCGTTGCCTTGAGCATCGTCGACTGGAATTAAACTTGTGTCGGATAGATTGTGGCCTTTGTGCAATGTCAATTTAATGTTGCGTCGGGAGAATTCAAGCACGGTGTCTAGGTAAGTAACCTAACGGGCGTAGTCCTGAATGATGAGAAGGAAATCGTATCGAGATTAATTGCATAGCCAGACTTCGGAATTAGTTGAGTGGCGACTTCGAACGCAAGGCGTTGCGAAGGATCGTTGCGATCGGATGTGCGACGGCTCGACGCGACGCATAGAGTTGGTAGTCCATACGAAACATATAAAACGAGAAATGCGATTTTTGCATCGCGTCGCATGCAGTGACTTTATTGAATGAATCGCGTATGTATCGAATATACGTATGCGATGAAATTTCGAGAACAGTTGCTAAAGATAAGTCCGATCGAGAGTACGAGATGGCAAGCATAGAATTGAAATTTACCTGTCAGCTTTGTTCTAATTTGCTACGACTGGACTTGGTCGAAATACATATATCTTCGGGACGCCTTGAATATAGGTACGGATCCAAATCGAGTTGTATACAAAATTCAAATCGACCTGCAGGGATGACTTTGAAATGTTAATGAAAAGCTTGCGAGATAGTGTGAAACTGAACAACGTTGGTGGAAATAGATCGTGAAACGATCTATAAAACACTTAGTCGGAGTGTTGGTTTTTGGTTCGAGGACGAACCTTGTTTTGAGTGGTATATTCTGTAATGTCCCGCTCCGCACGGCGTATTACGCTGAGGCGTTGACTCAAAGAGTCGCGTAGTCGCGTTGACCGACTCAAATGTATCGATGCGAATGGATACAAGAGTTACGTTGTCCCGAGCAACGCATCGAACTAAGTCGATGCGAAGAGTTGCCTTGTCCCAAAGAATGCATCGAGTGAATCTATGCGAAGCGCCGCGTTGCCCCGAAGGATAAGTGTGTTGAATCGGCTCGAAGATTCTAAGAAATCGAATCGACCAAGGCACAAGTCCGAATCAATGCAAGTATTGATTTTAGTTGGTTTCGTGTGCAGGTTATACGTTGACGCGAAAATATTAGAGGTCGATCTTTTGCCATATTTAGTAAGTGGTCCGCGAAACCAAATCACCGCCTTGCGATGGACTGAGACTTGGGCACGGTAAGCCAAATCGGACGTATAATTCAATGAAGCACGAAGTGCTCGAATGGCTAAGTCAGGAGAGTGGCCGTGCAACAAAGTTATGAAATCGAGCCGCATCAACTCGACGAAACGACAAAGGCGTATCGACTCAAGGTGGGAGGATTGACTCTTCTTTATACTCCTTCATGCGATAAGTCAAATATATCATTGTATGCTAAAAGTTAACCTATCGACGCCACGAGAGTGGCCCGATCGGAGGTAAATCGTAGTGTGAGTCGAACACTAAGTTAGAAAAATTGAAATGAAACGTGCATCATATGCACGAGTCGCTATGGAACATTGGATATCGCAAAGGCGAGCGCCTCGGTGCGTAAGCCGCAAGAACATGGGATAACTGTACTCGGCGAGTGCCTTAGTGCACGAACCATACCGTGCCTTCGCGCACGAGTTAGAAAGGCTAGAACATTGAAAGACAATAGGCGAGCGCTCTAGCGCGCAAGCCACGGACATTGAATACTAAGTCATAGAATATGGAAATACGGTCGAAACGTGCCTACGTGCACGAGATAATAAAAGATGGCTTCGTTGCGAGAGAATAAAGTTGTGGCATGAATGTGGCGGAACTGTCGGATATGACATGATGCCTCGAAAGGTGTTCGAGACCTTCGGGTCGTTCGGTTGAGGAACATTGAGTAGAGGCATAATGCCATTGAACATTGAAACGAAGTACGAAATGTAAGAACATAGAAAGTTAACGGAAGAAACGCGAGATGATAAAGTCTGAGTCTCGGACTCAAGACTATGCTTGGTTGTTTGAATAATAAGGGCGTTGCATGGTCGAATGGGATGGACTTGAGATTAATGTGATAATAACTCGTGTACGAGTGTTTCCCCCAAACGGTTAAATGCCGGAGCGCCCCGGAACCGCTTGGCCTAGGAGGGAAATGAATAATCTTTGTAGGCGCACATCCTTAAGACGAGTAGCACTCGCTTATAGATGGAAAAAGCCGCAAATGATGGTATGCAGCGGGAACGTTTCGGTTGTTGGACCGCAACCCACCCGTTAAACGCCGGGCAACCCGACCAAATTTGAGAAAAGGAGAGAAAAGAAAGTAAGGAACTCCTTTAGTCCATTCCGGCGCGGATACGCCAACGGCCTTCATATAGCTAAGGAACGATGGGTTGAAAGTGTAGGCACATACGTGTCCCGCACACATAGATCCTGCTTATAGATGCACTTATAACATGACAGGAAAGGAATGGGGCGCATTCACCTTGCGTCGGTGCAAGGACGAGTGCATCGACTTGGTAAGAAGTCGCGCCACGAAACAAACACGAGATTGCTTCCCTATTTCAATTCGAATAACATGTTTGCCATGCTAACATGCTTTACGCTTCGAATATGCCATGAAATTTATCCTAAGGAGAACATAGCAAGATCATAAGCTAAGTTGTATGATTCAACATAAATACTACAATGTCGGTTTGGAAAGAAGATCTTTGCATCAGTACATGCGAGGACGAACGTACCGATCCCCCACCAGCTTTCATGCAGGGCACGGGGAATGGATTGCTGGCGGCGAAGCGTTGAGGCTTGGAATGCCGAAGCGTATTGAAGCGTGCGATCGCTTTGACGCTCGGACTATGCAACAGGATTGATGCGGCCGAGATATAAAAGGCATGATGTATGGAACGGTGAAATCCTTTGTGGGCAAGAGAGAACCTGAGTGTTGTAGCCAATCTGGCATATATTGTTAGGCTATCAAAAGCCTTTGTAATCTCAGTTTCGGATATCAATAAAGAGAATTGTTTCGTATACTCTGTTTCCTTTCGTTGTTAATATCGAATCAAAAGATAACCACTTGAGAACTTGTCATCTTGCCTTGCACGAGCGCAACTCCAGGCTCGTGCGCCATCACGCCCCCTGCGAGGACGATGATTCGGGTGATTTCGGGTCGGGACATGACACGATTGACAAAGGTCGAGGCACTAAAGGCGAAAGTGTTAGGAGGAACATCACTATATATACTCCCAGGATGCAGAGTTTGCCAAAGATAAGAGGTTCCGGCTCGCGAAGCGGCTAAGGTATCCTTTTGGTTGGAGGTGGTATCGATCCGGATGGTGCCTGCCACTACTCCTCCCTGGGATGGAGTAAGCTCCCCCTTCAACCTCCTCTTGGAAGCAAGACTACGGAAAGCCGTCAGGGGCAATTGGCGCTCCACTCTCTGAATGTACATGTTCACAT
The DNA here is from genome assembly GCA_029216955.1 of Iris pallida. Lineage (NCBI taxonomy): Eukaryota > Viridiplantae > Streptophyta > Magnoliopsida > Asparagales > Iridaceae > Iris > Iris pallida. Next base: position 3,100,363 of record JANAVB010031819.1, on the reverse strand, counting down.
CCCTCGCTGTGAAGAACCAATCTTCTTTGACCTTCAACACCTTCGCTTCGGTAAAGGTCAAACGGTCACCAAACAAGAACTGGGGTTTTAAGAAGGTCACATTGTCATATTCAACAGACTTGAGTTTGCCACTCTCCATCATGAGTTGAAGAAAAGTAAAATGTTGATCTCTGATTTGCGTCATCCTCTCCGGAGGCTGGTCCAACATAATGGCAGCCTTGGCCGGGTTGACAACTTTTTCATTAAAGTCCAAGCCCATCTGACATAGCGCATGGTCTAAAAGGACTTCATTCAACAAAGGGATGGTCATCGACACTGTCACACAAACGAGACAAAATGGTCAGCCAAGGAGACTAAAAGCCCTTCAAAAGATTAGCAAAAGACTTAGAAGTTCGAGCAAAGCATCTGAGGCACATCAATGCATCTGGTGCATCAACTGGGTCGAAACCCATGCGCACAGTTAGAAGCTCATCAAGACGCACATGACCGAGGCCCAGGCGCATCCGAAGAGAAGCTTCGGCACATCACCAGGACCTAAGTCCATGCGCGTCAGTAAATGGAGCTTCGGCGTATCATCAGGACCTAAGTCCATGCGCGTAAGCAAATGGAGCTTCGGCGCATCATCATGACCTAAGTCCATGCGCGTAAGCAAATGGAGCTTCGGCGCATCATCATGACCTAAGTCCATGCGCGTCAGCAAATGGAGCTTCGGCTCATCATCAGGACCTAAGTCCATGCGCGTCAGCAGAGGAAGCTTCAGCGCATCATCAGGGCCTAGGTCCATGCGCGTCAGCAGAAGGAGCTTTGGCGCATCGTCAGCACAGAGTCCATGCGTGTCAGCATTTGAAACCGAGGCGTGTCATCGGGATGCGACTTGTTCCAGTCACATCCACGCACCTCAGCAGCTTTGCAACAAAATGAAAACACCAAGGCAGACATCACCCACTGATCACCTCCGACCGTATATCGGCGTCCGTCGCTGCGACGACGGGGGGTGTCCTCTACGTCGACCTCCACGGGCTCCTTGCCCTTTTCCCTTCCTCGGTCAGCACCGCCACGGGGAGTCAGGGGCCATCTCTCTAAAGAAGGTTTTGTCGAAGAAGAGGGAAAAGCTCTGGAGAAGAGGAAGCAAAGTTCTGAGGAGAAGAAGAAAGTAGACGACTCTCTCTCTCCCACCAGGCGCCTACTTATAGGCTTGTCAACGCGCGTGAACCTATGAGACATGACGTCAGCAGCAGTTGCTTCGTGTCGCGTGAAACTGACGGCTGCAAATCTTTCCAAAAGATTATCATTAATCTTTCAAACTTCGAGGCGTTATCTCTTGCATCCCGAGAAAAGCATGCGCCCCCACAGCAATGCGCGAAGCAGCCATGCGCCCAGTGGAGCCATGCGCCCAGACGAGAACATTCGCCTGAAATACCTACCCATGCTTCTTGTTCAAAGTATTCCAAAAACTTGGCAAAAAGCTTTGGAAACTTTGAAGGGGGTCTTGTAGAAGCATGGAATTTCAGGCGCATCTAAAAGCCAGAGGTCCTATGCGCCATAACTCTCATGCGCCAAAAATCAACATGCGTTAGAAAAGCAGAACACTTGGCACATCAGAAAAAACAACAAAGAGATATGAAAATAGGCCTTTATTCCATATAAAAGTCGATTACATGTCTAAAACTCTTTTACAAAGGAGAATTCTTTTACGAAGAGAGAAAATCCTAAAAGATACAGCCAGGTGCATCACTTGAAGTGTTATTGCCAGACGCATCACTTGTCAGGCGCATCATCCCATCATATCAGCATAGGCGCATTCCCGTGCATAGTCAGAGCAAATCACTTCCTCGCCGACGTGCGGGCACTCTAGCAGGAAGAGTGGCTCTTCTAGCCTAACAAAATCATGGCACGATAGCTCCGATCTGCGGCTCTTCCAGCCTAACAAAAATCGGGGCACGACCGTCCCGATCTTTGGATGCAACAGGCACCTTCAGCCTGTGTCGGGACACGACGATCCCGATATTTGGATGCAATAGGCACTTTCACAGTTTTGTACGAAAACAAGACCGATGGTGAATAAACCAACTCGGCACATCTTCGTCTTCGGAAGGAGTTCGTCGTCAAAGCTTCTGCGAACGAGGGGATCAACAACTCACCGAGGCAGGGGACCGATCGAGTTCGTCTCCATGAGAGAGCCAAATGAAACGAGTAATCTTCACAAAGCTATTTATAGGCCGGGACAACCCTCGCCCATGTGCCAAGTGGCAGTCTCATCATATTCTGTGCAACGAATTTGCATTAATGACAATGAATCTGCCTCTTCGTATTCAGCCAAGTCAAAACAACCATAAATGCCTCAAAAAACTCAACAGACAGTCCAATGAGGCTACGCCATGTGGCAGATGCGCCGTCAGCACCATGCGCTCTGTACCGATGGGATATCTACCCATGCGCCTAGCGTGGCACTAGCTGATGCGTCCTTTACAACTCGTCACCCATCAAGCATTTAATGCTACGCGACAGAGTTGGCAGCACATCTTCCAAAGAATGACCAATCGGCAGTTTTTTGCAAGAAACGAATAGCCGCTGATGTCAGCATCATTATTTGCCTTTTTTGTCGGCTACAGCTGTCCTTGCCACGTGGCCGACCGATCATTCGCATGCTCCCCTGCAGCCATGCGCCTAGAAGTCCGCATGCGCCTCAAAAGTCATGTGCCCCCGACTCGCTCCTGATCCTAAAAAGACAAGCTAAGTCTTTGCATGCGCCTCTACAGCCATGCGTCCAAAATTTAGCCTGTGCCTCAGAAGCCATGCACCCAGACTGGTCTATCATAGACCAAGTCGCCCTCCATGCGCCTAATCCTAGGCGCATCCTGACAGATCATCTTCCACAAAATCAGATATCTTTGAGTCACAGACATGCGCCACGTGTATTCTGACTCAGTTCTGCTCAAGAATGGGTGCTAACCACCCAAGATCTCAGCAACAATCGAATCTCCACAACTGCCACGTGTCAGCTCCACCGTAGCCCAACAGAGTAGTTCAACAGATTTGGCTTCAACTCAGGACGCATCGTCCATGCGCCCCACAGCATCAGCCACGTGGCGTTCTCACGTACATGCGCATCCTACATATGCGCGCATGAGCAGACCAGTCTGCTGCATATAAATAGAAGGATCATTCCTTCATCCACGCAGATCATCATATCTACATACAGAGACAAGAAGAGACACGTAACGTCTACTTATCCTCTAAACGCTTCGACATCCAGAGCAGTCCAGACCTTCAGAGAATTCAAAATCGTTGTTAGATCGTCAACGGAGTCAACGCATTACCACTCGCTCCACCGATATAGTTCCCAGATAAAAATAAAAGTGTACTCCTAGGACTACGTCTAAGTCGTACATTGTATACTGTTCTGTTTGTAATTGAAATACCAAAGTTTTATCAATCAAAAAAATCTTGTCGCATTTTCGATGGCAAACAGCTGATGCAATATTTGTTGAAGCATTTACAACATTTTGTTCTTGTTTAAACTTGCAAGTGGTGCTGGTTACTGCTGCAAAAGTTAGAAGACCTCCAAATGCTGCATTTTTGTTGCTGCAAAATGGTTACAAGAAAATTTATTAAACCATTTCCTTTGCTGTCTTCATTCCATGTACAAAGTCCCAACAAAACAACTTTTCTATTTACAAATAACAAAAGTAGGTGCAGAGCATCGTAATTGCATCATTGCAAATAATGATTTGTAAATCTTGCAACATCATTATAGGCAACCAAGCACTGTATTTGCATTTGCAATTTAGCATGTAACATAGAATGACAAGTAGTTGCCAATTTGGCATCAGGACCTACATGATTCTATACTTTCTAATAGCCAAACATACAAATAGTGTAAAGAAGCCTAGCTTCCTACTTATATTATGTTTTTCATCCTTGTAGAAATATTGTGTAGAAGACGGTACTTTATGTCTTTCATCCTTTACATTGTAAGTAACTTATTGGACGTGAACAAACAGAACTCAATTCAATTTACTGCTTTGAAATGAGGACCTGACGCCAACTTCAGCAGGGTTTAGACTTTGGACTTTAGAGTATACTAGCTTTTCTTTTAAGCCTATGCGCTGTTCTTTTGGACCTGGATTTCATTTTACGGGCATAATCCTTATTGTTTTAGTAGAACATCACAAATCCATATAACTTAACCTCAGAACGGTTGCTTGGAAGCTGTAGGGGATATGATTGAGTTATCTATGGAGGAGATGACTTGAGGCATTGGATAGTTAAACCGCAAAAGTTTTTTTTTTCGTTTTCCTGTTGATGTTATGACAGAACATAATAAATATAATAGAAAATCAATTATAAGAGAAAACACAACACACATATTTTAGCTGGTTGGTGGGATCCACCATCAAAGACCGGAGAAAAAAAATCCACTAATAGATAGAGTAAATATAAAGGCTGTTTCTAAATGCTCTCAAAAGTCTAGCCCCCTAATATACGCAACCTCACTCTCTCCAGGTTTGTTGTTAAATTGTCAACATAAAAGAGAAGTACAATTACTGTACGGGTCAAAGTCCTCCGCTTCCACAACAAACCTCCACAAAACATCCTCTTGTCCCAGAAAAATATGTGAAACTGGTCATAAACCAAACAGGTTAAAAGATAATTCAAGATGTACACAGTAGTATATAGTCCCTTTTATCTTGTTAACCCTACGTTTATTAGAAGTTTCAATTATTCATCACTAAGCTAGTTCAAAAATTCATACCTAAAGATTATGCGATCTTAACAGTCCCTTCTCGTTATGCTTATAGATTACTGACTGCTGTATCTGTAATACTGGTATGCACATGGATTGAAATTAATATACTGTTTATAAGAATTTTACTTCTAGAATTTCTTGTTCTCTGGTATTTTAGTTTTCAGAATTTGAAACTTATCACTTAAGAGGCTTTGCTTCCAGTTTTGATGCAGGACTGGGTTGGTTCAAGGAGATGAAAGCAAAAGGGGTAGTACCAAATGTGGTCAGTTTTAACACACTCATTAAAGGGTTCTTTAGGCAGAAGAAGTTTAAAGAAGGGATTGGAGTGGCCCGTGAGATGCTTGATATGGGATGCATATTTTCTGTTGCCACTTGTGAGATTCTGATGAATGACCTTTGTAAAGAAGGCAGGGTTTCGGAAATGAGTGGCCTTCTGATGGAGTTTTTGAGGAAAGGGGCGATTCCTGATGGGTTTGATTGCTTGATATTGGTTGAAGCTTTGTCTGCCAGAGGGGAGGTGGGAAAAGCTTTAGAGATGGTTAATGCCTTTTGGGACAAAGGGATTTCTGTATCCATTGTGACCTGCAGTACTTTGATAGAAGGGTTGAGGAATTCTGGGAAGATAGATGAAGCAGTTAGATTGATGGAGAGGATGACTGATAAGGGAATGATTCTTGATAGGATTACTTGCAATTGTCTATTGGAAGACCTTTGCGGTTATGGAAGAACAGTGGAAGCTGATAGACTTAGAGTTCTGGCTATGAAGAAGGGTTTCCAACCTGACAATGTGACGTTTGGAATATTGGTTCGTGGTTTCTCAAAAGAAGGGAGGAGAAGAGAAGGGGAGAAAGTTGTGGACGAGATGCTTGATGCTGATCTTATTCCCAACATTGCGACTTATAATCATTTGATGGATGGGCTGCGAATTGGGAGTAAATCTTATTCCTGATAGTTGCATCGAAGAAAAATTGGATTGGAGAAAAAAAAAATTGTGGGAGTCTTGTAGCTAACACGTTGTGCTTGAACTCTCTCAGAAGGCTTTGAACCAGTGTCAAGTTCGGAAATACAGAGTGGATTGTGAAACCTGATTTGCATCTTATGCACCATTCATGCTAGATGTGTAGGAAAGAAACTTATTGCCACTGAACTAACAAGTGGATCACTGTCAGCCAAGGCCTGGAGTTTTGAGGAAAAACTCTAAATTTTGACTGTCAGTGATGCCATCATATGACTTTGAGGGACCTGGAAGCATGTAGACATCATTTACTTTAAGGACTAAGGTGAAACCTATGAGTTCAGTTCATGTGGCTATTAACAGTAACGGGTGCGGCATTCGCAGGATCAGCGTATTGTTAGTACTATGGGAGGTTCAATTTGATGGTGCCTTTTGGCACGATACTGACAGTTTGGCATGATGCTGAAGGGGCTGTTCAGGTTCTATTATCTGAGATCTCATACAGACTGAGTGGTCGTTGGTGCAGCTCTCTGAAGTGCTGTTCCCACTCTGTTTCTTATGTCACCTAGCTGCCCGTACTATGCTTTGAAGGTTTGAGGGCTGGGTGAACGTGGTGAAATGAGAACTGTTTCGTTGCTTGAATAAAGGAACTGTTCCAGTCGAAATAATGACATTTTGTCTCCAGATGGTGAGGTACATTTGTTTTTCATGAAATTTGTATACCCTTCGTTGATTCCTTTATTTGTTTTCAATATCTAAGTTAATGGTCAAAATGGCTAGAAACAGAAAGTATAGGACTGTATTCTGATTTTATTTTGTAAAGTTTTATTGTGTTTGGTGTTCAATTCTCTGCTTGTACTCTGTTATACTTAATGAATTCCCCCCCCCCCTAAGATTGGTGAGATCTTACTTCATTAACAGTTTTTCCCTTTATCAATGGTGTTTATAGTTGTTCTCTTAATAATGTCATGATATCAATTGGGTTTTGTTGGTTTTGTGGCAATATGTTAAAAAGTTTAGGTATATTAGTGGGAAGTTGGAGGTATTGCCAAATAAGATGAGAGAGTTTTCTTAGGCGGTTTGGACATGTGCAACATAGGCCAATAGATGGTTGAGTTAGGAGGAGATATAATATATTATTTAAAAGCTGCTAGATCTAGGGTTAGACCCATTCGAATTGGTATTATAGTTACAGGTTGTAAAGAAGGATTATGTTTTTTGGTTAATGTTATAGTCTTACAGAGGACATGGACCTTTAGAGAGCTGGACCGCAGAAAATGACTTAAAACTAAATTGGAGGTTTTGAGTGAGAGAAGGGTTTTGAGTGAGAGAAGGGTCTTACAGAGGACATGGACCTTTACAGAGGATTATGTTTTTTTGGTTAATGTTTTTTGGTTAGACCCATTCGAATTGGAGGTTTTGAGTGAGAGAAGGGTCAATAAAAATATAATAGTTACCAAAATATCCTTATTACATATGTCATAAAACTAAATTTGATTGAAATTTTGATTAGAATTTTTCAAAATATCTTCACAATTAAGGAAGCTACGGAGCTGCATGTTGAAAACAAGAAAAAAAAAAATAGAGAAAAAGTCATGATATTTTATAGGACAAATAAACACTTCAATCCCCCTCGTTAACCCTCCGAATTGGGGGAGAGGTAAAAAAAACAAAAAACAAAAAACAAAAAACAAAAAACAAAAGAGGATTAAACAAACCCTTACTTAACCCTCCCTCCTAAACCTCAAACCAAGTATGATTTTATTTCCTCTCACTTAACTTCCCCTCACTTAACTCCCTTAATCCTCAATCCAAGCAGACCCTTATTGTTGTTGTTGCATTGATTGGGTTTTGCCTGCATTTTTGTTGCTTCTGGAGTACACATCGAAGATGTTCTTTCTCCTAATGTATATATTTATTTTCAGATCGACGATAATCATCTAATGTAAAACTTTGGATCGTTCCAAATTGTTTCTAGCCATAAGTGTACTATAGCTTGTATGAACGGTATCCATTTGTACATCTCTTACCTATGGTTCTTAACTAGGATATAACGAATACAATTGACTTCCACAAAAGAGTGAATGAAGAGCTTCTTGCACGTTTATGCAAGTCCTATAACTGATGCAATGGTCTTGTCACGTCCTATATCTGCCGTCAAGTTCTCGCTATAGAGATTCCTAATCAGCTTGCCTATTTGGCGGTGGCCACTACGAAGATCTACGTTGGAGAAGATGTTGACCCTACTCAATTGATCTTCCATATCATCCCGTCGTTGTATCGAGAACTTGTAGCCAATCATTATTTTGTTAACCGCGCACATGTTAATGCTCATTCTTATATTTTCCTTTTCTTGTAGAGAACTCGACTTCGAGTTCTTCTACAATAAGTCCTCCACCTTCCCTCGTATAATCTTGCTCTCCTGTGGGCTCATGCAATGGTGTGACAAGTTTGGTGAACCTCCCATGAAACAAGATCAACAATGTGCCACATCACGCAGTGATAGTAGCTCTCCAGGAAACTCGTCTGGAAGAATAGCACGAAACTTGTTGAGTACCGGCCATACCTCTGATGAAAACTCTTTCTTCCGTTGACTCTTCGGTCTCTATGCTTCCCTTCGCTACCAAATCATCCACCGCACGGACCTCCTTGAATTCCTTCGTAGAGAATGCAAATGACATAAAAGTTTTTCCCCTTTTGTTAAGATTCGGTTCGAGTACTTCTGCAAAGGCGTAAGTAGATACCTTGTCCCATCCTTAACCAACTAATATGTGTGGAGGTGCCCATCATGTTTCACCCCAACATCAAACTGCTATCGTCGACCAAGCAATATGTGGCAAACGTCAATCCCATCCATCATGTCACAATAACCTCATTCTATATGTGCCGATGGAGAAAGGCAGTCGACACCATTCGGTCACTCTAACGCTCGACACCTTCTGAATCCATCCAATAGAGTACGGGTCCAGGTGTTTTTCCAACGTCAAAAATGAATCTTCGACCAATCATCGCCTGCTAAGGTTTTCTTTGGATGTCGTCGTCGATCACGGCCCTTTTTTTGTAATTTTTTTGTTGATGGTACGACGGGTTGAGAAGATGTTCTTTTGTGAGAATCATCAAATTGTGGTGTTAGCATGACCTTTCGTATCCCGTCAATGAATGCCTTTTTTTGGATTTCTCCATATGACCGCTATGTTGACAAGCGTATCAACATGAATATCGAAATAGTCGTTCTTCCCATGGTCATTATATCGTTCGCGCATGCCGATATTGTCCCAACCACGATAGCACCATCAATCAGTCGAGTTGTCACCGCACAATCGTCATCACGACCCCTCATGACCGGATCATTGTACTCCTTTTTCGGGCTAGACGAATCCATACGAAGTCCTTTATGGATGATTATCTCGTGTTGATGCGTGACCATCCCCTGGGAGGTCGCATGCGTTGTTCACCCATGACTGTTTCTAGATCTCGAACCAGTTTTCTCGATGGTTCTTGGAGACCTACTGTCCGCTCAACTCGTCGTATGCGTAGATTCAATCCTCGTAGAGAGACTTCGATGCGATGCGAGGAATGCTACAAAGAGACTTTCAACCCCCTACTCTTCATTAGGAGTTGTTGGTTGCCGTTGTCATCATTCTTTCCCACCATGCCTTGCGATACGTCGAAACTCTGATATACAACACGGAAATATCGATTGCTGGAGCCAATGACCCTACTGGAATCTCAATTCTCAAGAACGAGAATCAAAAGCAAAATATAATTTTATTCATCAAACTTGTTTTCAACTCTTCCACATACAATCTATTTATGATGAAAAAACCCAAAAAGTCCTAAGAAAGTAGTCCTAATTAAACTAGTAAAGTAATAAAAGAAAAAGTATAAAGGATGCTAAAATATTTAGTCAAATCTGCCCAAAATCCCGCCTAAAATAGGACTAGCCCAAAAGCGCACACGTCATGTTCTTCCAAAGAACATATGTTCTGATGATTCAGTTGGATAAAATTTGAATTGATATTCTTCCAAAGAACATATGTTTGATGATTCAGTTGGATAAAATTTGGATTGATATTCTTCCAAAGAACATATGTTCTGATGATTCAGTTGAATAAAATTTAAATTGATGTTCTTCCAAAGAACATATGTTCTGGTTGAATATTCTCTAGATTTCTCATCAACAACCTATCCTGTGACACTAAAATAGTGAATGCATGGCAGAATAGCTGTTTTTACCCATATTGGAACACACACTGTTTACTGCATAGTTAATAGGCTGAGCTACTGGATAAATTCCATGAACTCAGCACTCCAGTTTAAGTGATAACTGATAACGCAAATATCTTCAAAAGAAACATGGCAGGAATGGTTCTTTCAGTTTGCTACATTCTATTGAAGTAGGCTCCACAAAGATTAATCAAGTTTCATAACTAGCTGCCAAATTGATGATAACTCATGTTCTGTAGTAGAATCCTTGCCACTTATACTAGCACTAAAATGATTTACGGGGGGTGCTTGGTTGGTTGTAAGTGGAAATTGTGCAACATTGTTGCACCATTTCCACCAATTCCAATGTTTGGTTTGATGTAAATTGGGGAATTGATGCAACAAATGTTGCATCATTTATTCCAACCACCACAACATTTGTTGCGGCCAAAATGGCCGAATGACCACAGACGAAAACAAGTGCAACACCAATTACATCATTTTCAATGATTCTCTCTTCATTCAATGTCATAAAAAGACAAAAGAATGAAGTGAAAACCTTGAGGCTATAAGGAAACAAGTAGATTAGAAGTTTCCTCTAACACTGTATGTGGGAACTTTTGTTGGGAGGGAAAGGAAAATTTGAGGGGAAAGAAAAATGGAGGGGAGTAAAATGGAAGTAAAATTAATTTTTTCCTTCCTTTGTTTTGGTAAGCAAAAAGTAAAGAAAGAAAAAAGTTGAAAAATATTTTTTGTTTGTTTGTGGATAGAGATATAATTACTATTTAGTCATTGGTATTCTCGAATCATAATTTATTATTACCTTTTGAGGGGTAGTGGGTAAATTCTCCCAAAATCGTCTCATCTTCTCCATTTTTCTTCCACTTTTAGGAGGAAATTTTTTTAGTGGGATCCACATAGTGTTTCCCTTGAAATTCCCCTCCCCTATTTTCCCTCCCCCTTCCCAAACAACATCACTTTTGATTTTCCTCCCATTTTTCTCTCAATTTTTTCCTTCCTCCCATCCCCCCCCCCCCCCCCCCCCCCCCCCCCCCCCCCCCTCTTTCCCAAACAGTACCTAAGGGTTGATGGTATGCCATAAAAAAGATTGGTCATGGGATTTCAAGAGGGAGGGAAAGACGGGAGAGTTGAGGATGAGATACTGGATATTTGACGTCTTCCGAGCATTGCTGTTAATGAGTTGATGTCTGGGCTGGGAGGTGGGTGTGTGTCTTGTTGACTTCTTGGTGTTGATGTCAAATGCAGACATGGGTATGCGGAATTTTTTTTAGGAACCCTCAAAATTTGGAAATTCCCATAACATGCTGACATTGCAAGTAGGGCACAAGCATTTTGGGTGAACATTAGTGTTGTAAGGCCTCGTTTGGTTCGCGGAATGGAAGGGAAAGGAATCAATTCCTTGTCATTTCCTTTCCTTTGGGAAACTTTAATTCCCATTGATTTTCTTTTCCGATGTTTGGCAATGCCAAGGAATTTGGAAAGGAAAGTGAATACTTCAATGTGGGAAAGTGATTCCTTGCTTGGATGGATGGAATCACTTTCCCCCCTAATTTTCCTTCCATTAGGAATCACTTTCCTTTCCTCCTCAATTCCTTGGACACCCAAACATAGGAAAGTAATCACTTTCCTTTCCCAACCCGGAGATTCCGCGAACCAAACGAGGCCTAAAAGCTGATGTCTACGGACAAAGTGTTGGAACGAATCAATAATTGGCTCTGCAGCTTAACTGTGCTGATATTGCAAATAGTCTGAACATTGTGCCTGAAGATACTGTTCCTAGGGCCAATAGCCATAGACAAAATCCTGCATGGAGAACTGATTCACGACTTGGGTGTGTATGGTGTAGATCTGGTTTGTTGAGCAGCGGAGCTAGACAAGCAAGGCTTTGGTTTGTCGAATAGTTCTAGCACAGACAAGTAGCTTTTTTTTTGGTCTCTCTCTCTTTCTCTTGTGTGTGTGTGTGTGTGTGTGTGTGTTGGTAGGTACCACTCTGCTTAGGTTAGAAACTGCTTTCTAATAGTTATGCTTACACTATGGATTGAGCTGATGCCTTCTGTTTCTTCTTTTGGTTAAGCAAAACCTACCAGCATCATTTAGTTTCTCTTGGTTACACACAACCTAACACTTGGGAGTGGTTAGACAGTTGGAGAAACTTTGAGATGATGCAAATGACACCAAATCATTTGAGTCACTACCTTACTATTTCTTATACTTACAAGATGATAGACGTCGGTCCCATACATCTTAAATATCTCTCTTGTTGAGACATAAAAATGTCTATGATGTGTTTATACGAAAAGAAGAGGCAAAGCCCAAAAGTCTGAGATCAGTTGGAGTATTAGTTGGAAAAGGACTTTTGTTTGGTCGCAGCAGTAGGAAGGAATTTCTTGTTTTTCCTAAGCAGATGCCGATATGATTAATAATTAGGTAAATACAAGCTTAAGGAGATAAAGAAAAGCAAATGTGTCAATCAGAACCTACTAATTTAGTAATTTGTGTTAGTTGGCAAGCTTAAATTACTTGGAAACAGTTGCTCTTGTGCTAATCTTTCTATTGTTTTATATGCAGTTGACATGCTTAGTCTGGAACATCCATATCCAGTATGTGAACGCTACAGCTGGTCATCACCTGCAGGAAAAAGTAGATAAGTTTCTTGTACTCAAGAGTGTACAATTTATGTTGTTCTTCTATTTCTTGAACGAATGCATGATTGCTTTTTCTAAGTAATTGTTGCAACAGCGAGCTAGCAGTTTGGTGAGCTGTCATTTGTCGAACGTATGCATGATTGGCTTTTTTAAGTAATGAATATTCTTATGAGCAGCTATCTTTTGATTCTCCTGCTGTAGAATTGGTCTTTGTTGTTGATGTTTTCTGTTGTTCTTTTACTTTGTTTTTTAATGCTTGTAAGGAAGTGTGCCGACAGGAGAATTGCTTGGTGCCATCTCATAGTTGAAAACGAAAGTTTAATATTAGGGTTATTTATACTGGCATTTCATGTGTTTTGTGTTTACTAAGCGGACCTTCCATAGTTTAAAAATAAATACAATGACACCCTCTGTCTTATATATATATATATATATATATATATAGAGGTGGTCAGTCTAAAATTCTATACATAAATTATAAAAGTTAGGGGTGGTAGTTAACACAAAACATAGGGGGTGTCTGTATTTATTTTTAAATTAGGTCAGGTCTGCATAATAAACACAAAACATAGGGGATGTTAGTGTAAATAACCCTTAATATTATGTGATGTAGTACAAGTTTTAGAGTGAAGTGGAAATATGAGCGATCAAGGCTCTATGGTTCTAAATCATAGAATTTAGTTTGAAAGAATGTATTAGTTCTCGAATTAGATGAAACAACAAATTACATCAGTAGCCTGAAATGATTGAAGCTGGCTCTGTTTGTACTCCGGCACTAGCACAAGGATCCCTCCCGTTTTACTGTGATCAAGTTCATACAAGTCCTTTCCCTTGCTAATAGAACTTGACCACCTTCTTGGTGGAAGAAGTAACTTTACCAAATGATTTGTTACCGGTAGCGCTCCGAGCCAAGTTTTTGTAAGCTTGAGCTTGGCTTGACTAGAATTAATCGAGCTCGAGCTTGATAATTTTTTTATTTTAGAGCTTGAGCTTGGCTCAAACTTGTTTATATTGAGCTTGAGCTTGGCTCAAGCTTGTTTATATTAAGCTTGAGCTTGGCTTGATAAGCAAGCTTGATTCAAGCTTGATAAACAAGCTCGATAAGTTCAAATCAAGCTCGTTAAGCTTGATTTCAAGCTCGCTCGACTTTATTTCAAGCTCATTAAGCTTGATTTCAAGCTTAACGAACTCGATTCAAGCTAGTTAGGTTTAAATTCAAGTATCTGTAATATTAACAATTTATTTATAAAAATTTAATTAAAAAGTTCCTTAATATCAATTATTAAGGATATATAAATATATAATGCACACAACCATATGGTCATACAAACATATATAAAATTATAATTCAATAAAGAACAAACGGTCCGTGGGGATGTAGTCCGTTGAGTATACCGAGGCGTTGCTCGTCGGCCCAGAGAAAATGGCACCTCAAAAAAACAAAAACAAAGAACAAACGAGCTTCTAAATAAGCTCCTAAACGAGCTCCTAAACGAGCCAGCTCGCAAACTCATAAACGAGCCTGCTCGCGAGCTCAAACGAGCCGAGTACTTCTAAGCTTGAGCTTGGTTCGTTTCTTAAACGAGCTCGAAAATGAAGGTTGGGCTCAGCTTGTTTACTAAATGAACTCAGCTCAAACGAGCTTTTATCGAGAAGAGCTTCGAGCAGCTCGCGAAAGGCTTGGCTCATTTGCAGTCCTAGTTACCGGGTGATGTTTGTGGTCAACCGGAGTGCTTGTGGGTGTTAGGCCTCGTTTTGTTCACGGAAAGGAATGGGAAGGAAATCAATTCCTTGACATTTCCTTTTCATTGGGAAACTACAATTTCCATTGATTTTTCTTTCCAATATTTAGATATGTCAAAGAATTTGGAAAAAAAAAAAGTGAATAATACTTCAAGGTGGGAAAGTAATTCATTGCTTGGATGGATGAAATCGTTTTTTTTCCCCTAATTTTACTTCCATTGGGAATCATTTTTCTTTCCTCCTCAATTCTCTTGACACCCAAACATAGGAAACAACAAGAAATAAGAGAATAAAGTGGAGAAAAGAGGGGAGAGGAAAAAAAATTGTAGGAGAAGAAAAGAATAGAAGTTTTGTGTTTATTGGCGTTTTTTGATTTCTTGTCGTATTTCTTTCCAACGTTTCTTTCCTATCCTTTTTGGTAAATTCTTTCTTGTAGTTCTCTTATGTTCTGCGTGGATCGAGGGGGAAAAAAAAAGTTAAGCAGGATTATGTGAAGTAAAGTTAAGTGAGGTAAGGAGAGTCACATGTAACTTGTTTGGATTGGAACGAGAGTTAAATGTGTGTTTAATAACTCTTGTTTGGATTGGAAGTTTTGAGTAGAAGAATTAATAAAAATAAAATAGTTATAAAAATACTCTTATTACTTGTGGCATAAAATTATACAAAATATATGTGATTATCAACTCAACAGAAGCATAAAATATATGTGGTCGTCAACTCTCTCTCCTCTAATTCTTTGACGTACATGGACGATTTTTTTAGAGATATTTAGTAATATGGTCTCACATCATAGTTGATACTAGGTTCCTTCGTCAACCCTCCGATTTGAGAGGTTGAAAAAAAAATGCAAAAGAAGATTAAATAAATTCCACTTAACCCTATATATCTCCTCCTCCTGAACCTTCACCCTCAAGTCAGCAAAAATTTTCTTTTCCCTCACGTAAGTGTCTTCATCCTCAATCCAAGCATACCCTTAGGTCTCGTTTGGTTCGCGGAAACGTGAGGTGGGAAAGAAAAGTTATTACTTTTCTATATTTGGGTGCCAAAGGAATTGAGGAGGAAAGAAAAGTAATTTCCAATTGAAAGAAAATTTTGGGGTTGGGGTTGGGGGGGGGGGGGGGGGGGGGGGGGGGGGGGTGCCATCCATCCAAGCAAATATTCATTTTTCTACATTTAAGTATTCATTTTTCCTTCCAATTTCCCTCGGCCCAAGGTGGGCCTACATTAGCAGGGAGGGCCAATGGCTGTCGCCACTTGGGAGTTCCGCGGACGGTCAAAATAGCATTTTCTTGTTTGGTAACCGGATTTCACTATTTGGATTTGGATTTGGAAATCCTCCAAATCCAAATCATGGATTTCAAGATTCAAATCCAACTCCAAATCCAACTCCAACCAAACATAGGATTTGAATTTATGATTAATAATAAAATTATAGTCATGATCAATAATTAAGCTATTAATTAATTATGATTAATTATAGTTATTATTATTTATAAAATTAATAATTAACGATTAGTAATTAATAATTGACGATTAGTTATTATTAATTATAAAATTAATAATTAATGATTAGTTAATTTTTAAATAAATAACGATTAATAATTAAAGATTAATAATTAATAATTAATAACTATAAATTAAGATTATAATAAAATAGTTATTAACAAATTATTAATTAATATTATAATAATACTAATAAATTATTAATATGATTATAACAAAATTAACTAATTAACTAATTTTTTAATTAATAATACTAAACATAGGATATGATTATTAATTAATATTATAATAATACTAATAAATTATTAATTAATATTATAATAATAATATAATAATACTAGTAAATTATGATTATTAATAATTAACAAATTATTAATTAATATTATAATAATACTAATAAATTATTAATTATGATTATAACGAAATTAACTAATTAACTATTTTTTTTAATTAATAATACTTTTTTTTAATTAATAATACTAATAAAATAGTTAGTTTTTTTTATTAATTAACTAATTTTTAACGAAATTATTAAAGAATAAATATTTTTAACGAAATTATTAAAGATTAACTAATTTTTAACAAAATTATTAAATAATAAATATTTTAACGAAATTATTAAAGAATAATTATTTTTTTCCTCCAAAATCCAACCAAATCCAAGTTTTGGATTTTGTCATACTTTCCATATCCAAATCCATCTCCAACCAAACATAGGATTCCATGGATTTGTCTCCAAATCCATAAAAATCCAAATTCCACCTCCAAATACGGTTTACCAAACACACCTTCAGGAATATAACTTGGATCAAGACGGCCTTTAAAAAATATATTTGACAGCTGAAATCTCACCAAACATATCTGTTCAGTGACAAGCTCCACTAAAGCGTATGAGTTTAAAGTATCTGGACTTTTGAGTCCTATAAATTCTTTTTAAAAGTTTCTAGAAAAGAAAATGATGAGGACCTAATTCCAGTGTTCTAGTGCAATTAATCCTCATATTAACAGTAAAAAGCTAAAGTTTGAAAGAAATGGAATATCTATCAAAAGTTAAAGGTACATACAGTACAAAAATCCCTACAAAAGTTAGCAATCTGAACCCCCAAAGATGACATAATATAATGGCCTAAATAGAATAGCATCCCTAATTCAATTTACAATTTTCTGTAAATAGAAAAGAAATTCATATCAAAATGTTCTCTCCTCACACTTCACTCACTGCATTTGTTAATTTTCCTCGGATTTCGACAGTAGTTCTCTACAAATAGGCAGTGCGTCTGCAAGGATCAATATCTCTGAGCCTGCATTAAAACAGATACAACCATGGGTGAGTAAAATGTTAAAGCAATATATAGGAAGGAAACCTGGAATTTGTGTCCGACACTGAGAAGAGGGTTTTGGTTATAAATACTAAATGCATATTACATGCAATTTCATGTTAACAATTACAGCTATGCATTCTATACATCTCAATATATGAAAATTTGTCAGGCCGAGCATCATTTATTTAGTTCTCCACGAGGAACCTAAGTGATCTAACTCAACTGTCAAAATGTTTTAAGTTATTTGTGGAATAAGGATACAGTTTCTAAATGCAAGATTTTAATTCAAAATGTTAGGTAGCTATGACATCAAATAAGGATACAGATTCTAAATCATCGAATAACGATACACATTCTATACATCTCAATATATGAAAATTTGTCAGTCAAGCATCATTTATTTAGTTGTCCACAAGGAATCTAAGTCATCTGACTCAACTGTCAAATGTTTGTTATTTGTAGAATAAGGATACAGATTCTAAATGAGATTTTAATTCAAGATGTTAGGTAAGCTATGACATCGAATCCTGTTATTCTCTAAAAAAATCTTATAGAGAGAATAATCAATAGTCACACAACATCAACTTATGTAGAAAGTCTTGATTAATCAGTTCACTGTTAAGCTATTTTTATTTTTGGTTTGGTGAACTAGTATCTGCCCTTCAGTCCCTATCCCATATTAGTTCAACCTAACACTTGAGAGTGGTTAGAGGAACCAGGAGAAAAACTTTGAGATGTAGGCTCCATATGACACCAGAGGATCCTCATCGGAACGATGGCGACTGCCACTACATAAAGCATACGATACCGACACATTCTAAAGCTCTCTTTCCAGAACATAAACATGTCGACAATCACTGTTCATAGAGAAAAAAGAAGAAAAGTGCCATAACCCAAAAGGATGCATCACTTTGGTGTGTTAGATGGAAAAGACATCAACCAATAATAGAGTAACAATGAAGATACAAGTAAGAATGTCAATCGAAGCAATCGTAAAATTTAATTATAACCTCGTAAAATTTACCTATATTAGTTGCAAGCTTCGATTGCTTCGAATCGTTAATATGTAGCCAAGAAGCTTAGATCAGAAGTACCAGAGCCAGGATGAGAAAGCTGCAGCTAGTCGCTGCCGCCTGCAAGAAAAAAGCAAAAGATAAGTCGCAAATTCTACAATTTCTACTTTTACTTCTTCTTACAGTAGTAAGCTAAGAAGTTTGGTGAGCCGTCTCTTGTTGAAAGAAATGCATGATTTGGCTTCAACAAAAGTATTCTTTCAGCAACTCACTTTTGATTTTCCTCGTGTAAAATTATTCCAAGATGTTTACGTTTTGAATGGAAAAAACTTCGCTGAAGTCTAACGAGTTCCGCTGTTTGGTAACTCTACTGGAAAACTTGGTTTTGAAGTTGTGTCAAGAGTAGGGTTTCTGTCCCCCTGCAGAAACTTTACTTTTTCACATCCGGACTTTCTCGATGAAACTCCCCTATTTTTTTCACTTTCAACAACCATCCAAATAACGGAACTCCTTTTTTTTTCCTCCACTTTCGTATCTCTTCCAGTTCCATCAACCAAACAACATTTTGAAAGTGAAAACTTATACGCACGAATAAGGCTGGTTCTGGCCCAGGACGGTCAGGACGACCGTCTAGGACCCACGGATCACAAGGTGGCAAAAAAAGTTTTAAAATAAATATTTTAATAATTGCGTATCTCAAAATAGAATTAGTATATACCATGAGCCCTCCTAAAGACAAAGTTGTTATGGTGTAGTGGTTAGTACTTTAGGCTCTTATACTAAAGGTTCTAAGTTCATTCCTTCGTTGTAGCTATTTTTTAAAAGTTTTATTAATATTTTTTATATTATGATGGGGCCTTATTTTGAAAGTTCGTCCTGCACTCCCATGTACTAGGGCTGGCCCTGCGCACGCAAACCACAGTTTTCTACTTTTTCACTTTCCTAGTGCAACTAAACAGACCCTAGGCACAACCAGGACACTCTAAAATAGGTACCGGGTATGTGTCATCGTGTCATTGCCGTGTCGTATCCGTGTTACTGCAACATAGGATACGGAATTGAACTTGCAAGGTCTAAATGTCAAATTGCTTAAATTCAATGACTAGCTTCTTGATCTTACCTCCAGCTTGGAAGAAGATGCTGTGTATTCCGGCACAAGTGATCGCTGCAACCCAACATTATAAACCGGAGTTCCGTCCGGATAGAACAGCCCATAGTTCCTCTCCGAGGTCGGCCCCGGCTTCAGATCCTCGTTGAAGAGCGCAAACACGTAGACGTCGATCGGGACCGCCGGCCTCATCGGCGTCCCCTGGCTCGTCGCGATCCTCTGCAGCAGGTTCCTGTTGTACGCCGCGGCGTTCTGCGGGGTCGCGCCGGGCTCGTCGGGGTCCCCCCTGGACGGCCACCCCGTCTCCGATATCCTCACCGCGACGTCGGAGTGGCCCATCGCCTGGATGGCGGCGTAGACGGAGTCGATCTGCGCGTACAGCATGTTGTCGTAGCTCAGGTTCGTGTTCGGGTCGGTGACCCCCGGGTTGCTCTCGAAGAGCACGTACGGGAGCGGCACCGTGTCGGGGCTGCCCTTGTAGGCGAAGTACGGGTACGCGTTGATGAGGAACGGCGAGCCGGTGCGGGAGAGGAAGTCGAGCATGGGCTGGAGGTGGGGGGCGAGGTCGGGACGGAACGAGCCGGAGGAGGGCGGGTAGGAGCTCCCGAGGACGGCGAGGGAGTGGGCGGTGGTGACGGTGACCGCGGCGGACATGCCGAGCGCCTGCAGGGCCTGGTGCATGGACTGCATTGCCGGGAGGAGGTTGGAGGCGAGGGCGGTGTCGTTGCCGGCGAGCACCTCGTTGCCGATGGTGATGCAGGTGATCCGGGTCTGGGGGAGGTAGGGCTGGACGTTCTGCTGCAGCCAGGCCTGGGCGCGGGAGGGGTCGGTCACGGCGGCGATGTCCTCGTTGCGGACGCTGACGATGAACTCGACGTCGGAGTTGCCGAAGGCGGCGAGGACCTTCGGGTCTGCGTCGTAGAGCTTGACCCTGCTGATGCTGATGGACTGGAGGAGGCCGGCGACCTGGGCAGGGGTTGGGAGGTTGTTCGCTATCTGCCCGTAGTTTATCCCGACCTTCAGAGCAACCGGTAGTGGTAAAGATTGAGCTGTTGAAAGGAAGGAAAAAAAAATATATTATGTTGATTAATAACTTAGACAATTCAGGGAGCCGGACTCATCGTGCACCTTTTTTCCTCGTCCGTTTGATGGAATAGAACGAGTGTACGAAGAACAGTAGTTTTCATCCCCGTGCCATCAAGTGGATAAAAAGAGAGGTGTACGGTGAGCCCGACTTACCGAGTAATTTCTCGCTTGGTTGGATGTTTATGAATTCTCTTGCAACAAAAACTTTTGTAAGTGTTGCTAGAATTAGGATGGAATCCGCTGTTCTACTAACTTCTTTGCCAATTATGTCTCTCATATTAATACTACTTTTGATATCCATAATTATTTAGTTTTTTTAAATAAAAATGTATTACCGAACTCAAATGGCTCTTGTGGTCAGTCAGGAGAGGTATAACTTCTTTGGCTAGACGAACGGTTTCGGAATCGAACCGCGGGGGTGGTGTAGTTGTGTGTGTGTGAAAATTGAGAACAGTTGATCAAAATGGTATGCAATACATCGTGCACAAAGTTCCGTACATTATGACATCTCAAAAAATGTATTAATATTTTAAATCGGAATTTTGTTAACATGTGTCCTAAAAACACATGTTAAGGATAATTAATACATGACTTTTGTGCTTCGAAAATTGTTATCAACATTCAGTAAACATTAAAAAAATAAACTTTTCATTGACAAATGTTATCAAGACTTAATACAAAAAAATGTATTAAAAATTATTTTATTTGATCTTGATGACATTTTTAATGTAAACAAATATTTTTTTTAATGTTTATTGTATGTTGATAATAATTTTTAAAATAAAAATCTAAGTATTAATTATTCTTAACGTGTGCCGCCGCATGTTAACAAAACCCTTTGAATAGATGAGATGTATTTATAGGTTAGGATAATCATTTTTGCTTCTATTGTAAAAGTTAGAACATTGAAATTGATAAAAATGGTTCAACAATTGCCAATCAAACAACTTCTACACTATTCTTTTACCACCCCAATGTGTCATTTTCTTTCCATTTTAATAAACTAAATTATTCTTTTATTGAGTCTATGAGTTGTTCGTGATTTTTAATTTTTTATTTTTTTTTAAATTTGAACTATTGTTTAACATAATATGGTTGTTTTTTGTTATCTTATGGATATCCTGAACTTTTTTTTTTCTTTCAATTAAATATCCTGAACTATATTTTACCCAGCAGCAGCAACAACAACATGACAATTGGCACTCGACTAACGCACCAGGGCATGTCAAGATTGGTGCAGTGTCTGCTTCACCGTGTCATATTATATTGTGTCGTATCATATTTGTATCCGTACAACAAATTAGAAAGAAAGAATTGAGTTTAGATTGTTAATTACAAGGGTGTTGTGAAGCAAGAATTGTAGACCAACTATATATCATAACTTCGAATCTTCCATGAACCACAACAAATGATAATGCTTCACCGAACCTCAACTTTGCCAAGAAAAAAAAAGAAAAGAAAAGAAAAAAGAATCCAATCTTTTTATCATGAACTTCATAATTACCTCTTCTTCTTCTTTTTGTGGAGAGAGAACATAATGAAAAAGGAAAAAAGAAAGAAAGAGAAAAGAATCAAAATTATATATATATAAAAAAACACTATTGAGAGGTTAATGCTTTCTAGTGAAGAAGAAGAAGAAGAAGAAGAATAGTATGTATGTATGTATGAATGGTTTTGCACCTGAGAGTAGCGACCAAAGCATGAGGAAGGTGAAGAGAGAGGAGATGACTTCCATCACCATTTTCCTCTCTTCTTCTTCTTCTTCTTCTTCTTCTTTCTTTTCTCTAAAAAAATTGTTGTAATATTCCGAATGTAGCATCCCTTTTATAAATATCAGCAGCTATGGGTTGAGATGACTTACATCACACTTACAGATACGCGTCTGACCTACTGACTTCCATCCAAATTCCGGTATTTGGCTTCTTCTCCTTTTCTCGGCAGAGGCCTGCCACTTGGGTTATCATAGGATTATTTGGAGTTTAGTCCCTCTAGTCTTTGTTATTTTTTTTCTTCAATTCACATTACACATGGAAATAATTTCTGCCATTTTTTTTTCTTGGGTTATTTAGGTTTATGGTTTCTTATAATATTGTAATTTAACGTTTAAGTCTGCATATATTGTTCATATTAGGATTTGGGTCTTGTCCCAAAAGTTGACTTGTATTGACCGTACAAAATTTTACCTAAATATAAATTTTAAATATTATACGAGATCCTAAAATTAAACAAAAATATGTGAGTTATTTAGTTTTGTATCGTGAGAATTGTGTAACTTTAAAATTTTTTTTCCATGACCAATTGAAAATGAGATTTGTGACAGTATTGTTTACTTCTATATATTATGATCTCGGCAACCAAACAACCGTCTCCGGGGCTCTTGAGTTGTAAGTATATATTCAATTATGCGACCGGGACGAGATGCATATGATGATACACGATGTCCATGAAGCCGTCCCCATTAAAACTGTCACCGTGAGGGTTATATGGTTGTTGAGATCATGATAGAAGCAAACAGCAGTGTCACAAACAAACTAAATAACCAGAGTCATACAACATTTACCATGCAAAACTAAATTACTCAAGTCACACAACCCTCACATATTTTCATTTAGTTTTATGAAAATTTGTGTTTATGTTTTCATTTTATACGGTCAGTCAAGTCAACCGTTATGACGAAACCCAAACCCTATTTTGAGTAATGTATAGATCTAAGCATAATATTTAATATTATAGGATACCCTAAAACTAAATAATCTTATATATTATGAGGGATATGCATCGAGTTGTTTAATTATATTTTTCTATAGATGTATGTCTTATATAAGATTCAGAAAATAAAATTGGAATAGAAATTCATGATGCATATCCCGTTTTGAGTTGATTACTAAAAGTGTGAATATATAATAAATGTATGTGAACGTGTGTTTTCTAGATGACGGATGGACTAGATGCAATGTAAATAGGGAACCTAATAATTTTTCTCTAGACAATGAATGGAAATTGAATTCTTACAACAATTATGTAGAGAAATGAGTGCAAATGTATCATAATTCATAAGTAAAGATCTTTTTCAACACATTCTTCCTATTAAAGCGAGGGCTTAGTGCAATGAATATATTGACAACTAAGGTTACTATGTTAGGAGATTGATGCATAAGATCTCATAACAACTAAGTGAATGATTTTTGGGATTCTTGTTTTGACTATTAGGCCATCTATAATATTTCCAATTAAGTATGCATTCCTATTACCTAGTCATCAATAAAATAAAATAAAACCTTTCATTTACATGCAAGAGTTCAAAATATCACAAGCTATTGTCATAGATTGTGTAAAGTAACAATTGTTCATTAATAAACATTTTTTGCAGTGTTGGAATTATTGAAATGACAAATTTTGTTGATGTATTAATGAAAGTTTTATATATAAAAATGTAGAGGCTAGTTTTGTATAAAAGAAGAAATTTATAAGCTGCAAAAATAACTTCTTCCTACCTTCAAAACTTCAAACATTAAAATATAAAACTTTTAAAAAAAAATTATTAAAAATTGTTTCTCTATTTTAAAATTTATGGCTCCCTATCTTTTGGAAATTGCATAAACAAGGTTCTTAGAATATTCTTTTACGGTAGTTAAAAAAAAGATCATTTTTAGTATTTGTACATGATCGAATATCATAAACAATTCTGACCAAATACATTTATATGTTATTTAAAAAAAATATAAATAAAGTTGTTCAAACGAGATGTACCAATTGCACCTTTTGTGGATTTGAAGGATGAAAACTACTACTCATAAATCATTATTCAACAACATAGTTTGTTGGGAAAAGTGCAAAAAATCCTTTGCAAGATTCACAATTTTTGCCAAAAAAATAACTAACAAGAAATTTTGATGGATTAAACCCTCACATATTTTGTACTTCGATTAAATCACCCCCATTAGTCCACTAGTCATTACAATTTGAACGTTATAGTCAAATTTTGGCTTTAAAATATTTGAAATACCAAAAATACTTTCGCACGTGGCTATTAAAGATTGCAACGGTCTTACCATACTTCTGCACGTAAGTTTAAAATATTCCTTGTTTTACCATTCTTTCTATGTTCTCTCTCATGTTTCTCTATGTTCCCACTTTGTTCCACATTTCTATATTATTAGTTTATTTTCTTTCCTGCATAAATAACCAAATAAGTCTTGTTGGCAGCAGATTGGTGGTCCGTTGACGTGACAGTAGAATTTGGATAAAAATTGAACCAACTTAAAAATTCAAATAATTTTTTAAACTACTAATATTTTTTCACAAAAAATATAAATCTCGGGAGATTTTTTTTTTTTTTTTTTTTGTATTTTACCCTAGTTTATTGCCATGACTAGAATCCTAATCCATCTTGTTATCAATCATTATATTTTGCATCTTTCCTTAAAAAAGAAATTAATATCAAGGACAGCTTAAGATTAATCAGAGAATTAATCATGCAGGCCTTAACTGGGGGCACGCCAGGCTTTCACATCACTCTAATAATATTAGAAAGTGGATGCGTATGAAACTAAACGTAGTTAAAGCACAAATTGACTCCCAAAATTTATTATTCATTTTCAACCTTCAATGAATTGTATAAATTAATGTTGCCAATAATTAAACAACTGGATACAACTCAAAAAGAAATACGTATCACATCAAATAAAGTCTATTTTGCTTGCGGTCACCAAACTTCTATTTAATATTACTAGTTGATAAATTTTCATATTTTTTTTAAAAAAATTATATTAGGATGCCGAGAAAATGACGGCATAGCGCATGAATGCATCTTTCTCTGTTCACATTTCATTAATTTTAATTCACCTGAGATTAAATTTTAGGAGAGATCATGAAAACATCTTAATCATTGAGTATGCATATGATTAAAAAATATATATATATAATAGATAATACAATTATTTAATTTTGGACCGAAAATCAAACCATATAAAAGATTCAATTTGGTTGAAAAAAATCGGTTCGGTTTCAGGACCGGTCCTATGATTTATGGGGCCTAGGACAAAATCTAGAATTTGGGCCCATTTTCACTTAAATAAAAATATCTTTTAGCATATTTACAAGCAAAATTATCAATTAAATTATCAAAATCATCAATCAAGCTATCATTTTTTTTTCCAGATTGGAGTGTTGATTTTTTTTGTTATTTTCAGATTGGTTCTTTGTTTTAATTTTTTAATTTTTTTTTTTATGATATGGTTAGTCTACTTTAAAATTATTGGCCTTTCAAAATTGGGGGCCCAGGGCGGTCACCCACCTCATCCATGCCCTGGGCGGCCTTGTTCGGTTTCGATTTCAGGTTTCCATCCACAATTGAAAATCGAATAAGAGTTATACAATTATATTTACCTCTTCAATTTTATTTATATTTTATGATTAAAAATTTGTACACTTTAAAAATAATAATTTTATGAATATGTTTTAAAGTGATAATTTAGTCCACCTTTAGACCTAATTTTGAAATAAAATAAACTTATGTCTAAGGTTTTTTTAATTTATTTTAAATACAATCTAATCATAACTTTAATTTTAGGTCCGTTCTATTAAATAATAAAAATAGTCCAATCAAAAATTTTGATTTTGATTTTAATTTTTGACTTATTTTGATTCCGTTGAAACCGAAGAGAGTCATTGCTACAAAGGAAAATGTACAAGGGCTAGAGAACATGTTCACTTACAAAAATAATCACAATAGTGTGTAGATGAATGGGAACATGACAGAGAAAATGCCAAATCAAAGACTGCAACTACACAACACCTGAAACTCAGGAAAAAACTTTGATACAGAAGGTTGTATTAAAATTTAATACAGCCTTATGTATGACATGTGGGCTCCCCTATTTTTTGGTAAACCGTGTAAGCAAATATATATAGGGGGCCTACCTGTCATACAGAATCTATATCAAAATTTTAATACAACCTTGTGTATCAAAGTTAAGCTCCTGAACTCCTTCTTCTCTTTGAAGCTGTCGAAAATGCACAAAAAATAGTGACTAATCAATGGATTGGATCAAGCGCACAACACTTCAACACCAGATCCAACCCAACTCACACCAAGACAACCTATGCTGTCTCCTTCAAAAGGCATGTCATATTATTTAAACCAGTAAATTCATGTGTATTGTACGTAAAATAATTTATTATTTTTTAATTTTTTTTAACGGTGTCCAACGTAATATTAGAAATTTTTTGTACAAATTATATTTTATATCTTTTGGGTCCTCTTTGCTCCAACTTCCACCATAAATGAACCGAATAATATGCTCATCAGGCTCGATCAACTTATATTCAGTCACCAAGTCAGAACTTTTATATCTCTCCTCGCTAATATTGTTAAAAAATAGTTTAAATATATTATATAATTATATTTATATTTTAAATAAAATATAGATTGTTTATATTTTACTAATAATTTGTTACAGACGTATGTGGAAGAAAAGAAGACGGTTCTATTTTGAGCCTTTTCTGGGCCGAATTAATTAGTAGAGATAAAATTATATGTTAAATTATTTACTTATTGTTTAATTATTTACTTAGTTAAATAGTTTAAAAAGTAAATTTTATATATATTTTGAAAAAAATAATGATACGATGTTGATCTGAAATTAAATAATTGTTTAAGAGGAAAAGATAAGGTACGTACGGCTGCCTCGCCGACCAACCAACGAGGAGTCGCGGCCGTCCGCCGCCTCTGCTAAAACAAGTAATACTTTACACGAGTGAGTCATTGACTCTGTTGAAAGGAACTATTTACTATAAATAACTCTGCCGGATATTTTGGCAACAAAATCACGAGGACAGATTTGCCCTTGCATACTAAGTAGCCCCCCATCAAAGTAATATCGCAAAATATATACGAATTTTGTTAACACGAGCCTTAAAAACACGTATTAATACATTAATAGATATATATTAGTACTCCTATCAATACAGTTATCAAATCAATACACATTTTAAGTAAAAATACATTAACAAATATATTGATCGAAGTACCAATATAAAATATATATCTATTATACAAAACACAAAGGTTTTTGAATCCTAAGGCTGACTGTGCCAAGATAAAGAGTGGTTGGGATTTAATCTTGGTGAATCAACGGTTGTGGAGTTTTATGGGAAATCCAAAGAGTGAGGTTTTCACTCATAATGGTTGTGGATGAGCATTATTGAGAGTGGGATTTTATGGAAAATCAGCATTATTGAGAGTGGAGTTTTATGGGGAATCCAAAGAGTGGGGTTTGCACTCATAATGGTTGTGGATGAGCATTATTGAGAGTGAAATTTTATGGGGAATCCAAAGAAAATTCACATCCAGCAGTGGTTGGGATTTAATATTTTGATGGGGCCTCATAATTATTATTCTTCGTTTAAAATTGAGAGTCCAAGATTTTGAGGGGGAATAACTTAAATGAACCATGCCCTATGAGCACGGGTTATGACTAGTTTATTAATATATTAACTTCTGTTATTACTTGGACACATGTTCTTATGACACATGTTAACAAAATTCAGTATATACTTATATGCAATATTAGCTCCATCACTGAAATATTATATCCAAAAAGTTATTCATCAATATATCTGGGTTTTTTTTTAAACTAGTTTACTTTTGGAACAACTTTTCAAGCAGGAGCAATGCCAAATCAAGTCTTAGTCCACCACGAAATGAGAAAAGGCCTCATAACGCAAGAAATTTTGTCTTTTAGATCCACTGTGTCCGATTTTTACACACACCTACAAGTTTTTCATAATTTGATTTCGAGACCGTCAGTCTAACCAGAAAGTTATACCTCTTCTTACTGATCCCAAGAGTCCGATGATTTCGGTTCAACTGATCAACTGATAGATGATGTTGTAAATATATGTATCCCCAACCATGAAACAAAATTTGTTCCAAGTGGTGTTGCCTCCTCTTGCAATGCAAGTGGTGTTGCCTCCTCTTGAAATAGGCAGCTGGATTTACTTGCATCAAATCCAAACACCAAAAACGTCTACATTTCAACTATCATGATCAATAGGACTTTTTTTAGTAGTTTGAATTGACAATAAATAGTAAGACGGCTGAGTACAGTGTTTTTAAAACTGACCGGGCCGGCCAGTGAGAACCGGTCAAGAGCCTTTTACCGACCCACGGTTTTTTTTTTTTTTTTTTTTAGGTTATTTTATATAGAGTGATAAATTTTGGTATATTTATGTAAATGAGGAGAAGTTTTCAATATTTATAAGAAAATAGATGTGGCGCCATACCTAATTATTTTCTAATTTTTTATTTTGTGGTTACGTGGGAAAGTTAGATTTTCTCATCCTAAATAATTTAACTCTTTATAAACAATTTTAGCTTCTTCTTTTTTAAAATATTATATATTTATTTAAATTTAATATTAGAAAAATATGTTTAAAAAAATAATTCAAAATCTTAAATATTAGATTTTTAAATCTAATATTACAAAAAATATGTTTTAAATACTAATTGTAAAAATTAAAATAAATTTATCTTTAACGTGAGAAAGTTGATTTTTTTTTCTTCCTTAAATAAATTTAACTCCTTATATACAATTTATTTTTAATTTGTTTCCAAATCTTAGATATTTGTTTAAATCTAATATTTAAAAAATATGTTAGAAAAAAAATCACTTAAATCTAATATTAGAAAAATATCTTAAAGATAAGTTAAAAATAATAATTTAAAATCTTAAATATTGTTTCTCAAATCTTAGATATAATTTGAAATCGTATATAGTTTTTTCAAATAAAATTTAAAATAAAGATAAGTTCTTAGATATTCTTTCAAATATAATATTAAAAAAAATATCTTACGTGTTGAAATTCTAAATAATTTGTTTTCCTACTGAATTAATTCTGTAAAAAAATCATGGGAAAAGATTTAAGAAATTAATTTAGGTGTTTTGATTGTCCTTGTTTCTATGAAAATTGATCTCTTTCTATGGGTTTGACCATTTATTTTAAATTTAGAGAAAAATATATATATAAGATTTTGAGAAAAAAAAAAAAGATATCAGTTTAAATAAAAAATATCTTTCTATGGATTTGAGAAAAAAAATATTTAAGTTCAAATAAATATCTAAGATTTAAAAAAAAAAAGATAAAATGGTATATAAAGCGTTAAATTTATTTAGGATGATAAAATCTACCTTTCTCACGTAACAACCAAATAAAAAAAAATTAGAAAAATATTTTTTGGGTGCAACCTTAGATGGCGCCACACGCTAGAAAAAAGAAAAGAAAAGTTGGGCACCATCTAAGATGGCGCTACATCACTCTTCTTATAAATATTGAAAACTTCTCTTTTATATAAATATACCAAATTTTATTACTCTATATGAAATTTGTTGTTTATTTTTTTCAAATCTAATCAACTCAGTCAATCCGACCGGCCAGACCACCAAAACCGTCTTACCTAGTTGGATCTGTATAATATATTCAATGTAAGATTATAAGTATAACGTAAGATTACCAGTATATATAACTCCAATCCAAATTAACCCACCGGTCAGCAATATCCGGTCCGGTTTTCAAAACATTGGCGTACTATTGGCAACAACTATACGCACAACTTGCTCATAAAATACAGAAAAAGAATGTTAGTTTATTTAGATTTTCAATCACTTTGCTTAAACTGGAAGGCACGTAGCCAACAGCTATAGCCATCATCTTATCCTTCTGTGTTCATACTTCAGTTCAAAAGTCCATTTTGAGTTCTCAAAGGAGCTATATGCACAAATTATTGGCGACACAGAAGTAATACAAACATTGTTTTCATACTGAAAACCCTTCTTACACACCAAGAGAGAATTTGCATTTATTATAGTCTCCCAAACTAAAAATGATAAATTTCCATTTTCATGCAGTCAAATTATAGCCCAAAACTTTGAAATAAAACTGGACCGATCATTTTTACTGATACAAATTCGCATCAGCATCAACTAATAGAGATCGGCTTCCTTGTGGGTGTGAATGACACAGTCGGACGTCGGATAGGAGACGCAAGTGAGCAAATACCCGCTCTCCATCTGACCATCATCAAGGAAGGATCCATCCGACTGGTCGACGGATCCGGACACCAACTGGCCGGCGCAAGTGGAGCATGCTCCGGCGCGGCAGGAGTAGGGGAGATCCAGTCCCGCATTCTCGGCTGCATCCAGGATGTAGGTATCCTCGGGGACCTCAAACTCGTGTTCCTTCCCTTCTGGCCCGACGAGCTTCACTTTGTAGGCTGCCATCGCGGTGGCCTTGAAGGAATTTGATGCCTGCAGGCTGAATGCCTTTGAGGTTCTCTTCAAAGAGCTCAGCGAAGCTGGGCTCTTGACAAGGGAAGAGGTGGGTTTCTGGGTTTTGAAGCTGCAACGGAATGCACAGACTGTTGGGAGGGTAGCAGTCGACATCGTTGGTACCTGATGGTGGCAAATAAATTTTTTTTGAGAAAAGATAAAAGCTTGAATTCGAAGCATTTCCAATATATGTATCAATAGACTATTGGGTTCTAGTGGGCAAGTTTCAAATCCCATAACAAATATTGTTTTCACCAATTTCTTGGAAAAATCCCTTTGGAGAGAAGCCTAGCTCAAAGGTTCGTGGTGATGAGATGTTTCATGCACGGAGCTAGCACAGGAACTTCGTGGAAGTGTAGAGGCACGGAGGGGTGCGATGGCGCAGTAAAACGGAACATCTGTGGCACAGTTCAGCGGAGCCATGGTTTCGCGGAGCAGCGGGTGGCGCAGTTACGCGAAGCTGCGTATCCACGGGGCTGCAATAGCACGGTTCTGCAGCGCTGCACAAGTAGCATCACAGAACTGCTGCTCTCTATGAGTACTGTGGTTTTGATGCAGCTGGAGGTTCTTTTGTTCAGTAACTATTCATGCTTTCAAGCCACACTCTTCGTGACTGCTCCTATCTTTGAGGCGCCTGTATGGCTAGTTACGTGGTCAATTGTAAGTAACCAAGGATTGGGTGTCACCTCTATAAATAAGATGCCAAGTCTTGGAAGAAAATACATAATCAGAGGAAATAATGAGAATCCTCTAAACGTTGCCGAGTGTTTTAGTTCCGAGTGTCGTTGTTTAACCACGTCAGTGCTCTGTCCGAGGAAGGGTGGAGACTTACAAGAGTGTTCCAAAAGTTCTTCAAAACTTGTTGGTTCCTGGGAGTAGATCGACTAGGCGGTCGAATCTAGCTTTAAGCAACGGTGATCTTTATCACTCCATCAGGCTAGATTAGCTAACTATGTTAGCTTTGCTTTCCATCTGTTTATTCTGTTATCTTTCTTTGCAGTTTTTACTGCCTTAAGCGGATGACTCTCCTATTAGCTTTGTTGCACCCCTTATAAATCGCTTTCAATTTCTCCTAACGAGCTTGACTTGCATTCAGGAGATTAGTCTTACAGACTGATACAAAATTTCCATGAAAATCTACAACAAAAGATACCAACAAAGCCACATGTCGCAATCCCAAATACCAAGCCATCAAAGATGAAACATAGATGTGAGCTACACTTGAACCAAATTGAAATCTAAATGGATATTTAAAGCCTAGATACCACATGTCGCATGTTAGAAGACTCAAAACTAACATACAACAGGTGCCCAAGTTGAGATCTAAATGGAATAAGGGGTATCAAACACAACTTGCTCTATTAGATGTGAGTTACACTTAAACCTACATATTCAGCCTTACATATATATATATATATATGACTGAATTTGGACTCAAATTTGATTTCGTGAAACTTAGCTCCACCCTGATCTAATGTTCTTTTCTGATAATAATAATAATAGGGGTATATCCTGGTTGACTTATAGTTATAGCAAATAGAGTAATAACCAAATGACTTCTTATTGATCTCAAGTAGAGAAAAAAAAAAAAAAAAAATCCAACTGTGTGAAGAAAAAAGAGATCTACAAGAAATGAGATGGTCATGGAAATTTTAACACTAGATAACCACATCTACGTTCATAAGCCGATTTTGGTTCTCCAGTAATCTTAAATGTATATCCAAACCCAAGCCCAATAAGCTTTTGAGAATCAATTCTGGCACTTGTATTCAGTGCAGTAAACGAAGGGTCTGAATTTTACATTTAATTCAAACCAAGAAACTTGGTCAGAATGGAAAATCAGGTAATCAACTTAAATAGACATTCCAGCCAACAGTCGACCCAGAAAATATTTCTAGGGAGAGAGAAAATATACTAATTTTTTCAGGGGTGCAAAAATACATTAACAAATTAATGGAGCATTAAATGCAAGTTATATAAAATAAAAATTATATATGAAAATAATGTGGGTGCAAAGTTTTGAACACACGGCCTTTTGAGTAGGAAGAAAAATGCTTAACCATTTGAGCCAGCTAGTTTCTAAATACACATGGAAATAAACTGTAATATAACATAGTCGATACCTTTATATAACTCTATATATGGAACCCGAAAACTCAGAGGGAGCGGCTGCTCCTCCTTGTGCTAGGGTGGCTCCGCCCCTGATTCCAGCCAACTCAGATGGTTAGGTCCGATATGAGCAAACTATGATTGCTACATGTATTTTCCTCTAGTAAAGTAGTAATTGCCATAGCAGGAGGGAACTCAGGTAAGGCAGAAAAAACATCAATATATTAGCATAAACCACTTGGACTCCAAGAAGTCTACAGGAATGCTAAAGGATTTAAATTTCTGGAGAAAAAAAATCAAAGTAACTTCCAACTCCAATAAGCATCTATTATTCTCAAACTAAGATGCCCAAAAGATGATCAAAGAGATTCAAACTATTAAAGAACCAATATTCCCACCAAGATTTGAGTTTATTAAATAGTATAACCCACCATACACAGGTCAACCATCAAATAACTATCCAAATATTTTCATGCTCATTTGGATAATCACATGACAAAAGCAATTGCTTGTGAAGGCCCTATAGTAGTTTCAATCTGCTAAGAGATCTAAGGCATAGATTGACAAATAACATCTCCATGCCACAGTAGCAAATTGTTTGATCAGGAATATGCAGTATATTCCATGCATGCATGATATATATGGCATATGAACACCTAGCCATCAACTTGCAACATGATTCTAGGTGTTGCCCTTGCATGAAGGGGAGGCTCAAAACAATTATAGTTTCTAAAAACAAATACAACAAATAGAAAAGTTATAAATAGGTGAATTGAGTTCTAGCATTATCCTGCATCAGCTCCCAAATAGTTCATGACAACGTAAGACGGCTGCAGGATCTACTCCTTACCAATCTGGAAGGTGTTACATCCATCATAATCTTTTTCAATATTTTGCTATCATTTTCACCAACCAATATTTAAAAATATCCACTTACTGCCCTTAAAAGCAGTTTTACAATGACAAAAGGTACCCCCATACACCCTACAGAGAAGAAGAATCTATCCAAGCCACAAGAAATGTGGTAGGAACTGTTGCTCAAAGTTACTCTAATTTGCTAATGTTGCATTGGTTCGTCCAAACCTAGCACTGATAGTCGGTTGGAGAAAGTGTTCTAATGCCTTGATCTCTTAGACATCTCAGAAAAAGTTGTTGGCTGGTTATCGTATCGAAATAGCCAACCCTTTTGATACTTTCACCCAAGCAAGCTAAAAGTCAACCTCTTATTCTTTCATTTCTAAACCAGTTTCCATTTTTTTTTCCCTCCATCCATACACTTGTTCTCTTGATTAAATATTTTTTCCTCTTCATTTTGGTTATATTTTTCTCTTTCAATCTCTACTACTCCCAAAATATGTTGCCTAACTGATCCTATCCAATTAATGATATTTAAGAAATTAATAGATGTCAACTTCTTATAGCCTTTCCTCCATTTACTCTATTGAGGTCTCCTTTTCTCTTTTATGAAGCGTATTATTTTCAAGGACAAACTTTGTCTTTTATTCTCTTTTGATATGTGCAAGTGGATAAGTAAACAAACTGCTAACAGATAAGGCTCGTATGTTTCTCGGAATGCAATATTCCTCGGAATTATATATTCCTAGGAATAAAATACCCGGGCATCAAATTCATGAAAAAAATTATATTCCCACGTTTGGTAAATATACAATATTTCCGAGAATATACCATGTCCAAGTAACATTTATGATTTATAGGTGGTTTGATTTTCATAATCAAAGTTTGTTGATGTCTAGTTGTTTAAGATAATAGTTCATGATTTATGTGATCGATGTTTGAATCTCACCAATTACAAATTTTACTACTATTCTTTTTACTAGTTTATT
This sequence comes from Iris pallida, assembly GCA_029216955.1. Classification (NCBI taxonomy): domain Eukaryota; kingdom Viridiplantae; phylum Streptophyta; class Magnoliopsida; order Asparagales; family Iridaceae; genus Iris; species Iris pallida. The sequence goes on along the minus strand of JANAVB010031819.1, from coordinate 3,065,730 downwards.
ACCCAAACCTAACTAAATGGACTTGAACACATCCGACCTAGACCTAAACCCAATAGACCTGGACCCAAACCAGAATCGATTGACCCAGACCCTCTTAACTGATAAACTCTGGCCCGAACTGACTAAGCTAGATCAATTAAAATTCAACTAATTTGGACATGAACCCAACATGGACCGAAGTTGACAAAAAATAATCCCATTCTGATGGGTAATAAGAATATCCAGTTGTTTTGGTCGGATTTGGGTCAGATGCTTTGGTTTGGATCATATCAGATTATCAGGTTCGTGTCCAATCCGGTTCAAGTTGGGTCCAATTGGGTTCAGATTCAGGTCAGTCGGGTCCAGGTTCGGTTTCGGGTCCGGTCAATCTTGTTAGGGTAATAAACGAGTAAAAAAATAGTATCGATAATTAAATTTATGTCAATTGTGAGACTCAAATCTTGATCATCTAAAGAATAAGTTATTATCTTAACCAATTAAACTATAACAAGCTTTGAATATATGAACAAAACCACTTTACATCAAGGATGTCATATACTTGCACATGATATATTTCCAAAATATATTATATATTACCTAACATGGTAATATAGATTCCCTATGAACTTCATATGTGAGGATTTTGCTCCTAGAAACATAAAATTTACGAGAATATTAGTATCCCCATATCAAACATAACATAAATGATATATTATACAACAACAAAGCCAGTAATCCAAGTTTTTGGTGACAACTATTTTAAATGTTATGTAAGGCTAAGAAAATTGGATGGGGCCCTATGTTGCACGAACACGAAAAAATGGTGTCAGTATATGTATCGTGTTTGTACCCATATCTAAATCAGTGCAACATATGACACTACATATATACCTATTTGAGAATGTTTGTATCCCGTATCCATATTGTGTCCTTATCCGTATTTGTGTCCTTGTTCGTGCAACATAATTGGTGCCAATACACCTTGCTTATTCTGGATCAAGTTTGAGTGAAACAAACATTATATCCTTTACAGGTACGGTATGGATACAATTATATATACGCATTAAAATAAAACTTTATAAATATTTTGTACATTAGACCTTAATGATATCTATGATTATGTATGTTTTGGGTAGTACATGGTTCCAAAGAGTTCTATAAATAATTTTATACAAAGAATTGTTACTTTCTCATATCTTAAAATGTTGGCCATATTCACAACCATATAAAACCATTTTCAACAATGTTGTACGTCTTTTGGAGCTAAAGACGCCGAGGACGAGTCATATTCGCTATGAGTACCAAGGAAGTTTTGTGTCAAGTCAAATATGGATGCAGACACGAATATGGTGATCGGGATGAACATCCGTGCAACATAACTTTTTTGCTATGGCAAGAAACAGGCAAGGCACGTATCAAACTCATAGACCCATGTCTAGTTCAGATAGTATCCATCGTACCTATACTATCTAAGATGATAGGACTTTTCAAAGGTCTAATATATAATGTTAGGTCTACCGACATGGCACGAGAACAAAAGGTCATGGGTTCAAATCGACCATGTACATCCGAGGTTCTTATAATCCCTTTGGCCCATTGCTCACAACTCGAGCTTTTTGGGAACATCGGTCAACTAACATAGTCAACCCAATCCTTTAGACCATAAGAACATCCTGAACCCGGCTTTATTCGGCAGCCTAGCAAGGTCCCAACCAATTTCCCATCCTATGGGTCCCAAAGTATCATAATCATCGCCCTATGGATCATAAAAAAGCTCCAAACTTTACTATTTCACTAATATCATGAAATTCCTAGCGAGCTAAGTAACAGTGCCCCCTGCCGTGTCGTACCGGACACAACACGGACGCTCCAAAATACACCGGGACACACCAAAACGTGTGCCGTGTCGGATTCTGATCAAGAAAACAAACAATAATACCGGCAGCTTAATTCGAGGCATCTACGAGAATTGATCTATGACTCGATTCAATAATATAGCTCAAAATAAAATCAAGCACTGCTCACCGAGAGATCGACCAAGGAGAGAATTCCTTCAGAGGAGCGGAGACTCCGAAGTGAAGAAGGAAGAGAAAAAAAATGGAACGGAGTAGCGTGCCCTAGATTTTTTCTAGATGACCTTTTATATAATTGTACAAGATGTAGTTGGGTGGAACTAAACAGAAAGATACTTAACCCCCAACCACCATATGGAAACAAAACGGAGTTCCATATTTTACTCCAATTTTGTATCCTTTGGGTTATTTAGTAATATGTTCTTATATAATAATGGACTAGTCATAACCCGTGTCCATAGGACATGGTTCATTTAAGGTATTCTTCCTCAAAATCTTGGACTCCCAATTTTAAGCGAACAATAATAATTATGAGGCCCCACTCTCAATAATGCTCATCCACAATCATTATGAGTGCAAACCCCACTCTTTAGATTCCCCATAAAACCCCACTCTCAATAATGCTCATTCACCATAAAATCCCACTCTCAATAATGCTCATCCACAACCATTATGAGTGCAAACCCCACTATTTGGATTCCCCATAAAACCCCACAACCGTTGATTCACCAAGATTAAATCACAACCACTCTTTATCTTGGCACAGTCAGCCCTAGGATTCAAAAACCTTTGTGTTTTGTATAATAGATATTAAGATCTAGGTTTTGAAAATAATCTAAACTAGAATTTAGATCTCCAAATTACTGTTCAGATATCCAAATTCTAATTTTAACTATTCTACAAGACCCTATTACTAAATGAGTAGTGCTACAGTTACAACCAAATGCTTACAACCGACTTATAACCTTCATCCATTGCTGACATGTGGACCATGGCCCACATGTCAGCAAGTGGGTGAGTGGTTGTAAGTGGGTTGTAAGTATTTGGTAGTAGACTTAGCATTATTCATTACTAAATAGTCCTAATTATTTGGAAATTATGTATTAGAAAAAAAATCTTTTTTTTGTGGAACCGAACACGCTCATCATGCATACTTATATCTCCACCTCCTAAACACTTATATATATATATATATATATATATATATATATATATATATGGATTCATGTATTTTTTTCGAAATAACAGTCGTTGGATTGTCTTGTATCACTTAAGAAAATTCAAGTGTTTAGGAGATACAAGACAATCTCCTACCACTTCAACTATATATTTTTCATCTTTTTCTTTAAAATTTTGGGGTTGGGGGGGGGGGGGGGGGGGGGGGGGGGGGGGGGGGGGGGGGGGTTGTATTTATATATTCACCAAACATTAAAATATAATTTCCTAGAGAAATCAAATTACCGAGAATTTGATTTGAAAATATAGAATTTTAGAATATATACTATTCCGCGCACCAAATGTCCCTTAAGAGTTGTCGAACCTGTCCATGCCTACAATTAGCAAAAAAATAAAAATGACATTTACCTCTTGGGTAAGAAAATTTTATGATTGGAATAGCAGACGTGTGGTATCTATCAACCAATGCAGTGATGTGCCTACCACGTTAAGTGTCCCACTTGGTGAGTAGTTTCGTAATAATGTAACTTAAAGAAATTGCCAAAAAATCTGGACTAGTCATGGAGCATATGGTTTAATTTAATGCAAAACGAAAACTTTACCAGAATTTCATATGTCATGGATCATCTTGAAAAAAAAAAATGTATAAACCCATGCAATGTTATACCTACCACGTTAAGTATATAACTTTGGGAGTACATATGCAAAAATAAAACTCAAGGGAATTGATGGAACCCACACAAGTGGTGAAGCATGTTATTTAGTTAGATGTAAAGCGAAGAACCTTACCAAGACTTCGTATCTCGGGAATCCTCTTGATACAAAGGGGTGCAGTTTTGAAACAAAGGGATACATGTGGTGCATGAGTGTACGCACAAGAACTAAACTAGTCCCGAATCGAAAAAAGAACGAACGAACGAACAAGAACTAAACTAGTTCCGAATCGAAAAAAGAACGAACGAACAAGAACTAAACTAGTCTCAAATCGATAAGAGAATTAAAGTCGAAGATATTATATGCAAATTAATTATAACAATATGTTTACAATTTCAACTAGCATTTGCATCAAACAATCCTCTATTGTAGTAGTATAAATGTTGTATTTATGTTTATTTAGCAGAACCAATATATGAATAATCTCTCTTAAACTTTTCGGTTTTATAATAGGCCTTGGTTTTGTACATTTGTAAGGGGGAAAAAAAATCCATGTATTACATATAGACATGTCAAGTGGGCTGGGCCGGTCTGGCATGAAGTGGGCCGGGCCGGACCGGACGTGGGCTAGACTCATAAGGCCCATGCACTATAACGGACCGGGCCTAAGATGGAATATCTTAGTCCAACCAGACATGTGGTCCAAGGTACGGTGGACTTCGGACCAGACCTGGATGTGCCTGGGTCGTGCTGGGCCGTAGGCCGAATGGGCTTATTAAGAGGAATGTGAGACTGCTCGGTTCAAGAAACACAGTGAATGAGAGAGACTCTGCACTGCTAGAGACAAGGTCATTGACTCGTTCATTAATAATTTACCACTTTAATGTATTGTCCTTTTTTCTAATGAACCTAATTAAAACTCAGTGCATGTATCATGCATGGGTTGAGTTTGGCCGTTTGGGGATGAACCTAGTTAAAGCAATTTGCATGCATCACTTAATTTTCTCTTTTAATGACATTGTCAGTAGAATGTTGCCGGATACTGAGTCAGTGCATACGTAGGTTTTGACCGTTCGGGGATGATTGGTCGGGCCGGACCAGGCCTGGGCTCCGGGTCGGATCGGGTCGGATCTATCTTATGGCGCCAATATGTGTGCCCTAGCACAACCCACTATACTGGGTAGGGGTGCAACTCGGACATATTGGGTCGGACTTGAGGTCAACCCAAGCCCAATCCGATGGATCACAAGTCTAGTCCGAGTCCAAGCCCATATGAAGTCCAAGGCCAAGTCCGAAGGATCGGGTTGGGTCCGGCTCGGGTTTATCTGGCTGTAATATAATGTTTGAAATAATTTTAGGCAAAAGTAATATTTAATACATAATCAAATAGCAACCAAGTTTTGACTATTACAAAATACAAACTGAAATAAGATTTAGGATAAAAGGTTGCATATTTTGGGTGAAAATTTAAGATTTTAAACTTTTTTATTTAAGAAGTATACATATGGTAATTATAGGTAAGTCGGGTTTCGGGTTCTTCGGGTAACCCTACACATGAACCTGAGCCCAATCCGACTTTTGATCGGGTTCAAATATTTTAATCCGAATCTGAGCCTGAACCCGAGTATTTTCAACCATAACCCAACCCATTAACGGGTTTATCCGATCGGGCTCGGGTTTAGCCCACCCGAGTTGCACCCCTAATATTGGGTCGAGCTGGTCCGAGCCCACGATGAATCGGACCGGACATGGATCAAATTTTCGGGTCAGGCTTCTGCTGGGATTGGTCGGCCCAGCCCATTTGACATGTCTAATTACATATGAAATGATCAAAGACACAATAATGCAATATCATTGATTATTCTCATCTCCCTTATTGTTATAATTGTCTTGTTTCTAAGAGAGATTTAGTTTTAAGGTCTCACATATACATTAATATTAGGGTTTGGGTTTCAAAATTGACCGATATTAGAGTTTGAGTATCGGAATCACTGTTCACATAGGTGCGGATCAAGATACCCGCCCGCGGAGCCCCGTCCCCCTTGTACCATCGGATCGAGCGGGACCCCCATGGGGCCCACGCGATGCCACTTGATCCAATGGCCAAGGGGCGCGGGGCTTCGGCGGGGCTCCGAAAACGGGGCTCCCGATCCAAAACCCCTCTCTCTCTCTCTCTCTCTATATATATATATATATATATATAAAGGGGCTTCAAAACGGTTCAAGTTTGAGTCGTCTAAGCCGTGTATATCATCAACTATTTTCTTTAAAAAAAAAAATTAAATTATGTAAAAAAATTGTTAAAAAAAGTTTAAATTTGTTATATATATTCAAAATAAAAAATTGAACTCAACCAAACAAGAAGAAAATCTTCCACTTTAACCACACTAGCATATGTGCACGTGCCTAGCACGTATTTTAACATTTCTTAATTAGTTTAGGAAGACTCTTTAGAAAGACAAAAGGGTAGTCTTCCTAATTACTAAGTTGTCCTTATTAAAATTAATGAACTATTTTTAATTAGTATAAGTATGTAAGGGTATATTTGGAATTCAAAAGTTTCACCATCTAAGTTTTCCTATTATATAGTAGAATAGAAGAATAGATGAGCTAGCAAAAATATTTGACTATAATTGAATAGTATTTTTATTACATGTTATCACACGTACAAGACACCTATATTTACTAGTATATATATATATATATATATATATATATATATTATCCCCTAAAATATATATATATATATATATATATATATATATATATATATATATATATATATATATATATATATATATTATCCCCTAAAACTAAATAACCCTTCTATGGTATTAACCCAAAGCACAATTTAGCTGAAAACCCTATTTTAGCCCTTGCCGGCCGCTTCTCACGTGCGGCCACCCCCGAACCAAAAAATGCAGCGACAGCGAAGAAAGAAGAAGAGCATCACCATCCATATTCTCCTCCCCCCTCTCTCATAAATAATCCCCAAAATTTCCCAATTAGTCCCATTTCCCCAATTTATAGGGTTCCAATTCCAATCCAATTATGAAAAGGTACTTTCTTGATCCTCAATCCATCAATTTTTTTTTTTTTTTTTTTTCATTTTTCATTTTGTTGATTTTTAGATCCAAATACCAATCATACATTGATTTGATTGTCGATATCTTGCATAAAAATCTGTTCTTGCAGGAGAATTCACCATAAAGTTCTCTATTTTCTTCGAAATGTGGGATTGATTCTATAAAGTTGGAGTATTTTTTGTCAAATTTATGGAGAACCTCCCGGTGGAGGTCATCGGCAACGTCCTTTCGCACCTCGGGGCTGCGAGGGACGTCGTCGTCGCCTCCGCGACCTGCCGGAAATGGCGGGAGGCGTGCCGGAAGCACCTCCACGCCCTCTCCTTCAGCTCCGACGACTGGCCGGTGTATCGCGACCTCACCACCAGGAGGCTGGAGATCATCATCACGCAGACCATATTCCAGACCCAGGGGCTGCAGCGCCTCTCGATCCGCATGGACAACGTGCACGAGTTTTCGGCCGCCCCCGTCATCGCCTGGATCATGTACACGAGGGAGACGCTGCGGGCGCTGTCGTATAATGTCCGCACTATGCCGAACGTTAACATCCTGGAGAAGTGCGGCCGGCAGAAGCTGGAAGTTTTGGACTTGGATCACAATTCTATTACGGGGATAGAACCGAGTTACCAGAGGTTTACCTGCCTCAAGTCTCTTTCTTTGAGACATGTCAGTATCTCGGCATTGGATCTCAGCCTTCTACTCGCTGCCTGTCCGAAAATAGAGTCTTTGGCGCTCGACGCTCTGGAAATCGTGACTTCGGATTCACAGTCAACGATGGAGCTGAGCAGTCCGACGCTGAGGGATATATACGCTAGAGCGCTAGGCGTGGATAAGATAATCTTGGAAGCGGATAATTTGGTGAGCTTGCACTTGAACGCATTGAACCTTGACCTTTTCGAATTGATCGGAAAGGGTATGCTGAAGCATCTTAGGATTGACGATGTCAGCGTGACGCATTTGGATATTGGCGAGAGCACGGATCATTTGGAGGTTATAGATGTCAGCAACTTCACGATCATGTGGCCGAAATTCTACCATATGATATCGAGGTCTTCTAAACTGAGAAGGCTTCGACTTTGGGGCGTGGTGTTTGATGACGAGGACGAGATTATTGATTCAGAAATTATCGCTATATGTTTTCCGCAGCTTAGGCACCTTTCCTTAAGTTACGATGTAAGGGATGGATTGCTGTACTATGCACTTGAAGGTTCTTCGCCCTTAGAGAATGTGACAGTATTGGAACTGGGATGGACTGTAATAACTGAACACTTTGGGCCCTGGGTTTTTGGGATGATTGAGCAGTGCCCAAATCTTAAGAAGCTGGTTATTCATGGTATTCTTTCAGAAGCCAAAACTCGAGAAGAACTTCAGATATTGGCCAATTTTACCTCATTTATTGTTTGTCTTATGAGGAAGTTTATGCAAGTTGACGTGCGATTCGTATATGAATGACTTGATTTTTGTGGCTGCTTTTGTCAAGATCCTCACCAGCTGATCATCTCGAGCTCTACAAGCAGGTACTTCTTACTGGGATCCTGTGTCAATCGATATATGTATCTTCCAATTTGATGAATTTCCCCTTTTCGGGGCTCAGTCTCTTCATTCATTCATTTTAATCCTATTTGCTGCAATATCTTCCCTTTCTTTTCATCAAGTTATTTTTCTGCCTATTTTGTTTCTATACGTACCTTTCTCCAAACATTCAATATGTTGTTATGTTTCTTTTGCGCATATGCTTTACCATAGAGGTCATAAGATTCAAAATCATACTTGTACCGAGGTTCATAATTATGGTTTTGGTATCGGTTTCGGATCATTCAACGAATATTGGTTTCCGCAGTTTCAGGGGTTTTGAGTTGGATGGTTGCAGTAACTATCAGTTTTGGCTGATACTTCAAACCTTGGCTTGTAAAACTTAAGAGTTGGTTATGTTTTTAACATATCGGGAGAAATAAGGAAAATCATGCTCTTTTAGTATTGGACTCATTTGGAAATGTACCAAAGTTGATTTTCCACAAGCATGTTCTTTTGTCGACTAACATGTCTTTTTTGAGGTAAGACCAACATGTCTTTCAAAGCATTCAGCTCTTAATGATTTTTTTCTTTTTGGACTTTAGAAAAGACATAACTAACCTAATGTTCTCTATTATTTTCTCCCTGAAACAACCTCGAGAATTCTAGTCAATATCTTTAATTAGTGATCCATTATGGCACATGTTATTTTAGGCGAATAGCGTGGAGTAGGGTTTGGTACTACCAAGAGATGCAAACCTGAATCCTATTTGCAAAATGCATTTTGGATGGCTAGATTCAGGATCTAAGTTTTTAATTGAGGTCTATATTACTTAAAACGGAAATAAAATGTCCAAATTTCTAGATGTTTCTTTCCAAGGCCCATGTGGTTCGGAAAATGTATCAGTGTCAAATTAATTTCAATCAATAGCATAGTAGAATCATGTGTTCATACATATAGATTTAGGGAGTTAACTCGGGAAAGTCGTGCAGGTGCACAAATTGTATTTTAGCTATGAATGTAAAGGTATGCTAGTTGTAATGCCACTCAACATGCTATAGAGCATAAACTTATGTAACTGTATAATCTAGCTGCAGTTTAAGAGGCTTTGGTACTACTAAGAGATACAAACCTGAATTATATTTGCAAAATGCATGTGAGTGATCTACATTTAGAATCTAAGGTCTTAATTGGGGGTCTACATTGCCTAAAAACGGAAATAAATGTCAAAATATCTAGAGGCTTCTTACCAAGGCTCCTGAGGTTCAGAAAATGCATTAGTAAACAAATCTAGGGTCTATGGCAGGGGAACAAAGAAGAAGAGAAACGAGTTTTCACATGTCTTTATATAAAATAAATGACACGGGTGCTTTTCATAGCTGACAATCATAATTTCTGTCAACTGGGCAGTTAGAATATCTCCGCACTACCATTCCACTGGATCATGTTCTCTAGATCCACCATGCCTAGTTTCATCTCCATGACAACGTCCTCCACCATGCACAAATGCATATTTATAGCCAATTTCGGAAAACATATTTTCCATCAATTTACTGTGATTGAGAAGAATACAACAAGAAGAAGGCCATGTCTCGTGTATCACTAACAAAAGGTATCACTAACAAAAGGTATCACTAACAAAAGGTTATCCTTCTTTAGAACTTCAATCCATGTTCATTTCAGCCTTCCTCTAGTCCTAACAGCTCCTTTAACAACTATCTTATTGTGAATGAGAAGAATCATAAAAATAAATGCACTGATCAAAACTTAAAGGGAGGCTAGAATGAAACTTGCCCACATGCATTCTCTCCATCCATTTCCTTGTTAAATCAACATTTGGATTATGTTGCTATAGTTAGGTGCCCACGAGGACAACAATCAGACAATGATCTTCAACAACCTTTTTCCCTTCCTGCAAGTTGATTTTTTTTTAATCAAATATGAGAAATACTGCTTGTACTTTTAGTTATTCTCAATTCAGAAAGATGGGAAAGAAGAGAAAGATGGGAAAGAAGGTTTGAGCAGAAGACAACGATAATTAACAAGCATGGTAATAGGGAGAAGAAAGAGGAAAAGAAAGGTTTGTTCTCACAAGTTCAGATCAATATAGCTATGACATCATGTTAAGTCTAGAGTTACGAGAGAGGAACATAAAAGAATGATGAGGGAGGAGTTTTTTTATTACTTCGATATAAGATTGCTCTGTATAGGTGACAATGAAAAAGTAAACCAGCAGTTGACATGTATGTCCGGGCAAGTAGATTTGCAGTGGGTCTAAGAAAACATGTTATTCTGGCCTAGAAGACTAGCAAAAAGGGGAGCCAACAGGATATCCAGCCAGCCAATTAGTCCACCTGTACTCCCAACATTTACTATTATCGTTTTGAATGGGAATTTGGATAACACTTTTTCAAGGTATTCATGTCCATGTTGTCATTTAAATTCGTCAACTTTGTGATCCTTCTAGACATACGCACGCTACCTCAAAAAATATGTGCACTCTGTAGACATCCATACATTAGGGTGCTTTATAGCTACAAAATAAGTGCTAGAGTTTACACTTGGTTCAAGCCTTCAAGGTTGGTACCAAAAACAATTTTGTGGCGTGAATAAATTTATTTTTGGTCCTATCAAATCATAAGTTATATTTATATTCCTAGTGTTACCTGGGATAGAGGAATACGGATATTATATTCTGTATTATTTGATGAAGTACAGTTACTTGATACAATAGTTTGACCATTTAACATAATTACGAGCAGACGATAATATTAATATTGATCCTGTTATTAGCTGAGGTCAACACATAACTGGATATTGAATTTTCATGTTTACAGTACTTGACCAGTGATCTGCCAATTTGAACTTTTGGATCAGGTACTGATATAGCCTATCATGAAAATTTTGGCTGAATTTCTTTACAAAGAGACAGTGATCTATTCAGCATCAATTTCTATCAAGGCCCGAGTCTCTACGTACATAATACGCCTGATTCCTTCACCATCAATTTTAGTTCATGCCTCTGGGCTCGGCTTTTTTTTTTTAGTGCTAATTGGCTGACACTATGTTGAATCTGACTTTTCAGACTACTTGCAAAGTCATCCAAAACGGTTCATCTATTGGTCAACCATTAAAATCTTGGTATCTGTGAAATGTTATTGATAGCAACATTAGATTCTTGTTGCTAGTGAAGGGTTTTCTGATCGCAATATCTTATCCAAATGTAGGGTTTTTCATGCTTATATGCTGTTAAACTTCCGCGCTTGCCTTGCCTAACGTTCTGAGAACCAAAATAATGTGGGCTAGGATGTTTTGTTGGTTCTCTGTCTCTCGACTCATTTAAAAAAAATAAAAATAAAGTTGCTCTGCAAAGCGTTTCGACATGCATGTATTTAGTTTTGAAACATAAGGTTTAGAGGACAGCTTTTATCACGTCTATATAGGAAGGGGAAACATGGAAGCAATAAAATTATAATGGTTCCAACTTATAAGTTTCGCCAAGTATCCTGAGCTTCTTAAAGCTGGATTTCTTTGAAAATCTCGTAATATTTATATGAATATAACATATGCATACTTATTGACAATTTATCAGTTTTTGGTGTAGACCGATCCTGTTGATTGTGTTCATGAACTTTCCACATGCGATGGATTGGAAGGTCGATCAGGAAGTTATCAAGTGCTCGAGATTGCTCATATTTTCAAGGTGCGGCTGACTTTAACAACTAAATGCATCAATGAAGCAAGAGAAGCCACACAGGAAAGCAGAAGGAACTGGTTCAGCTGATTCATCTTTAGCAGCAGCGCTGGCCATGAATCCATCAGACTTGGATACACCTGCTCCGAGACCGCATCGAGTTTTGGGTTACTATGTGTTATACTGAAAATTGCTTTTAGGTTATGTTAATAGCAAGGTTCGTAGTATCGGAATCGGGAGTATCAGGATCGGCGATATCGCCAGTATTGGCGATTTCGGATGGGAGTATCGGATTTTTTTTTTTGTATTGGAAAGCAAATAATTATTAATAAATTATTAAAATTTTAGATTTTTTTTAATATATTTAGGCATAATTTTAAGTATTTTTTGTGTTGTTCTTAGTAGTTTTACCTGCTGATTGTTTTATCACATTTACCTGCGATAGATACGTTTTCTTCTTTAACATGCGTTTACAACCTTACTATGTTTTTACATCATTGTTGATTGGTCCTTTTCATTTAATTTTCTTTGCCGAATTGACTTAAAAAAAAGACCCAATGTCGGTATCGGGTCGGTATCGATAACCAGATTGGGACATGCCAAATTGTGTTGGATCGGTATCGGCCGATAATGCAAACTATGGTTAATAGGACAAAGGTGAAATTTTACACTGAAATTGAAGTTCATTTTATATCGAGTGTCTAAACAATTTATAGCTCAGGGAATTAGTATTTGACTAGTACGTCTGGTTGGAATGGATTGGATTTGTCAAGGGCACAGCAAATCTTCCAATTTTTGTAGGAAATGTCCCCTTTTACATTTTGTTATAGCAGTTGCCTCTGGCTGCAGTTTTCATTGATGAAAGTTTGAGTTGTAGACTTCTTGTGGTTTAAATGTTAGGTATGAGTTCCGAGACTCCATCAAATTGTAAACTTCCAGTGCTGGAATGAAATAAATTATTATTTTACTGTTATTATTCGTTTTTAAAAATAAATTCCCATGTATTTTCCATGGGGATGGGAAAGTAGAATTCCTATCAAATTTTCTTTCCTATATTTGGTTGGTGTAGGAAAGGAAAGAAAAAATATATCATTGTTCCAACAATATCCAATGTCAACATAATTATAATGAAGAGTTAATTGATAAAATAGGTAATAAATCAAGGCTACTTTTGTCATAATGTTTGGTAATTAATGTTGAAAAAAGTGGAGGGAAAATGAATCCCATGGGTCATGAGAGGAACCATTTTTCCTCCTATTTTTTTCCATGTCAGGAAAGTGTTTTATAAATTTGTGGCTACCAAACAAAGGAAAGGAACAAGTTTCCTTTCCGGATTCCTTGAATCCGTGAACCAAACGAGGCCTAAGTGGGAGGAAGTTAAGTAAGGAAAAATAAAAACTATGATTAATCCATTTTTCATGGCCACATATCTTTACGGCTAAGGAATGAGAAATCTTTCTCCGTTTACATGAATCAAATATTTCATTTCATCCGGAAAAAGCCATCTCTTTCTCAACAATGTCTTTTTCATTTGATCCAATAGCGTTCCGTTAGATAGGAAAAGATTTGATAAATACTGATAACTCTCGGATAGAGTATTAGAACGAAAAGGTCCATTAGATAATGAACTATTGGTGCGGTTTGCGTGTGGGGGTTTAGAGGGAGGATTATAGTCTTATAGAGGGTTAAGTGAGAATTTATTTAATTCTTTTTTGTCTATTGTTTTAACCTCCAAATCGTAGGGTTAACGAGGGGGATTGAATGGTTTTGTTTAAGAAGTCATAAATATCCTTTTTTTTGTCCTATAGAATATTATTATTATTTTCTATTTTTTCTTGCTTTCAAGATCCTGCTCTGTAGCTTTCTCATTTGTGAAGGTATTTTGACATATTTTAATTAAAATTTCACTCAAACCTTCAATCCAAACAAGAGTTATTGAACACACTCCACTTAATTCTCTCTTCACTTCAAAAAAGTACTGATTCTACTCTCCCTCATTTAACTTTTCTTCACTTAACCCCACTCAATGCCCTAACCTTGGGCTCAGGGCCGGCCCTGAGCAATTGAGGGTCCGAGGCAAATTTTTCTAAATGGGCCCCAAACATAATGTAAAAAAAAGTATAAATAAAATAAAATATTGTTATAGTCAAGATTTGAACCAAGGACCTCTTAAATACAAGTCTAGCATTGTAACCACTACACCATAATGCTTTTTGTTAAAAAAAAAGGCATATGATGCATACTAGTTTTATTATAGACAGTTCCATATTGGTGCTCCCTTTCGTTAGGGGGCCCTGCGCCGTCGCCCGGCCTGCCCTGGGCCAGGGCCGCCCCTGCTTGGGATGGCATATTTGTCCCAAAATGGAGGGGCAAAATCCTGCTACAGTTTATCAGGGCTGTTCTCTTCACCATTTTGTGGAATAAAGCTAAATCTTATAAATAAATGTCCAGTTCGTTTTTTTCATTAATTTCAGCACTCAAAGAATAAGTCTATACTAAACAAATTTTTTTCTCGTTGTGATGTGTCATTATGTGATCCTGAGAAGTGAGAAGAGAAGTGGGACTTTCATTTTCAACCAGAAGAAAAGGAGAAAAGACTTTCTATCCAGATAAGCACAGGCACACAAAGCAAATACAAAAGAGTATGATAATGCAACTGCAAAAAAATTCTCTCTTCAGCTGTAAAAATAAATCAATACATCAACTTTTGTTTCGCAAATCTCAAATTATAACAATGCAAGCATCCACAAAGTACTCTTCTTGTATTTTTATTGAAGAGCAAAATTGGGTCAAAACACTGACATCAAATTGTCCAGTTAATAAAAAGGGAGGAGACTAATATTGCTAATTTGAAGCATTGGTCGTTACAGAGCTGGTAGGCGACTCGGACTCAGACTCCCCGTCCCATGTGGATGATGTCCTATGTTTTGACCATTCTTCTAGGTTTTTGCGGTGGAGACGGTTCATTTTGATGAATGGACGCCTTTCTTGAATCATCTTCTCAGCACTCTTCCAGTCATCAGCTATGCCTAGTGCAACTAGAACTGCACACATCACGCAGACGCTTCTCCCATGACCTGTTGCAAATTCCATCACGCCCCAAAATCATTATATAAAGGTTTGGAAATATATAATGGGTTTCAGCAAATAATTAAATGCCGATAACTTAACTAAGAGTTGCTCATCCTTGGTTCTAATAAGTACATTGATTTGAAGAAAATACAGTGCATACTAAACTACAACTCAAGCTTGCATCAGTTTTTCCCTAAAATTAACCAATTGCATTCATTTTCCATAGTTTGGTTGTAAGAGGAAAAAAGGAAATTAATAGTCTTTTAGGCTATATTACGATTAGCTTACTCATGAGGAAACAAAGTTGATATACTAGTAACAGACCGGCATTTACATTGATAGAAAACAATGAAACGCTAAAGAGACATTGATATGAGTGATGACAACAAGTCTATCTTCAGAAGTCGGAACATGAGTGCACAAGCCTAAAGAGCAGTTCAAATTTTGAGCTTGATGTAGTTAACAAGATGGTGTAATTCAGTAATCATAAGGGCACTACAACAACTGATAGGTGGAAGCACACATTTACTAAAATTTCAATACCCAAAATGTTGTTTGAGAATTGTTAGGGGCATCACAATTTTAAATTATATATAAAATCTTTTGGCTTCTTCCTCTTCCATCCCAAATTTGGTAGTCCTGACAGTCCTGTGCATATCCAGAACTGCCAAAATTTTGACAGTCATGTTACAAACTTTAAATTTTGAGTTTAAGTGTAGAAGTATTTTGAAACAAAAGATATAATTAGAATAAAAATATGTTTAAAATGATATGATGAAGTTCAGCAAATTAGTAAAAATATTATTTGTTAAGAAGAATTATCAGAAAGATGTTCACGATATGTTTAGTAAAAATATAATTAGAGTATTTTATTTGTTTAAAATGCTATGTTTAGTAAAGATATGACTAACCACACCTTCATCGCAAATATTTTTGGTAATAGGACAACAGTAAAATTATAATTATAAACAGTAGTTAGATATGCATAGGACTCCCAAAATTTTGGCAGTCTTAACAACAGATAAGACTGCCAAAATGTTGGCAGTCTTAATATATATGAATTAGGACTGCCAAAATTTTCATGGTCCTAATACAGAAAGTTCGACAGTCATAATACAAAGAATTCTCTATATTAGGACTGTAAAAATTTTGGAAGTCCTAACTATTGTCAGGTTTTGACAGTTCTGCCTCGTCCCCAACGGGAGTTTGTCGATTTCTGTCATTTAAGAACTCCTATAGTGGGTTCAAAACTTCATCTAATGGGGTCCTAAAGCCTTATATTGGAGTATCTACTACAAGATTAGGGTTGGACGAGGAAGAGGAAGAAGAAAAGGAAGAGGGGTGTTGTGTTAGAAAAGGAAGAGGGGTGTTGTGTTAGAGAAGGAGAGTGGTGTTGCCCCTAGCAAATGTTATGTTAGCCCCTACAAAATTCTGACTCAAGTGTGTTGCCCTCTATCATTTGTTGCCCCCATCAATTTAGTAGTGCCTTTATCATTTACCAAAAAGAAGTAGGTGGTATTTCACTTGTTGGTGTTTTATCTGATCCACTTGATGGTAAATAGTTGCCACGTTGAATTTTACATGTTGAACGCTTTATAATGTAATCATCTGATGCGGAAAACACCCAAAGGAAAACGGTGTCAGTAAAGTCATAACAAATGTGAACTTTAAACACCTATGTGCAAAAGGCAGCAAACAATGCCCAATGCACCTCGCATTATATAAACCAGAGAAGATAAATGGTGTTTGGATATGAAAACTATTATTGAAGAGCTATTTCGACAGACAACTGTGTACCAAGTCAGGATATTGGCAGAATACCCATCGCCATATTCTAAGATACTTAGACACACAGACACCACACTGCTCCCTGAATCACCACAGGCCAAGTATCGGGCAAATCTCACACTGCACCATCTCCCGAATAAAAAAAAAAAATAGAATAGGCTCAATTCAACCTGATCTGAATTCGTAAATACAAATATGTCAGGCTAGAGGGAATGCCATTTCTTTTCACTCTTTAGCTTAAGATGTTCTAGAGATTAATGAATTGCTATTTCCTGTAGCAAATTGTATCGTCTTACCTCTTCATCTAGACACTTTTTTAGTGTAGGAAAACTCGGAGGGTGCTCTTTGATTGCATGAACTTAAACTGCATGGCTCAAAGGTAGGCTACCTGCCCACTGGCAAACGGTATAGGTTATTTTGCAAGACCATCTCATGCTAATAGCTACCCAGGTAGAAATTTGGCACCAATGCAGACGGTTGAAGTCAATTTCACAACCAGTCATAAAAACATTATCGATTCCTTAATGGAGCTTTCTTATGCTCCATTTCGTTCTGATGTGAGAATGTTTGGATGATGATGATAATGTAATAAGTCAGGCTACGGTTCTTCTGGATTTGATCCGGCTTCGCATACAATTTAAAAATCTGGTGTCACGGGCCTATAACTGGTTCTCTATTTTCTGTTTTGAGAAAACATAACACCCTATCTAAAGATTTCTTACTTCTTCAGGTTACCTAGCTATATCTGGCTTGAGGTACTAAGACTTGCTTTCTTTATCACTTCTAGTCCCTCTCTGAGAGTACTGCAATTTCTGCATATTCTATAGAGCCCCAGAACAAAGGTTCAGTGTAAAGGAGGTATCCTATCTTCATCATTGTGCCCCTCTATCATCTTTCCCTCGATTTCTTTCTCTACCTTGTGCTACTGCATATTCGGTAGAATTCTAATTATCTGCAACTGCTATCAGCGACATATTCGGTAGAATTCTAATTATCTGCAATTGCTATCAGCGACATTCACATTCTTTAGACATGTACTGCATGCGTAAGTACAAAATCATGCTTTACAAAATTACATGTGCAAGCTCTAAATCAAAGTCCTCAGGAGTAATACAAAACAGAACTAGTGTAGAACAGTTATATTACGGAATGATATGCAAATATTTTATTTACATTAGAGTGCATCGTATCCTATGTTGTCACAGGCGACGCCTAGGCGCGCCTAGGCGGCCTAGGCGTCCAGGTCAGGATAATGGCGCCTCGACCCGAGGAATTAAACACAGGCTCAGTTGATTGGCGCCTAGGCGCGCTTAGGCGGGCGCCTAGGATCGACCGGAGGATGTGTTGCGGGCGCCTAGGCGGAAGGCTTTACAAGTATCACTGCATACATGCATTACATCATATTATTTACATTCTTAAATCTAATATATCATGAATCATGATATGATATCAGTCACAAGTATATATTTTTTTGCAACATGTACAAGTATACAAGATCCTGGGGTCACTGGGCTTCTGCTGGTAGTGCACATGTTGCTACTGCCTGCTTGGATTCTACTAGGGCCTGGAAGTGCACCTGCTGCTGCTGCATGTAGGTTGCTAAAGGAAAAAATTTGGGCGGACGCCTAGGCGGCGCCTAGGCGAGGCGGGTGGCTTCTCGCCTCGCCTCGCCTAGCGCCCAATACAACATAGATCGTATCACATGATACTTACCTACAAAACCTGGATTCTTCTTCTTGTGTGAGTACTAGAATCAGACACTTTTAAAACTAGTAGTGACACTAATACTGGTACAGTTGTCAAAGAAAATTCCAGAGTGAAGTTTCCACCCGGACATAAAGCTAAAAAGAGATTAGTTAAACAACAATAACAAAGCCTTTATACCAAATTTGTTGGGGTCGGCTGTTTGGATCTTTTCTTCCATTCAGCTGGCAAGTCCTCTGTAAAAAGAGATCAGTTGTTTATCTATTATTCTTAGGCAGTCCATTCAAATACACTGTAGGGTTGGGAAGTACAGTGGTAATGAACTACGACTAGTGGACACTGGACATCGACAAGGGTGTCACACAATTGACAAGGACACGGGGTGGCTGATGCAGCAACTCTTTAAAATCCAGATACGAGGACACTTCTATGTATGTGAGTTTTTGTAAATATTTGTATATTCATTAGTTCAATACCATGTAGTTACTTTTGCTTAACGTAATACTAATAGGTACAGTGATGGGTAAGTATAATGGAAATCTTATTGTATTTTCTAAATAGGGGAATAATACTTCTTATCTTGTGAATATTCTAGCATCAAAGCAAAAAAAAAGGTTCCTATGTTCTTAAACAAGTGTCCGGACACAGATAGGCACATGTTTGACATGGAAGGGCACAAAGTTTCTATAGGAGATGCTATCATAGGTAATGTGTGATAGTATTTTTAAATAAATAAAGGATGACTACTAAGGACGATTATCTTCCAAAGCTCCACAGAATGTTTAACTTGCATATTCACTAGTGACCATCAATCTGAAATAAAATAAATAATAATTTTGTATATGGTACATGATATCCCTTGGCAAGTTGTATCAAGAAAGTAGCAAAAGAGATTCTAGGAGTGCCAAAAGACAATAGTAGGGCCTCGAACAAAAATTGGTGGTCGAACGAAGAAGTTCAGGTTATTAAGGCAAAAAGAATTGCCTATAAAGATTGGCAAAAATGTAAATGAGAAAAACTTTTGAGAGATATAAAGTAGCCAAAAATCGAAAAAGAAAGCTATTAGTGAAGTTCAGTTTAAGACCTATGGTTATTTATATAGGAGGTTAGAAATTGAGAAAGAAAAAGATATTTATAGGCCTACTAAGAGTAGGGAAAGTAGGAGTATAAGCTTATGTAATATTAAGTGTATCAAGAGTGAAGATCAAGAGGTATTAGTAAAAGAAAATGATATTAATGAGAACTGGAGTTATTTTCACAAGCTATAACGAGAGAAATCTAGAAAAACTTAGTTTAGATTCAAAGTTAGTTCATGATGAGTCATTACTATTTACGTAAATTTAGAATTCTGAAGTAAATGATGCATTAAAGAAAATAAAAAATAGAAAAACGGTAGGACATGATGACATTCCTATTGAAATTTGAAAATGTGTAGGTGAGAAATGACTAACGTGGTTTAGTGAATTATTCAAACAAAATCCTAAGGACTAAGAAGATGTTGGATGATAAAAAAACAATATTATAATACCCATATATAATAACAAAAGATATATACAAAGTTGTAACTGTCGAGGAATTAAGCCTATGAGTCATATCCTGTGATGCTCGGACTCTCCATTTTTGGAGGAGCACCCGTGTCATTTGGGTGTGACACGGGTGTGGGACATGCACCCGATCCTCCATTTTTCAGGCGGATCCTTTTCAGCCGAGGAGAGTATATATATTTTTATTTTTATTGAACTAAACAATAGGAGAATATATATATTTTTATTTTTACTGAACTAAACAGTAGGAGAGTACATATCTTTTTCACAAATCCCACTTAAAAAATAAATGTATCAACTAAAAATTGTACTTTATAAAGACACATGTAAAACTGAAAGTAAATAATATAATTATATATACTCATTTCTACGTATCCCCGCACCCGTGTCCAAATTTCGGATCCTTTTCAGCCGTGTCCCCGTATTCTAAAATTTGAAAAATTAAGAGTCGAACTTCTAGATACACACCCATGTCGGACACCCGTACCCGAGTCCAAGCAACATAGGTCATATCATTAAACTATGTGAAAAGGTGATGGAACAAAGTTTACAAAAAGAGTAGAATTTCAAAAAATCAGTTTTGTTTTATACCAGAAAGATCTATTATGAAAGACATTTACTTACTAAGAAGATAAAAATGGAAAGATTTAGAAAGAAAAAGAGATATTTACATATGATTTTTATTGACTTAGAGAAAGTTCATAATTGAGTTTCTAGGGAGATAATATTGTGGACTTTGAAGAAGAAACACGTTTCTAGTAGTTATAATGAGACTATTAAGGATACGTATGATAGAATTATGATGATCGTGCAAACTATTTGAGAAGATAGTAATCCGGTTCCTTACTATTTGTCTAAATCAAATATCAGTGTTGGATCCTTACCTTTTTCGATAGTTATAGATGAAATTACTAGGCATATCCAAGAGTAGGTTCCGTGGTGAATGATGTTTGTTAATGATAATTTATTGGTTGATGAAAGTAGAGAATTATTGGATACTAAAAGTGTGGAGAGAGACTTTGGAGTCTAAAGGATTTAGTATTAGTAGAACGAAAACAAAGTATATGAAATGTAATTTTAACACGAAGTCAAAGAAAAATTAGGGAGGAGTCCATATAGATGGATAAGAGATACCTAAGCGTGATAGATTTCGGTATTTAGGAATTATGATCAGTCATTCATCATGATGAAGAGATTGAGAATGATGGTATGCATAGAATGAAAACATGATGGTTGAAGTAGAGGAGTGTTTTTGGAATACTTTTTGATCTTTAAGAGACCTCTGACGATGAAAGAATTTTTTTGCATGTCTGTTATAAGATCAATCATGCTTTGTGGGTTAGAGTATTGGACAATTAAGAAATATCATGTCCATAAAATTAGTGTAGCTGAAATAAAAAATGATAAGATGGATGAGTGACAATACATAATGATATAATAAAAATGAGTGGCAGTACATAATGATATAATAAAAATGAGTGTATTCTTAGAAAGTTAGATGTGGCATCAATCGAGTACAAAATGAGAAAAAACCGACTTAGCTTATTTGAACATGTGCAACGCAGACCAATAGATGCTTCATAAGAAACAATATAGTAGTTAATGGAGCCGCTAGGACTAGAGGTTAGTCTAGACTAACATGGTTTGAAGTGTTAAATAAGGATATGGACCTTGTCAACGTAACAGAGAACATCGCCCTTAACAGAGCCGAATGGAAGAAGATGATTCAAACAGACGATCCCATAAATTTGGGATAAAGGCTTTTTCGTTGTTGTTCTTGCTGTTGTACATGACATCCCTACGAATTCTTGGGGCATTGGTTCTGAATGCCTAAAATTAGCTAGCTTTGCAATATCATTATGCCATTTTCTTTCTATTCTACATATATATTTAACTTCTTTGGAGAGAAAAACGGAACTCATGGACATTATCCACAATAAAAAAAACTAGACCGGAATTTTATGATATACGAGTCTCAAACTTATAGCCATGAATCCCAACAAGCAAGAAATTAGGTAATAAAGAAATTTGAAGATGATTGCCTCACTGTTGGAATATAGAAGGATGCAGATAGCTTTCTATAGTGATTTCCAGTAGTCATTCAAATGTAGAAGGTGGAATTTAGACTATTTTGTACAAGATTAATAACTAGAAACAAAGAGCACTCACCATAAGCACAGTGAATATACACAGGTTTTCTTTGAGCTCTCTTTCTGCATGCCCAACGAACTGCATTCTCAATTTGAAATGGTTCCGGGGCTCTTGTATCCCAAGTAGCTACACATAGATATGCATTCTTTGAGAGGGCAGAGCTTCTTGGTAGTTCACATGTACAATCGACAACTGCAGGTTCGCCTGGTGGAAGATTATCAAAGGAAGAAGGCCATCCCCCAACATATAGGCCTTCAGAAACCTCCGTATAGACAGGTTCTCTGCTATGAAGTCTTCTCAGGAAATTAAATAGCCGAATAAAAACCAGAAAAGGGCCAAATATAATCATCGACCAAAGTGGAAAGATCCCATCAGAAGTCTTCCCTAAGAGGAGGGGAAGATCCACAGCTGGATGAGAAGCTAAGGCAACCAAATATGAAACCAAAGATGCGTGTAGAAGAGGTACATATATCAATGCCATGCTAGAGTTCTTGAAGTAAATAAACAGTAATAGCAAAAAAGTAGCCTTTAACCCAATCAGTACGGATATCCCCATAACTGTAGTCTGGATCTCACTTCTTACCTGAAGAATGAGTGGTAGCCACAGTTAGATAAATATAAATAAAGCAGTTAACACAATAAAGTGCAAAAACTTAATGATTTTCCTTTAAAATTTGTTACAATAACATATATATATTTAACCCTCGCCACAAATCTGGAGTTATGGGGTAGTGGCAAGGACTTCTAACAAAATTAAAACTATAATTAAATTTTCCATAAATATTTTAATGAGAAAAATACACATGAAAGGATAAGATAGCAACAATTAAATGCTAATTCAACAAGTAGCTTCTAAATAGTGGATATCCTACGTTCCTAACCAACAATTTACAGCGGTTTTATGTACTGTTGCAGGACTTCAAGTGAACTTCGACAAAGATAATTATAAACTTCAGATGGCATTTTCTGTGATAAATAACCTTTTAGTTTTAAGAAACTCCTCTATTAATATTTCAGCAGAATAGAAAACAAGACAATTATGTAAGTGTACTAAGAACATTGCAAGGAAAAATTAACAGCAACCAGTTGTATAGCTTATACATCACAGTTATATGAGAGAGAACGTGATAACATATCCAATGGATTACCTCGAAATGCTATTTCTTATCTTCCCAAACGGCTGCCTCTTGCATTTTCATGAGATGCAAACTTTACATAGAAAGTTGACCTTTATAAGTTTCTTATATTGAAGTCTTTTAACAAAAATATTATACTACAACTATACTTGTTTCTTGAAATTACAGTAAACCAAAATAATTTATGATGCAAAACGACTTTTTGATATTACTATTTTCTTAATCCCTTTCTCCTTCCTCTTGTATGAGCTTAAACTGAATGACCAAAAAGGTCATTCTACCTACTAGTCAATTGGCCTTCCAGAATGTACTATAAGGTCCTCTCTTGCTCGTACCTACCTTGACTAGGAATTTTGGACTAACATGGCGGGTTGGCAAGAGGTCATACAATTTTAAATTGTGACAAATCATTTGAGGAGCTTTCAGCTTTCTTGTACTCCATAGCTGATCCACTGTAATTGGAGAAGGCTTGGACGAAGACTAAGACTATATACAACCATCAATGGCAGTTACTTAAAACTTTCTTAATAGGTAAATTTATTAATTAATTGATGTTTTTATTCACATCCAGATAACCCTATTTTGTGTAGGTTGTTGATTCGGCATTGTTACTAGTTACTACTCATATTTCCATGTGAAATGCACGTTCCTCCAGACTAATATTATATCATAGTTTTAATAACCAATTGATTTTCAATAAGCACATCTTTGACCCTTACCTAAAAACAATCATGAACATGGCAATTGGTACCCTTGTATGAGAGAGTGTCCCATATTAGTACCCATTTATTCAAAGTAGACATAGATATGGATTTCTTTGATCTATGTTTTTTCCCCCTGTTTGCAACCCCATAAAAATTAGGCAAACTGTCTAAACATCCCTTTACATTAATATCCTATTTATATAACTTGTCAATTAATAACACCCTTGTTCTACTTTCTTGGATTTTTTTCGCTTCCTCTAGAGAGTGGATAGTGCAGGGAAGTAAGGTGCAATTCGCCTATAAATTCAAAATTCTAGAATAACTCTAACTCTTAGTTCAAATCTAAATAATGGTCAAGCTTGGGTTTCTAACTGATGGGGGAATTTGTTCCTGACAATTGAAGCTTACTAAAGCAAGCCCAACAACAAGGTCTTACTATTCCATTTTTGCACCAAGGTTTAAAGTATCGACCGATACCGATACATAAAGGTTTGTCATGTCCTATCTGGTACTCATCTCAACTGATACTGGAATAATGTCTCTCTTTCCCGTTCAAAGCAAACAAAAAAGAGAGTGATGAGAAAAAAAACAATGTCATAGAAATATTTGATCGAGCCGAAATCAACATGCTATAGCGTGTGGATAAAATTTCTTATCAAACACTATATAACCATTATACAATTGTCAAAGTCGTAAACTACAAATTCATCTTCATACATCTTAATATTTTTCCATTCAAAACTATCTACTGTGGGCGTACTTTGTCTAAGAAAATGGACGACAATATCTGTTGTAGGTGAATAATTCAACAATATTGTGTCTAAATGTATCAAACATTTATAGTTTACTATGAAACTCTGATCGAAAACCGATACTCATAACAAGGGCGTGAAAACCGATTTCCAGATCGATATTGCCAACCTTGGTTTGCGCATAATACGATGGGTCATATGTGGTAAATAAGTAAAACTTGTTGTTCGTAGTCTTAATCTAAAAACTCGTAAAAAAAGGTTTGGAATACACACGACTAAGAGGTGGGCAATGAGCATAGTGTTGATAACAACTTTGCTCAAATTTAGTGCCCCATAGATGCACGACAAAATTTGGGATAAAGAAGCATATGATTTTCGTAAAATTAAAACGGTCGTGACTTGGTGACCCAAAAGGCTCTGTTGCTATTGTTCGTCCTGTCCGAAACATGCGAGACGTGTCGTGTCCGACACGTATCGGACACGACACGGATGCTCCAAAAAATACACTGGGGCCCACCAAAATCTCTGCATCCCGATTGTAATATTCGCGTCCGTACAAGGCAAAATTTTCAAGTCAACATGATCTCGAGCGATATAAAGAGCCAGTTCGTACCGTATCAAACACGTACCAGACACGACACAGACACTCCAAAAATACACGAGGACACGCCGAAACCTCGTCGCTTCGTACCGGCAGCAGCAACAGCAATGACAGAGACGCATGCATCAAGAAAATCTTGTAATAAATTGCTTTCAACAACGAGAGAGAGAGAGAGAGAGAGAGAGAGAGGGAGAGGGAGAGAATTGTACCTTTACTTGTTTCTGATGGAAAGGAGGGATTTCCGTTTTTAGGACCAAGAAATGAAGAATGAGGATTATCAAGGGAGAGAAAAAAGAATCAGATGCGGAACTAATGACAAATTCTAAATATATCTGGCTAACAACTTTCCCATTTGTTTACATGGTATTGTACTCTTGCTACGTACATAAATGGTTGTATGACTGTGAGATGATCACCATTGAAGCAAACATCATTGTCACAAGCCTCATTATTTCACGACAAAAATAAATAATTCAAGTCACGCAACCCCTAGCATGCATACAAAACTAAATAATCCAAACAAAACTAAATAATCCAAATCACACAACCCTCACATATTTTCCTTTAGTTTTCGTGTCTCGTATAATATTAAATATTTACTTTAGTTTTCGGGTCTGGTATAATATTAAACATTTACATTTAGCTATCTATTTTGGATGGGACCAGACCCAAATTCTATTATGGATAATACAAAGAGCTAAACGTAAATTACAATATTACAAAGACTTTAAAAGTAAATAATCCATTTTATTACAAAAGAAAGTAGTTACAACCCATCAAAATCTCAGCTCACTCTTTCATTTATACGTCAACGCTTCTACATAGAACGCGCCGGAAAACCGGCGTGAACCGGCATCACGTGTCGGTTATCCATTTGCACTTTTTTTTGCCACGTTAGCGAGAGGAGAGTGTTTTTTTGTTTTATTTTTCAGCCAATCACGTCCTGACACGTGGCATTGCGATTTTTTTCGATTTTTTTCGGACTGATTTTTTCTTTATACATGGGCTATTACACCGACCAGTCAAGTTCACTTAACAAAAATAATAATCTATATATTATTAAAAAAATTAGATAATAATTAAATTTAATTTAAATATTTTAAATTTGATTTGAATATATTTTAAGTATGATTTGTTATAATATGGTTTTAGTTTAGAATTTTACATATATGTTTAGTTAAATAATATCATATACTTAGTTTAAAATAATTTGAATATTGAATATATTTTAGGATTTGTTATATGTTCATGTAGTTAGAAGAATTTTAGTATTTTTAATTTTTTTTCTTAATTACTTGAGAGATACATATACGGTAGTTTATTTTTTTATTATTATCAATTAGTAAAAATAATATATATATATATATATATATATATATATATATTTTGAAGCAATGGGTACTTGTGACGAACTCGCCTCCACTGAGGCTCGAACTCCCGACCACTTGGGCCGCACGCATCTCTCTTAACCACTAGGCTAGAGGTCATTTGCTATATATATATATATATATATATATATATATATATATATATATATATATATA